>JAEQBH010000880.1:1200000-1681054 GCA_016808115.1 Tetrastigma voinierianum | reverse complement strand
AATACTTAACTCTTTGATAAGATACAAATGCCCTACATCTTCTACCTTAAGCCAAGAGGGAGAAAAAAACCCTAACCTCTCTTCTATCTTAACCCGACCATTGTTTTTATTTAAAAGCTTGTCAAATCCTAAAAACCCTAAAATCCTTTCACCCTTAAAAGCTAAAAGCCTTAAAATCTTATAATCTTTCGAAGGTGAATGATTAATCAGATATAGAAATGAAGTTAATGAAGAATGTGTTATATTAACGTTATGAGCATGTTACATTAACATAAAAGGTGTTAGCATTTCGTAGAAACCTTCTATTCATCGCATTTGAAATATGCACGCATTAGGCCTCGTGTCTTGTTTGTGCAAGAGCCGATGAAGGGTTTATTTGAAATGTGGCTACCCTTTATATATTAATGTAACATGCCTGCTAAAACAAGTAATTTAACACATTCTTTGTTAATGTAACTCCGTTTTCCAAATTTGATGAAATATGAAATAATCACGAAAGTTCTTCATTTTACATCACATAAAACATTTTCTTTGATATTACACCAATTATTTCCCTTTCAAACCGATTTATTAACCAACACAATGACTCATTTCAAAATAAATCATCTTCCTTCGTTCTCCCCACGCATAAGATACCTTTCATCTTGGAAGGATTTTAGGTCTTTAATTAGGGTTTAAGGATGGAAGGATTTTAGGGCTTTAAGGATTTAACAAGCTTTTCTTTCCTCTTTGAATGAGAATGATGGGTAAAGATAAAAGAGATGTGAGAGTGTTTTTTCTCTCCCCCATGGCTTAAGGTAGCTAGAAGAGGTGAGACATTTATGTCTCATAAAAAGGCTTACTATTTCACTATATATTTTTATTATTTTATTATAGATATCATATGTTTTAATTGTTAGAGAATCTTTGCTTTTTTATTTTTTATTTTATGTTCCATTGCACCTTAACATAATTCCCTTTTTTTTTCATTCACCTAATGAAAATTCTCTCATCCCTTTACTAGGATGCAAGACATTGGTTGCCTACATAATCGAGGAAATTTTATTTTTATTGTAACAAAAAATCTTCATGTACAAGTAAACAAAAAGAGTAAAATTATTCAAAAATTTGCTCGAGCTTTAATTTTAGGACTATATAAAATCGGGCTAAGTGATCAAATTATCATGAAAAATTATTTTTATCAGACAAAAATCTTCACGTACAAGTAAAAAAAAGGAGAAGGGTAAAATTATTCAAAAATTTGCTCGAGCGTAAATTTTAGGACTATAAAATTATTATTCAAAAATTTGCCCGAGTGTAAATTTTAGGACTCTATAAAATTATTTTAGGATTATATATATATGAGAAAATTGTAATTTAACTCCTGAACTTCAAGTACTTTTGCATTTAAATCTAGACAAAAAAAAGGGTTTTAAAATAATAATAATACAATATATATATAAACTTTAATTTTAACATTAGTTCTAACCTCGGATGTCCCAAATCAGAATCCTAAGTCCTAATCTCGAGGTTGCTTAGCTCACATCCAACGTGGCAGAACTAAAGTTAGATAATAATTTTTTAGTTTGCAAAAATTACAATTTCAAACCTAAATTTTCACGACTTTTGCATCTAAATTATGGGCAACAAATTTTTTTTTTAAAATATATGAACTTTAATTTGAGTAAGAACAAATCACATGGTTGGTGTAAAAATTCAAACTTTCGAATTTTGGTTTATTTTTTACACATTTTTTAGGCAGATAAACCGAATAATCCTAACAAAACCACTAATACCCAATTCACTACAACCAACTATATTCTTGAAATTCAAAGCAATACAAACCTACCCTCCAACTAGTTACTGAGTAAATAAGGGAAAACAAAACAAAACAAAAAATTTGAGAGCCATAGTTCCCTCTATATTTTTTCCCTTCAAAACAAATCTCAATAGCACATTAACCAGTAACTAATAATCATCCATTTACCAAAACCCAGAAGCATATCCCTTACATACCTCAAACATCATCTATTAAACATGCAAAATTAAAATCACGGCTTACCAAATAAGGGAAACTTCATATTCAACGCAAGCTCAAGAACCTCAATGTTCAAATTCTTATTTCCAATATTCGAGGCTAGAATTGCAATTAAAATTAAAGTTCATATACTTATAAAAGAACTTTTGTGAAAAAATAACGACCGCTTGTTATTTATCGCTAATCAAGACATGTTGTAGAAAATGGTGCGACATCGTTACAAGTGTTGTAGCCAGCTTCCATTGTGTTTGCGGTACCAAGAGCATCAATTTGTGATAGATGCTGAAGTAATGTAATTTGAAGAGATATAAAATCACATGCATAAACTCACACAGAGGAAAAAAACCAGAGATTGGTTATGCGGTTCGGCAATTACCTACGTCCGCGAGGTTGAGCCTAAATGTAAGATATGTCACTATATATCAATCAGGTTGCTGTTATCTTAAGTGAGACAAGGCTCCTTTCACAACTGCTCTTCTCCTAACTATCTCATAGAGATAAACTCCCCTTATTTCCCATACGCATATGGACTCCTAAGTGTCTAATCACTCCATCTCTCTACTGGAGGTGGAACTTACACTCGTTTCACTCATCATACTGAGCTGTACATGTAACAACTAACTTCACATGTGAATATCTCATCCATAAAATCTCCTTTGTGAGTGCTCTCCCTTAAACCAAGATAAACGTCTCTCTAGATTTTTAATCAGCCCCTTGGAGATATTCCCTCAATATTCTATGGCTTTATGTTTCCTAATATGTCTTAACAAGCTAGCTAGAATATTATGATTTCCTTCCACACTTATCATAATAGAATATCTTCCTTTCATGGAAATCTCACAAAATAATATATAATCTCCTTGATTTGATTTGTGCAATATTGCCCAATATTCTCCTCTAACCTTCCTTGTTCATCACACCAAATATTGACTCTTGATTTGCAAAATATTGGCTCCAAAATCGGATTTGATTGAATATGGTAAGTTGTGTCACACACTATGACGCAACAACTTTGACAACGGGTTCTGCTAATGGAAACATGTGATTTATTTTTGCCTAAGATTATGACAAGAAATATCTCGAACAATCTCTCCCTTTGGCATTTCTTTGGCAAAATAGTATAGGAGAATAACAAGTATAAAAGATTTTCAAATACACAAGCTAACAAAAGTATCAGCATTATCACTTTAGAGAGGTACATACCACATTACCTAATCGAAGAGAAATTATGCAATCCATAACAGAAAAGTTGACTCCCCAAATATCCACCATATAACCACCATGAGAAAATAAGCAGACTTCCATATTTTTCTCTATTTTCCCCCCTTTATTTTTGACATAGAAGTCCAAATGAAGACATGGGAAGAGAAAACACTTTCTTCTTAAAGATCCCACTTCCCAATACGGTTAAGGTAAGTCTTTCCACTTATCATGTCCACAACTTTTTAATACATAGTTTCTTACCAAAATAAATATGTAAACTCTTGAGATTCTTAACAATGTCTTCCCTTTTTATGAGATTGAAAAGAAATATTCTTCTAAAAAAAATCACTTATACATGAACAAATATTATGCTACTATATTGATTGACCTAGATTATGCCTTCTGCCATACACGATAAGATTAAAAGGAGAATCCCCTTTCTTGAATTGTAGTTTTCTAGTCATGAAGGCCCAACAATCGCATATGCCTAGATCTTTATATAAAAATACATCAGCTGAAAGCATGGATAGAAAAGATACCATTTGAAAGGAAAACTTCACTCTTCTAGGAAGATCATTTTTTCTTTCTATTTGTTTTTAAATCAGACGCACCGACTTTGACAGTCGTAAGGAGTAGTTGCACCTTAGAATGTAATGTCGTGACCTTCTTCTCCTTCTCGACCCCGATTGATGTGAGAGGCTCACAGAGTGACACATAGTCCTAAAGAGGATCTGAGTGTCTCAAATCATAATGCATCAAGACTTTTAGTGAAGATATCAACAAACTGGTGTGCAGTAGAAATGTGTTTGAGTTCTATCATCTTATCTTCAACCATATTTATGATAAAGTGATGTTCGATATGCTTAGGTCGTGAATGTTGAACTGAGTTTTTGGAGAAATTAAAGGCATTAATGTCCCCACAATATAGTTTCATGCCAAATGATGCATCATCTGTTGAGACATTATCATTCTAACTCGTCTCATTACTGTATGGTAGCCTAGTTTCTACATCGTCCTTCCTTATTTTAGAAGAGTTAGAGTCCTGATCATTCAACACAATACAAGTGCTTATTATTCCTAAGCTTTCAACCTGCATTGGTCCGATAAAGTCCATGAAAGGGAGTTCTAGGACCCTTTTGGTGGAAGGATATTGCACCATCTTGTGAGACATCCTAAGCTGTTTTCCAATTTGTCATGGACTGCATACATTTTCAAGATCAATCTTCATCTTTGGAATTCTCAAAATAGCATCGGCTGCATTAGTTTTGTTGAGGTTCTTGTGACTAATGTGGCTGAATCTCCTATGGCAAATATCTAAGTTGTTTAATATGATGGTGCAATAAGTTCCTAAACAAGTAAATAAATAGAAATTGTCTGATGATCTTTTTCCTTCCATAACACATGCCAAGCCATATCAATGATTGCCATTTGTCTCTGAATCGACAACAAATCTTGATCACATAGTTGACTAATGCTGATAAGATTGACCTTTAGCCCATTCATAAGAAAACATTTTCTGTTCGAGTACATCGAACTTTTAGAGGTCACAACAACACAAGATTTTAAAAGACAATCGTTTAATGTCACAGACTCTAGATTTCAAGGTTGTAAACTGGTAAAAAATTCTTTATTACTTGTCATGTGCTTGGAGCTTCCACTATCAAAGTACCATTTTTGCTTGACATTCACCTTGAGAGGTGTGTAGGCCACCAAGCACATTCCATCATTTTTTACCACCCAAATATGTTTTGTTTTAGACTGTTTCTTCTATTGTCTCACTTTCTAATACATCAAAAAGTGAGAGCATTCCTTCCAAATATGTCCTAGCTACTTGCAATGGTGGCATATGAGTCTTTGTCTTCTTAATGAATGATTCTTCCTACCACCTTTGTGATGGTAATTTCTGCTCGTTGTAACATCATTTGTGAGGGCATGAGATTTAGTTTTTGGCCTTTCTTCCGTGAAGTCTAGACCTTTGTGGTCTTTTGTTGTTCTTCCCATTAACAGAATCTTATCTAGAGTCGTGGTACCAGAATTCATCACCCACATAGTTGTCTTGATTTGTTCTAATTTGTTCAAAGACTTTCTTTTCATTCTTTAACACATTGACTTATTTGACGAACTCATTTTTCTCTCTACATAGTTGAGAGATTTGCTTGAGCAGCTCTTTGTTTTCATTATTAGTCTCCACCAGCTTCTCATACATGATTTTGTAGGAGTGGGCCATCTCTTAATTGGAAATTTCTTCATCATCACCAATTTCCATATCAGTTGTCACAAGATCTAATGGAGAAAGTGTAGTCATTGAGGCAAGTGACTCATAGATTGATGGATCAACTGTCGACTGTGATGTCGAAATCAAGTTTGATCTCTCGAAAGACTATTCTTCTACGTAAAGATTGGACTGATACTCACTTATCTATCAGGCATGTCCTCTCCTCATTGCATGCTTCAGACTCATAATCCCTCCATGTGTTAATACATTCAACCTGAATATATCCATACCATCCACATTTCATGCATTGGATCCTTTGGTATCTGTTCTTTGTACAAAGATTAGCTCCTTAATTTCTGTTTATTTCATGAGAAACATTGAAGATGTCAGTAAGAACTCATATTTGTGTATTGAGGGAAGGTACCTTTCATTCACATGTTCAGATTCTTCACTACTCGAAAACACTCTAAGACAAATAGTTAGATAATCCACGGATCTCACTCACAACTTGTGAGTGACCCGCTCGACAATTAATTGAAAAATAATCCATTGCCTGTTAAGACAGACTCAGAGATGTTGCAGCAAATGGTGTAACACTGTCACAAGCGCTACAGCCAGTTCCATTGTGTTGTGCAACCTGCTACATCAATTTGTGATAGATCTACTGAAGCAATGTAATTCGAAGAGATATGAAATCACACGCATAAACTTAATATACATAGGAAAAAAACCAGAGATTGGTTATGTGGTTTGACAATTGCCTACGTCTGCGGGGCTGAGCCTAAATGTAAAGTTACTTAGAAAGAATATAGCTATTTATAAGATCTGAGCTCTTCTTCTCAAGCATTTCACACCCTTTTCTTACACTCAAAGACTCCGCTTGCCTCTATAGACGGATAATGCAAGCCTTCCCCAATTTAATCGTATCTCATCCATCGAATTCCAAAAATTCACTTTCCTTGATTGAAGATCTTAGCCAACACCTATGTGATCAAGATCCTTTCATCGATAGAGGAGAAATCTTTAATCTTAAATTAAATTGATATATCATCCAATCCAACCACACCATGAGTAATCAGCTTATTTATCATAGCCCTTCAAAGTTCATTAGTCCTTATTAATATTACTTTAACATACTCCTCAAGTAACTGCTCCATACTCTCGTGAATCTCCATCTCATGTCACCGAGGCTTCTTGGAAATCACAACAAGATACAATCCTTTTCTGGGTACATACTATTAATATTATGAATACTAACTTCAAGAACAAATACCACTTAAATAAATCTAAGATTTCAACTCGTGACATTCTTTGCTGCGTAAAACAATAATTAACATCGATTCAATCTCAGATGGAGCTCAGTCTTTCAAACTTGATTACAAAGAATAATGACTAATTGATCTTGTAAATTCAATTAATTGCAACGAATCCTGAAATAGATGACTTTAAAATTTCCAAATTCATTAAATCGCATTAAGAATGAAAATAATTTTACAAAGAAACTAAATAAACTTCGCACTAGATCACTGCTCAATTCCAAGAAAAACTAACTAAAATGCTACTCTAAAACTAACTAAAAGAAAAGAAAATAAAAAAAAAAAAATAAAAGAAAAATAAACAAAAATAATATTCAAAGGAGTTCTAGCTACCTAGGCCTCGGTTTTATGGGAAGGCAATACGTTGTCCTAGATGCTTTTATTTATAGATTTTCAAATGATAGACCACACTTCAAGGATGAAATTGTGGATCCCCAAAAATTATGGCCCAATTCGTTGCTTTGTCGCAACATAGAAAATCATGTCGCGACATAGTTGTCATCTTTGTTCCCAACTCTTGTCATGGCTTGTAGTTTCAGCAAATTAAAATTCTCGTATTTCTTCTTGACTCGCCGTGGATATTGAAATTTGACAATGCCGCGACATAGTTCCACTGAAGTTGTCTAGTCATTGTCGCGACATGAGTGTCTTGTGTCGTGACATAAAAAATTTGTAGCAACCAACTTGTCATTCTTTGCTGCTCCTGAAAAATGTCGCGACATAAATTTCTTTGTTGCGACAAATACTTTTGCCTTCAGCTCTTCCATTTTTTCACGACATTCTTTGCTATGTTGCAACATTTTTTCTGGGGTTCTTCTCTACCTTTGTCGCGATAAGATTTTCTTGTTACACTAGAGTTTCTTAAAGTTGCATGTTGTTGTCATTTACGCACTTCTTTCACTTCTACATAGTCTCGTCGGTTTCGCAGACCGCTAGATTTGAATCCCTGCGTCGCGACAGCACTAAGACGACATATTTCCTTCTTTGATGTTTGTCGTTGGCTGAACTATTTATTGCAACATTGAAATCTTACGGATAAACTTGTCTTATTGTTCTATTTTTTCCATTTTCTATCGCAACATAATTTTCTTTTGTCGCGATAGAGATCTATTACTTTGTAGCTTTTATTGTCGCGACATAAGTTTTATTTTTGAGACAAACTCTACTGCCATTGCTTGATCATTGTCGCGACAGAGCTAATAATATTTCGACATTGTGATTCAAAAACCTTTTAATCATTGTCATGATAGAGATTTCTACCTTCAGTTCTTCATTATGTCGCGACATAACTTTTTGAGTCACAACATTCTTCTTGTCATTCTTCTCAGCTTTTTATGCAACATAGATTTCTTTGTCGCAACAGAGTTCACCTTAACCTTATGATGTGTCCACGTGACATAAACTTCCAAGGCGACAAAGTCTTCGCACGCCGACTCAACTGTGTCATGACATAGTTGTCTTTTGTCGCGACAAATATTTTCTGCCATCTTTAGTTCTTTAGGTTGCGACAGAGTTGTGAAATGTCGCGCTAAAGTTCCACTGCCATTCGCCTTCATCAATGTCGCAATAAAGTTGTGAGATGTCACGACAAACTTAATTTCTAGCTTTAGTTCAGCTTGATTCAAACAACACAACAACAATGTCATGGTATGTTGTCTGGTTCGATTGGTGATTATGTTGCAACAATATGAAACTATGTCGCGACATTTCTGCCTTGGCCATTTTTTCTCATTTTCTTACTGAAATTGTCTCTTTTTCATTAAAAACCTACAAAACAAAAAGTTTGTGAATATTCCATAATTCAGCCTTAAAATGAATCATAAACTTATAGAAATATAGAAAAAATGGATTAAAATAGATGAGTTTATGACTCATCAAATCTCTCCAAAACTTAAAAGTTTTTCTTTGTCCCTTTAAGCAAAGAAAAGAAAATTTTGTTTGTCCTCAAACAATTAGCTTTTATTTTAATGACATTTTTCGTGAATCCAATAATTCGGGCAGAAACATAGTTAGTTTAAAATTATTTATAAACATGTTTCCAAATTCAGAATCAGAAGATTTTCAATTGTCTACTAATTTTCCCAATACTTATACTGTAAAACAATTCAATTATTCAACCCCGTCTAGGAGTGTGTGATGGTCTTCTTTCCTTGGCACCTTATAGGATAATACTCAGATAACATACTTCTCCTTTATTATTTAAAGTCTCATATGCTTGTTTGTCATATTAATCTCCACTAATGTAAGCATATACCACCTTCAGAATAAATTAGGTCTTTTAGTCTTATAATGAGTGGCTTGGGTAATTGGGTAGATAATTGGACAATTTAGGCTCAATTTTACCCAGATATCACTTACAACTTAACATACTTGCCTTCATTATGCATCCTTGATTTTTCCATTGATGTCAATTCTCTAACCCCCTAATTTGGTTTAGTGCATCTTTCTGCATACTCTCTATTATGGTATTTTTCTTTACCACACTTAGCCTATAAACTCTCCTCCTCATCTTAGAAGCTTTTTCACTTTTCATCTTTTATCAAGGTTTATCGAATAGTGTAATATTTTGCCTTTTTAAGCTTTCTACCACCCTTAACGAACTTTGGGTCAGCAACTCCCATACCAGTTGACATTAGGGTACTAGGTGTTGAAACACCCCTAAGAACTTAATTGTTCAAGGGAGGAAGGCTACAAGACCAAACTCATTCCTCCTTGATACTTTTTTTTCACAGCTTCTTTTCTTCATTCTTTTCATTTTTCCTCATCTCAATTGATTTTCCTTTCTCAACCCTTCTTATCGTTCTTCGTAATTTGAAATAATATTCCCCCAAACTCATCCTCTTCTATCATTGATGTATTTGTCATGTAATCTAGGCAAATAAGGGTTCTTTACTTTGGGATTACGTTCAATGGAGGATCTAGGCTTTTTATTTGCTGGTTGATGATGAAATTGGCCATTGGCTCAAATAAGGAACTAATGTATATGCTTATGCATATTATAAGGGTAGGCTTTGAAAGGCTCAAACTTCCAAAAATGACCTATATCATTTCCTATTAGTGGTATTGCTTAAGATTTCGCCTTGACTAATAATCTAACAAGTTCTAGAACATTTGGAGATTTAATTGTGATAGATCCCAGAACATGTTGCTAAGCTTAGCACAATTTGTTTCAGAGATACTTTTGACCATGTGCGCGGTTATCGATTCATAATAAACTAAACTGGACATAAAACAGGGCAATCATAGGTCTTATTTGTTCCATCAATTTGTTGCAATCTTCCTTATTCTTGAAGTTCAGCACATTCATTAATATCCTTACAAATTCCCCCTTTCAGTTCATTTCATCCCCCCTAATTCATCTATCAAATTCTTGTTTAGTTCTTGGATATGTTGCTATGCTATTTTACAAGTTCAAAGCTTATTTAAATCAAACCATTCAATTCAGAGAAATTTAACACATCAACAATTCAATTCCATCATCTTTCAAATTCTACCAAACAATCCACAACTCAGCAAATCAACTTAGGAAAACTGGTTTCTCCATTATTCAGCAAAGCTATACGCTAAAAGTCATCAATTTCTCATTATTTAAAATTAAGGAAAGAAAAATAAAATAGCCACAAAAGAAATGAAAAATGAGAGTGGATACCAAGTTTTGCAAAGGATTTTTCATTTAAATTTCCAGGTATGAGAGATTTAGTTACAAAGAATGATGAGGGAAGAGAAAATAGGGCAAGTTATTTCCTTCTTCTATCATGCCTATAGGGATGGTTCAGATTCACTGATTCAAACTTGTAACCAGCCAAAGAAGGAAAAAGACCTAGGATTTGAACTTGTACGCTGGACTTGCATGCCCTTAGCTCAAGTGAATGCCGTACTACCCATTGAAAGTTCCATTTGTTTAATAATAATTTTGTCTCTGCCCAATAGATTTTAGGGTTCCCTCAAACTCACCCTGGGCAGAGTACATTTTGATCAAATTCTTGTTGATCATATCTAAACTTTTCGTCCATAATTTCTCCCTATAATTTAGGGTTGCTTCCATTTCTTTGTCCCTTTGTTCTATGAGGAGCCTTATTTCCTTATGATGTTCTTTATACAAGTAATCGAAGGCATCTTCCTTTTGTAGCATGTTATGCTCCATAACATCCTCTCTCTCCTTCATGATCTTCAACAGCTCACTGTTCCTTCTCAGTTGATCTGAAAGGAAAGCATCTTCCCTTGCCCTAAGATATTTACTTAGTTTTTTTCCCTTGTTTCTAGTTTGCTCTTCCACTCTTCATCTCTCTATCTAAGTGCTTCCTCCAAATTCTGATATTTTCTTCTTAGATCTGCATCCATGTACTCATCCCGTAATTGGAGTGGAGATTTTCAAATGTTTGTCCCTCTCTTGTATTTCTTGTCTCATAGCTTTCAGCATCTCCATCAATTCTGTATTGTTAACATGACGCTCCGAGCCTTCAACTTGCTCAAGATGGATTTGTCTTAAATATGGGGATACTATCAAAATGGGGCTCAAACTTCACTGCTTTTATTGTTGCTCTTGAGTTGCACTATTAAACTGTATTTGGTTTATTTCTATGTTATCTCTTTCCTCTCTTCCAATTTCTCGCTTCTTCTTTTTCCTATCTGTTCTAGACCTTCACACTCCGCAATGTCGAGTAGAAGCCTCGGGGGCATGCTTTTATTCATTTCCCAATCTCCATCTACTCCCTAAGAAAGCAAAGTCCGTGATTAGAAGCCGGTGTGAATCAAGCCCCTGTATTTGCTTCTATAGTAACTCATGATGAAATTCTCAATTGTCTTCCCCACAGTGATTTTATACCCCTTCAGCATGGCATACAAGAGTATTGTTTCATTCTTTCTCACCGTGCTGAGGTGCTTTGATGGTAATAGAACTGAGCTGATAAAGTAGAACCATACCTTAACTTCTTCTGTCAAAGAGCCTCTGACAATGGATTCATATGGGGTTTTTTTTGTTGCCTTCCATTTTCCTTTTCTGCCTGTTAGTAAGTCCACAATCTTCTAGTACTATGGTTCTTTTAATAGTTTCTTAAATTTTGAGCCATCTTTTTGCACCTTCAGATTGAACATTTCATTTATCGTTTCTTTGCTGAAAGATATTCATTTTCCTCTAACATACACCTTATTTCCTTTTTCTCCCACCATGTTAGCATAAAACTCTTTGACCAATGCAGCACAACCAGGTGCCTTGTGCTCGCCAAGTAATTGCCATCCCCTCTTCTCTAGCATTTCAATTAAAGGTAAGACGAGCTTGTTGAATCCTCTTTTGACAATAAAACCCTATATTTTAGACCATTTTCCATTAAAACAAAGGCTTTGTCTAAAATGAAGTTTCTTACTCTTTCATTCTATGCCTGCTCAAATTCTTTCACTTTTTAGCTCATCTTTTTCTTCTCGGTTTTTTCATCCGTCAAGCCAATTTCGCCTCCTCGCTTGTCTTTCTTCATTCTGCAATGCTCCTGACTGAGTTTCTTGCACTACTCCTTCCTTCTCCTCTGCATACCCTTCCATTCTTTCATTCAGGTTAGGAACAAGGTGCGACGGCTCAAACATGGTCAGAAAGTTTTTGGGAATCTAGGGTTTTCGAAAGGGAAAGAGAGAGATTTGGTGACTGAAGATGAGTGGGTTGATGGTTAATGAGGAAGGTGGCCTTTCAGATTTAAAAAATTATCCATTTATGGGTCAACCGTTTTGTTGTGCCTCCATTAAATGTCGCAACAAAAACTAACGTAGGATTTATTCCCTTTTTAACCTTATGTCGCTACATAGAGAAATAATGTCGTGACATAAAAATGTGAGGTTCAAGTTTACTTATGTCTTGACATAGATAGATAATGTCGCGACATACACTTTCTTTCAAGATTAGAGTTTAGAGCCCACTTGGTCACGACATAGAAAATTAATGTCACGACATAGAGAAACAATGTTGCAATAGAGTTTTGGTAGTAATGTTGCGAAAACAGACAATATGACGCGACATTAAAAAAAAAAAAATCCTCGACCGTATAATTACATTTTTCAATCAAGTAACATTCAAAACAATGTGCATTCATTCATACCAATCAGAACATACTTGTGTGTTACTAATCATCAAAGAATATTAATTCAAGTATGAACAACACATCTCATTTCTTCACTTAATCTAATTCAACATGATGATATTGAGTACTCAAATAATGAGACAACAAAGCTACTATTCATTTTATACTCTATAAAATACATTCACCTAAACTTCAACTATGCATTATCATTAAAGAACAAGTTAGGGAAATGGAAATACTCCCCTTAGTAGCATTTTCTGCATAATCAGTTTGAGAAGGTGTGCTTTCTAATAAAATCCATTTCTAATTCAGCTTCATTGTCCCTTGAAAATAAGCAAAAACAACAAATAAAATTTCAAACAAAATTAAAATTAAACTTCCAACACACCAATATTAACAAAATCAAGTTAGCTATGAAAATTAAAAATTGCTTGGGTTGTTTCTCAAGAAGCTGCCTAGTTTAATGTCTCTAGCTAGACATTTGTTGCAAAATGTTTTCTTTTCAGCAAAATTCTCCTCTCTCTTCAAATCTGGGTCAATCTTCATCTATGTTCCCTCCAAGGTAATGCTTCAATCTCTAACCATTCACTTTAAACTCACTTCCAGAATCAGTTTTCATTGTCACTGCTCCAAAGGGTGTACTTTCTACTACTGTGTAAGGACCACTCTATCTTGGCTTTAGTTTTCCTGGAAACAGCTTGAGCTTGGAATTGTATAATAGGAATTGTTCTCCTTCTTTGAATTCCTTCATCAAAATCTTTTGATCATGCCACTTTTTGGTCTTATCTTTGTAGATTTTGGAATTATCATAAGCTTCATTCCTCAACTCTTCCAGTTCATTCATTTGGAGTAATCTTTCTTTTTTTGGCAGCTTGAAAGTCATAATTCAGTTTCTTGATAGCCCACATAGCTTTATATTCCAGTTCTGTAGGAGATGATTGTTTTCCAACAAAATTCTGCATGGGACATTCCAATGGAAGCTTCTCTCTTTTCTTTTTTCTCTTATACAGCCTATAAGGCTATAATGCATCATTTAGCTTTATAGACCAGTCTTTTATGCTTGTATTCACTTTTTTCTCTAGAATTTTCCTTATCTCCCTATTGGAAATTTGTGCTTGACCATTTGACTGAGGGTGATAAGCCAATCCCATTACACGTTTGATTCCATATCTGCTCATGAGTTTTGCAAAAACTTTTTTTGCAAAATGGCTTTCCTCATCACTAATGATTGTTCTAGGTGCTCTAAACCTGCTTAAAATATTTCTTTTGTATAACCAAATCACTATGTCGTTTCATTTTTTGGGGACAAGCCATTGCTTCCACCCATTTAGACATAATCCACGCTAGAGAATTTATAGATTTCCAAATGATGATGAAAGGTCCCATGGTGTCCATCCCACACATAAAAAATCTACACCACTAGATTCTCAGGGCATTTCATTTCTTCTACTTTACGTCAGCTTCATTCTCCGACATTTATCACACAGCCACCTATTCAAAATAGTATTTGAATAGAGTAGGCTAATAAAACTAGATCGAGAATTTTATAGTCGTTTCTATCTCCCGCAAAATGTCTCCATATGGTAATGCATGGAATTTATCAATTTACCTGCTCGCTTTCTCGTACACATCTCTTGATAATCGTATCTACTCCTCTTCTGAAAAGTAGTAGATCATCCCAAATGTAGAATTTGCTATCGCTCAACATTCTTTCACGGTTAGCCGAATTCATATGGCATAATTCCCATAAGCTAAGCACTACAATATCGATACCGTGGTGTTCGACCGAGCAACAAAAACAGTTTATCACAGAAAGTTTTATGCTATTTCACTCCTTTTCTTTTCTCGCAGTTTTTTCACCCAGACAAGTGATCAACTATCACATTGTCACTACCTTCGTTTTTAATTTAAATCAAAACTATCAGAGCAATAATACCTATCCGACAGTCTGGTTTGGCATCTTTCTTCGCCATCGATATCTAATCATAAAGATGATCGCTGTGTATTATAACATATCCCCAATATGTAAGGCCTGAATTTTTCACAAGCAAACACCATTGCAACATCTCTTTTTCAATTGTAGAGTAGTTCTCTTATGCCTTATTGAAGGTCTTGCTAGCATAATATATGGCCTTGAACATCTTCTCAGTTCTTTGTCCCAATAAATCTCCCATTGCATAATCACTGGCATCACACATAATTTCACACTCTTTTTTCCAATCAGGTGTTACCATGATGGGGGCTGTAACCAATATGGATTTAATTTCATCAAATGCAGCTTTGCATGATTCATCAAAATCAAACTTTGCATCTTTTTCCAAAAGAGTCCGCACAAGGTCTAGAGATTTTTGAGAAGTCCTTTATGAATCTCCTGTAAAAACCAGCATGCCCTAGGAAACTTCGTATCCCTTTGACTGTTGTGGGTGGCAGGAGAGTTTTTATGATGGAAACCTTTGCCTGGTCTACTTCTAACCCAACTGCAGAAATCTTGTGCCCCAAGATAATACCCTATGTTACCATGGAACGACATTTTTCCTAATTTAAGGTAAAATTTTTGTCTTGACACCTTTGAAGTATTGTTTCCAAATTTTCCTCACATTTCTCAAAATTGGATCCATATACTGAGAAGTCATCCATGAAGATTTTCATAGCCTCTTCCACAAAATCTGAAAACATAGACATCATACATATTTAGAAGGTGGCAGGAGCATTACATAATCTAAATGTCATTCTTCTGAAAGCAAAAGTGCCATAAGGACATGTAAATGTAGTCTTCTCCTGATCCTCGGGCTATAGCACCGTTAGAACCGTAATATCCATCAAGAAAACAAAGAATGGGGGGGTGTCCTACTAACCTGTTCAACATTTGGTCAATGAAAGTGTAGAAGATAATGATCCTTTCGGTAGCAAGTGTTTAGTTTTCCATGTCTATACATGGCCCTCCATCCTCACACATGTTCTTTTGCAGAATCAATTCATTCTTTTCATTTTTGATCACGCTGAATCCAATTCCTTCTTAGGAACCACATGAACTGCTCACCGAAGGGTCAGTTCGAGATTGCATATATGAAGCCTGCATTTAGCCATTTCAGTACTTCTTTTCTAACAAATTCTTTCATTACTGGATTCAATCTTCTTTGATGTTCAATAGAGGTCTTTGCATTATCCTCTAAAAGGATCTTGTGCATGCAGATGAAGGACTGATTCCTTTCAAATCTTCTATAGACTAAGCAATTACTTCCTTGTATTTTCTGAAAGTTTCAATCACTTTTTGTTTTTCAAGCTCAGTCAATGTAGCTAAAATAATAACAAGTTTTTCTTTTTCTGGTTCTAAGAAAGCATACTTTAATTGATTGGGTAATTCCTTCAAGGTTAACCCTTTTGAACTTGTATCTGTTTCTTTTGCTTCCTCTTCTTTGCTGCATTTTTCTGTAATATTTTCATCAATACTGAGTACTGCCTCTTTTGATTTAAAATTGGAGTTCAGAAATTCAACATCAAGAGCATTAAGATACTGGAAATTCATCTCATATTCATTCATTGAACTTTGAATCTTACAATCATTTATCAGTTCAAAACTTGTGGGTACTTTTGTTTCTATAATCTTACAATCAATATTATCAAATTCCTCGGGTCAAGCTTCAAACTCAGGTTGAGATCAAGTGCACCGCCTCATCTCCAACCCTGTGAGTCACCATTTCTTCACATATGTCAGTTACTCTTGTAGCAAGGAAAGGCCTTCCCAGCGTTAAAGTGGGACTTGTTTGATCTCTTTAATACTAATAACTACAAAGTCCACTGGAAAAATGAACTTTCCGCACTTCGGATAAGCACATCCCCTGGAGAATGCCCTCAGTCGAAAGCTGAGTTCCTGGCCCTGGTCATCTGATGTGGCTCACGGGCCGTGGGAGGAGCCCCCAAACTTAGTCTTCGACCACGCATAGCATCAGGTTGACGCTGACCCTAGAATCACACATTGCTTTTCCCATTTCAGAATTCCCTATTGTGCAAGGAATGAGTGGCTTCCCCTTGATCCCTGCGATTTTCACAGTAAAGACCTCAGATAACTCGCACTATAGTCGTTGTTAGGCTCATACTACTCCTTCTTCAAAGAAATTTTTTTTTGCTCAATATATTCTTTCATAATTTATATAGTGAGGCATTTGAGTCAATGCTCTTGAAAATTGATATTAACCTCTATTTTCTTGAACATGTTCAAGAATCTAGAGAATTTCTCTTCTAACTTAGCCTTCTACACTTCTCTCGAGGGAATGTGACTTACAGTTTGTGTTTCAACCTCTTTCCTTCTTCCTTAAATCTCCATCTTCACCTTTCTGCTTTTGCTGCATTTTTTTATGTTCTCTCTTCTTCAACAACCTCTGAACTATACTACTTCAATTCTCCTCTAACTTCTTCTTTCTCTTCCTCAGTTTTATTCTCTCTCTCTTTTCTACCTTCTATATCTCTTCCACTTCTCAGAGTCACCACCATGCAATCCTTGGGATTCTTCTTCAGGATTGCCGGGAACGATCCTTGACCTACTTTGCATTGCCAGGCTATCGCCTTACTTTAGTCTCCGCATTTTTCAAGAGGCATTTGCGCTGCCTCAAAACATAGTCAAGGCTTGCTGAATGTCGCTAGACGCAAATTTCGCTTCATGAATGTTCACATTCTTATTTTCTCCCATGAAAGTCAACATCTGTTCTTCAAAGGAAGAAGATCTCCTTCGTCCCTAATTTTTTGTTCTTTGATTTCCTTGTTGTTGTTGTTGTTGTTGTTGGAACCCACGTGAAGCATAATGTTGAAAATTTTGACCAGGTCTTTGACCTTGCTGTACTCCTTCTCCATAAGAGAAATTCTCATGGTTCTTAAGTACTGGTGTGTAATGAGTTGGCAAGTTGAGGTTGGGCTTAAAGTCAGAATCAGATTTGCATCAGATACCATGCTTCCTCAACTTCTCATTTCACGCAATTCACTTCATTTATCGGGCGCATTCTTCCTCTCATGGTTTTCCTATATCGCTCAACGCATCTAGTTTTGCTTCTATGGTAGTCATTCGAATCAACTCTATCACACCACTTCCTTTCAGTTTGCTGATGCTCCTTAAAGTTTCAAATGGAGCTCTATAATTGCATTTGACAAGGTCTTCTATCAACTACTTTGCCTCTTTAGCACTTTTTCTCTTGAAAGCTCCATAGCAAGCTGCATCAATTATACCTTTGGAGGTATAATTCATAGAATGATAAAATTTATCCATATGAGTGGTCAAATCTATTCCATTCATTGTAGAGACTTTCATCCTCTTCTTGCTTAAACACTATGATTTCCCCTCTCCTTTCATAAATGAGGGCAGGAGGGAAGAATCTACTCATGTAAGCCTCCACCAACTATTCCCAATTTTTCATTGATCCAATAGGCAGTGATTCAAACCAAGTTACGCAAGCACATTCTCAAAGCGAAAATGGAAATACGTGTGTTGGATCACTGTGTCTCACCCCATTCAACTTGACTTTATTTTCCATTCTCATTATTCTTCCCATATGCTCGTTAGGTCTTTACTAGGATGCCCAATAAATTGGTGCTGTTGTACCATTGTGATTAAAGCTAGCTTAAGTTCAAAATGTTGCCTTCTATAGCAAGTTGCCTCACAGCAGAGTATTCATCTTGAATAATCGCCTCCAAAAGTCCTCCATAGTCCTTTGCCTCTGAGGTCTCTATGTTTTTGCAATAGGTTGCATTCTTTCTCTCTGATTTGCCATAATTGTTGATTCAACACTCTTAACCTGTCTCAGATTCCTCAGTGTTCTTTCCAGTTCTATATCCAAAGGCAATAGTTATGCTTCTGGTTTTCTATGCATGTGAAATCTTCCTGAAATAGAAACACGTTGAGATCAAATTAAATCTGTTGAAAACAACTATATCAATTTAAGCTCATAGTATTTCTTAGCTACCTACTAACAAGTAGCTTAAAAACTAATTTTGTGATTTTCTGTAATTATTGATAAAATAGAGAAAAATGTCGAAATTAGCAATTCTCTCTTTGGTTAGAATATTGATGTTTAAATTCATATTTTTCGATTCCCTGACAATGGTGCCAAAAACTTGTTGACTAATTTTTACGTATAGACCAAAAACTAATTAATTGTTGAAGACCAAATTGACTAAATATGATGAGGTTAGTGTGTGCCAAACTTCTAATACTTCCACCAAAGACTATTCAATCCCCTGGCAACAACACCACGAACTTGTTGACTGAACCTTGATATAAAATATGTTGTTGCCTTGGATGAGAAGGCTTCAATGGAAAATGTGTTTTGGTCTAGATCACTGCAAGTACACAGGTCATTCAAGTAATAAAAGTGGATTTAAGTCCAAATATCGTTCCCACGAGGAACGATGAAGAATCTAAACATCAATTACCCCATCTACTCAAGATCCTTGCTATATGAACTCTAAAGTTAAAAGTGATTTGGTTTTAAACTAAAGGAAAAGTAAAAAAAAAAAAAAAACACTAAACAAAATTCTATAACTATGTACAAAGAGTTTAAAATAATTGGATTGGCAAGTTCATTGGGTAAGTAACACTGGGATATAGTTCAATGTATAGTTATCAATTTCTGCATCATTTTATAACATGGTTCAACCATGAGTTTAAAATCTGAACTTGTCAAATATGCAAGGTAGTGTAGTATCGATTTCTCTCCATAAAATATACATTTCACTAATTGTAGATCCATGTTTCTACCTGGACAATACGAGTCTAACTGCCACTTGTAGAATATAGTCATCTTTCTACGATTTGGGTATTTCTCCTTCTCAGTACTTCACACCTTTTCTTAGGACTAAAGACTACTTGCCCATATAGATAGGATAACGCAAGCCTTCCCAAATTTAATTGGTATCTCATTCATCAAATCTGACAAAATTTTCTCTCCTTGATTAGATCTCAACTAACACGGGATCAAGATCCTTTCATTTAGAAAGAGGAGAAAGCTTTGATCAACTAAATTGATATATCATCCGACTAATCCCCACACCATGAGTAAATAAGTGATTTATCGAAGTAGTCCTTCAAAGTTCATTAGTTCCATAATATTAGTCTAACATACCCCCAAGTAACTGCTCCATACTCTTAGAAATCTTCATCTCTATGTCACTTAGAGGGCTTCCTGGAAATCGGAGCAAGATACAGTCCTTTTCTAGGTACACACTACTAATATTCTGAACAAGCAACTTCAAGAACAATACCACTTAAATAAATTCAAGATTTCAAATTATGACATTCTTTCAAGTTGAGCAGAAAACAATAATTAACATCGATCCAATCCTAGATGGAGTTTCGGGCCTTTCAAACCGATTAAGGCAAGAATGTGCATCTAATTGATCGTGTAAATTCATTGAAATTAAAATGAGCTGAATGATGAACCCGTAAAATTTCCAAATTCACAACTAAGAACAGAAAATAGAATTTTACAGAGAAAACTAGCTTGAAACTTTGCACAAGATCCCTGCTCAATTCCAAGAAAACTAATTAAAATGCTGCTTTAAAAATTAAATAAAAGAAAAGAAAAATAACATACAAAGGAGTTCCAACTACCCAAAAATTCCTAGTTTTACGAAAGCTGCGCACAATGCCCTAAATGCTTTTTTTTTTTTTAGATTTTCAAATGATGGTCATGAATAAATTGTGATCCCCAAAAATTGCGGCCCACTGTTGCTTGTCGCGACACAGAAAATCACATGTCGTGGACATAGTTGTCATCTTTGATCCCCACTTTGTCGTGGCTTGCAAATAGCGTGACAGTACCAGCTCTTCTTGATTTATCATGAGTTATACTTGAGAATGTTGCAAACATAGTTGCGCCGGGTTGTATAGTCATTGTCGCGACATGAGTGTCTTGTGTCGCGACATAAAAACTTTGTTGCAACCAACTTGTCATTCTTTATTGCACCCGAAAAATGTCACGACATAAATTTCTTTCTCACGATAAATACTTTTTCCTTTAGCTCTTCCACTTTGTCGCGACATTCTTTGCTATGTTGTGACATTCTTTCTGGGGTTCTTCTCTACCTTTATCGCGATAAGATTTTCTTTTGTTACGGCAGAGTTTCTCAAAGTTGCATGTTGTTGTTGTTGCGACAAACATTTTCTTTGTCGTGACATAGTCTTGTTGTCTTGCACTGCTAGGACTGAACTATGTGTCGCGACAAACTCTGAAGATGACGCGACATATTTCCTTCTTTGATCTTTGTCACTAGCTGAACTGTTTGTTGCAACATTGAAATCTTTGTTGTGACAAATTTGTCTTGGCTTGTCTCATTTCTCTTCCATTTTCTGTCACGACATAATTTTCTTTTGTCGTGACATAGATCTATTACTCTACATCTTTTATTGTTACGACATAAATTTTATTTTTGAGACAAACTCTACTGCCATTGATCATTGTCGCGACAGAGCTAATAATATTTCGACATTGTGGTTCAAAAACCTATCAATCATTGTCGCGACAGAGATTTATGCCTTAAGTTCTTCATTATGTTGCGACATAACTTTCTGTGTCGCAACATTCTTCTTGCATACTTCTCAGCTGTTTTCGCGACATAGTTCACCTCAACTTTATGTTGTGTCTGTCGTGACATAAAACTTCTCTACCGCGACAAAGTCTTCTTGCCTTTCAATGCTAATTCTGAACTTTATGTTGTAACATAGTTGTCTTTTGTCACGACAAAGCTTTTCTGCCATCTTCAATTCTTTAGGTTGGGACAGAGTTGTAAAATGTCGCGACAAAGTTCCATTGCCATTTTCTTTCATCAATGTCGCGACAGAGTTGTGAGATGTCACATGTTTCGTCATTTTTAATTCAACTCGATCTTTGTTGTGACATAATGCTGCTTGTTGAAACATAGCTTCTACTAGTTCTATGGAGATTATGTCGCGACAATCTGAAACTATGTCACGACATTTCTGCCTTAGCCAAATTTTCTCATTTTCTTGTTGGAATTGTTTATTTTTTATTTAAAACCTGCAAAACACAAAGTTGGTGAATATTCCATAATTCAGTAGTAAAATAAATCATAAATTTCTATAAATATGCTAGAAAAATAGATGAAAAATATATGAGTTTAAGACTCATTAGTTACACATCATTGAATAGATATAAAAAAATGAATTTGAAAATGAACGAAATTTAATTATAATCATTTCCATTCGAAAAAAAAAAAAGTTTAAATCATGAAGTTAATTTTTTCAATTGAAATTAATTAATTGTGTGGGAATTACTTGGACAAAACACTAATTTTATCCGGTGGTGGACCTTGAAAATAAAGTCAAAAGGACATAAATATTTTCAAGAGGGTATTAACAGGACATAGATTGGCATTAAAAAATACATAGCATTATTACATAATGATTTGAGCATTTATTTTCAAATTAGAGATCAGTAAGTATTTTTTTCAGTGTAAAAAATACTGAGAATCGCATAGGTCCGCCACTGATTTTATCCGATTTTAATTTTTGGCATGTCAATGTTATTATTTCTAGAGTAAAAGTTTAAATCACCAGGTTTTCTATGATTAAATTTGAAACATTATAAACTATATATTTGAAAAATGCATGTCTTGTATGTTTAAAAAATGTATCATGATAGGTAAAAAAAAATTGGAAAACCCTAGTCTCATTTTCTTTTTTAACTTTTTTTATGTTAGCTTTTTTTTTTTGTAAGCAAGGAGGAATTATTTTTGGACAATTTTTGACCTAAAATCACCTATTTACACCTATTTCCATCGTTTTATTCTCCAATAAAGTGGTTATTTAACAAGATTTGGTGTCATTCGTTTTGCTTTTTTGTATTTAAACGTCAGACAGGATGTGCGACATATTGCTGTACAAGCAAGACTGTTTGGTCAGAGCGTGGAGCCACGTTTTTATATTCATAATGCAATTTGCATAAAGAAAGATATCCGATTAATATGTTAAAATCAAATCAATGATTTATCAATACGCTATGCACTAGAATCATAGTGATTTTTTGCATACAATAAGAATATCAAATGTGTAGACTCAACTATCAAATGTATAGGTTTGAACCAATTCATTATGTTATTAACATGGATGTTATTTCATCTTTTATGATTATTTATGATTTTGATTATATGTTTCTATGAATATATTGCTAGTTTGAATCAATACAATTATTTTTCTTTTTAAAAAAAGTATCATGTTTATAATGATTTAAAAACATTTATATAATTTTGTTGATCATCATATTGAAAATGAAAATTATTATTTAAATTTTATTTAAGTTTATCTATTTTAAATATTAAAAGATGTAAGAACTATATTCAAAACGTCTTAAAATAGTCCATTTCTTTATCATTCCTTCACAATATGACGTCGTCACCTACAAGCCTGCAATTAGATTGTGAAAGTAGCGGCACCTCAATTAGTCTTTACCCCAATTCTCCAGCCTCCAGTGCAGCAATTTTCATGCTGTACATGCAATTAAATCAAATTATTCACACAGTGAAAGGATAATAATTTTTAAGCCATAATCAATTAAATAGGTATACTATTTAAAATAATTAATTGATTATAAAATTAATTAAGGTATACAAAATTAATTAAGGTATACCCATTTAAAATCAAATGATTCACATGAAAAGGATAATATTTAATTGATTATTCCTATTTAATTTTATATCATTTATATAAAATGTTTCTATAATAAAAAATAATTATTTCAAGTTTTTATTAATACAAATGTTTAGATATGTTTATTCATTAATTCAAATATTTTTTTAAATATTATTTATAATCATACAAACAATTATTTTAGGTTTTTATTAATACAAATATTTATATATTTGTTTGTACCCAAATTTAATTTGACCTACATTACTTTTATTTCAAGCTTGGAGCCCAAGTCTAGGTTAAAATCAAAAGTGGAAGTAAGTCTTAAACCTCATATGGGGAGCCCATGTAAAAAGTTTCCTCCAAGGTATTTTTAAAAACTTAAAATTTTTCTCTAAAATTGACCAACGACAATAGTAAGACTTTTCAAAATCAAAAGATGGTAAGAAAACGTGAGCATGTTACATGGATGGTGGAGAAAACTCAGAGAACAAAACCTTCCTACAGACAAGTAGTTATTGGAAGAGGTGTAGAGTGGGGAAAATACAGACTCATGCTTATTCAAGGACTTCTATAAAAGAATGAGAGCTCTCACGAGGAAAGAGAACAACCAATCAATTAATCAACTCTATAAGCAACAATGACAATCTACTTCTGCATTTCTTAGCTTTTCAATTAGCTTTCAGCAATTTCAACATTCTATTTCAAATTTATGGTCAAGTTTCTTCTAATTTCTTTAGTATTGTCTTGATCTATTCATCCCTAGTGCAACCAAATATTTTCTCCAACTTTTATTCTTGCAATCTTCACATTTTTACGACATTATCTGCTTTGATTATGAGGAGCTTTCAAGGGAACCAAGGAACCTGCTTTGTTTGATTAAGAAGTTTGATTTCTAGGCGCAATATTAGTTTGGAAACATTTTAATTTCCTGGCAAGCCTGCAACCGCATGATTTTATTTTGTATGTTAGAGTGAAAATAAAAAAAATCACCCCAACCATTTTAGCACGCCTAGTGGGACCTACCTTTCTTGAAGATGCCACAAAAGTTGAGAAGTAAAATTGTTTTGGAGTCTTATGGCTTAGGATCTAATGTTGCAGAAGTAGTACATGAGAGATTAATTCCAACCATGATAGAAAAAATTTGAGAAAATAAAACAATTTTCCAAGAGGAACATATCAAAACAATTTAATCCAGTAAGAAGGATAGTAGGTATAGGTAATGTAAATGTACCTATTCATTTCCTAACTCTATTGAGGAGTTTCAGGCTTTGATTGAGGAACTAAAGAACTGAGTGTGATGACCACACGACGTCTTGAAGAAAGAATGACAACACAAACCAAGGTTACATAATAAGTCGAGCTATGGTTGGGTAATTGTAAACCAAACCTATGGCCGAAAGCAAGACAATGCCATGATGGAGGAATAAGCCAAAACAACAACCGAGTAGGCGGCCAAGACCATTGTGGAAGGACTAATACAACAATCTTAGTCGCAAGTGAAGATCTTAGATGTGATCTTAGGAGTTGTTGGACAAAAGAGACAAGAAGTTGATTTTGGATCTACAAGGTAACTATCTCATATCCGTGAGCTCTTGGAGGCAAAGACTCAGAATTTTCATGAAGTAGTAGAATCTCACTGCTCACCCGCATAGTTTGAAAATTTCTATCTTCCTCCCCATATGAGAGAGGAAACTTCGGCAAATGTTAAAGGTGAATGTTCTAATCTTTATAGAACAAT
This sequence comes from Tetrastigma voinierianum, assembly GCA_016808115.1. Classification (NCBI taxonomy): domain Eukaryota; kingdom Viridiplantae; phylum Streptophyta; class Magnoliopsida; order Vitales; family Vitaceae; genus Tetrastigma; species Tetrastigma voinierianum. Next base: position 1,655,867 of record JAEQBH010000880.1, on the reverse strand, counting down.
GGCTCCTCAAATGTTATTTGCTAACACCAAGCTGATTACACAACCTGGAGCCTATAATGAACCACTTCCTTTTGTTGGAGGCATGGGGGGCACTATTCAATCACCCTTATGGGTAGGTACTAATAGAAGGTAGCAAATTCCCCATCCTTTTATGTAGCCACCTCCACCATTAGACTTAAAGGTTATGAGTGCAAGAAAAGAGTGTATACTGGCTAGGGCCTTAGACAAATTGGCCTCCCAAAATTTTACAAGCCATACTCAGAGGCAATAGATAGAGAAAATCCTTACCCAAGGGAATATAGAATTCCTGAATTCTATTTATTCTAGAGAAGATGAACAATCTACTTTTGAGCATGTGTTAGTTCACAAGTTAAAGTGAATTTTACAACCATGAGAATTTCTACTTCAAACTTAGGTTATTTCCTAACTCATTAACATGAGTTGCTTTTACTTAGTATGCAACATTGCCAAGGAATTCTTTTATGAGTTGACAGGAAATGAAGAGACAATTTTACACACAATTATTCATAGCTAAACCTGAGATTTGCATAGGACAACTATCAAGGGTAACCTAAAGGGGTGGAGAACCAGTAGATTAATTCATTGCTCGTTTCAAAAGAATGAGGAATAGATGCAAAAATCCATTTCCTAGAAACAGAGTGTGTGAAGATGGCCTAAAGGGGACTTGATATAGAGCTGAGGAAGAAATTTCAAGGTATGAAGTTTAAAGACTTTTATGAACTTGCTGCTAAGGTAGAAAAATATGAAGAATTACTCAAAGCAGAAAATCAACGGAGAAAGACCTCCACGGACTGTCATTTCCGAGGTGAGTTCTAAAGAAGTAGTAGTAGCAGATCTCCTAAGTACAAGTTCATTCATTTTCCCTTTACTAGTGAAGAAAACACCTAATTTATGGTAGAAGTCACAGGCCTCTAATTCAAAAGTCTCGCATATCATGTTAAGAAAGATTGAGGAAATCTTTTATTTTCTACTGAAGGAGAAATTCATCACATTTCCCTAAGATCACCAACTCCCTAACAATGATGAGCTTAGAGGAAAAGTGTAGTGTAAGTATCACAACTCCTAGAATCATAACACTAACTCTTTTTGGAGTTTTAGGAATATTATTCAAGACAGGGTCAATAAAGGGAATACTTAAGTTCCCCGAGAAAAAAGAAGCCATGGTGATTGATGAGGATCCATTTCCACCAGTAGCCTTAATCAACATAGCTGCTACTGATTTGAGGGCATTACTAAATGCAAAGAAGGTTGAGGGATTTTCACCAAGTGTCAGGATAAGAAAGGTATGGATTCCTAATAAATATTTGGTTTATATGGATGATCTGGCTGTAGAAAGAGGAGTGTTTGGCAAATGAGAAAAGTAAAAACGAGGGTATCCAAACCATCTACCCAGAAAAAAAATCAATGGGGCTAAGGCAAGAAGCAAAGAATGAGAGATTCTTAAAGGAAAAAAATGTTTCTCCAAAAGAGATACATGCTTCTCCAAGGAAAAATGTCGTGACCAATCCCTTAAGGAGGAAAATGCCTGCAAGGTTTATAATCCCTCCTCTTGTCTCACATGGACAAGAATGGCATGTGGTGAAACATAAAAATTTTTTCTCTAAAGCTCACTAGAACCCAAACTTCTAAAGATAACTGCTATCGTACATTTCAAGTCGATAAATGGGCCGATTATTAAAGAGATTGACGATTGATTATTCTCATGAAGAGAAAGTGGCTATTGCAGCCACGAAATTCAAAATGCAAATGCAGTAAATTATTGAAAAAATCGTAGAAGAGCAGTTCCAAGACATTTATGGAGCTGGAATAATTTATGAAGAAGAATAAAATAAAAGATGAGGAATAAATTCAAATCGAAGATTTGGAGCAAGCTCCTCCTAAGATGGAAGACAATAGTTTTGGCACATGATCATATAGAAGAAGTCAACCTAGGCACTATGGAAGTGCCAATGATTACTTACATCAGTTCTCTATTACCTTCTAACTTGAAGGAACAAATCATGATACTATTGTAGGAATTCAAGGATTGCTTCGATTTGCATGATGATGAAATGCTAGGATTAGACAAGAGCCTTGTGGAACGTCGCCTTCTCATCAGGCCCAAGTTCCACCCATTCCAACAACCACCTAGAAGGTTGTCCAAGGAAATAGAGGTGAAGATAAAGGAAGAAATTGAGAAACTATTAAAGGCCAAATTCATCAGGCCTATAAGGCATGTATAGTGATTAGTAAATATTGTTCCTGTAATGAAGGAAAATGAAAAACTTCGAGTGTGTCTAGATTTTAGAGATTTAAATGCCACTACCCTAAGGACATGTAAGTGATGCCTATTGCAAATATGTTAGTTGATTCTACTACTAATAATGAATTGTTATTCTTTATGGATAGTTTCTCTAGTTATAATCAGATTTTAATAGCAATAGAAGATATATTTAAGACCACCTTTAGATGTCTTGGCTCCATAGGGACATTTGAATAGCTGGTCATGCCTTTTAGTCTTAAAAATGTAGGTGCAACTTACCAAATGGTGATGAAGGCTATTTTCCATGACATGCTAGGCCACCACATGGAGGTATACATTAATGATATTGTGGTTAAATCTAAGTGGGCCAGTAAGCATGTGAACCATCTAAAGAAAATATTTAAAAGGATGAGACTTCATAAATTGAAGCTTAAGCCACTAAAATGTGCATTTTGGAATTGCAGCAGAAAATTTCTAGATTCCTATTCACCAAAAGAGGATAGAAGCAGATTAGAACAAATAAAAAGCTATTACTTAAGCCAAAGCTCCACGAAACAAAAAAGAACTCCAAAAGTTCTAGGGTTAGGTAAATTATTTAAAAAGATTTATCTCTAACCTAGCAGGTAAAACCAAGGAATTCTCCGACTTGGTAAAGCTTAAAGATGTGGAAGAGTTTAGGTAGGAGGAATGACATCAAGTGGCCTTTGACAAGATCAAAGAGTACCTCTCTAAACCTCCTAGTTTAATGCCACTTATACAAGGCAACACACTTAAATTATATTTATTAGCCACAAATAAGTCAGTAGGTTGTCATTTGGCACAAAACACCCTAGCGCCATAGAGAAGTTGTGTATTATTTGAGTAGGGTTTTAAATCAATGTAAATAAGATGTATCAAACTGAGAGACATTTAATGAAGTCTGAGTCTATGTGGTTTCTTTGGGGATTGGATCTTAAGGAAGTATATTAATAACTCGAATTAATGTTCATAGGGAGGATTGGTAAATGGTCTCTTGTTTTATTATAATTCACCTTGTTTTATTAGAATTCACCTTGATTAATTTTCCACATAAATCAGTCAAGGGACAAGCACTAGAAAACTTCTTAGTTGATCATCCTTCCTGTAGATCGTAGAGAAAATCAGGAGCTAGAATGGCGTGGAGAATAAAAGGAACCTTGGATCCTCAAATTTGATGGTTCAAGAATAGAGATTTGGCGGGTATAGGAATAGTGATTATTTCACCAAGGGCAGTACCGACCACATTGTCTTTCGATCTAGCCTTTGAATTCACCAACAATTAGGCTGAGTACGAAGCTTTGGTGATTGACTTAGAAATCCTGTTGAAGCTTGGGGTAAAAGACGTTCGAATCATTAGAGATTCTCAATTAATACTTCGGTAATTAACATGAGAGTATAAGTGAAATAGCTTGCTTTTAACACCTTACTTTACTGGTGCCATTCGATTGTTAGACTCCTTTGATAATGTGGAATTTGAACATGAGCTAGTGGAATCATATCGGGAGGCCACACCCGCTTCAAATAGACTTTGGTGTAAAAATGGGTGAAGACTTGACCCATAAACTCATCATGATAGTGAAGAAGCATCACCCTTCAATATTTGAAAAGGAGATCAACCTAGATATCTTTAATATTGACATGAACATTGTAGGAGATTAGAGAGTAGAGTTCAGAGAATATTTGGAGAATCCAAACAAGAGGGTTTCCCATAGAGTAAAGGCTCAAGCTTAGAGTTTAGTCCTACTATAAGGAGAACTATACAGAAAGGGGATTCATGGTTTGTTACTCTAATGCTTATCTTTTCCAGATAGCATGGAAGTTATGAAACAAGTTCATGGTGGGGGGTGGGTTGTGGAGCCCATCTGATGAGTATTGTATAGACTCATTTTATCTCCATATTTTACTTCGTTTATTTGTATTTTTATGATATAAATAAGCATTCTAATGCCTCATTTTTGTGATTATGTTAACTTTGGAGAAAAAGGAACAAAGAGGAGCTTAAATGGAACCAAAGAAGACCAAGAAGTCACCACACACAACAAGTATATGATCTTGTGGTTTTTCTATGTTAATGGAGGCATCAAATGGCCCTACTCTACCCAAAAATGTGTCTTAGAGTTCAAGATCTTTCCAATGAGTCTAAGAACGCCCAATTTGGAGTTCGGATGAGAAAGCTATTGCCTCGGGAAGTTTGATGCAAGAAAAAGGCAAAGTGCAGCTGAACAATGCATGTCACAACATTGAGCTATATGCCACAACATGGAAACAAGCCTTTTAGAGCACAAGTACTAAGATGCCATGTCATTAGACTTAGATGCCATGGCATTAGACTTAGATGCCACGACATCCAAAAGAATCTAAGGATGATCAAACATTGATATGTCGCATCATTGGATTACATGCCAAAACATTGAAGAAAAAAAGAATTGAGCAACAATCACTGGTATGTCAGGCATCACTATCTCGTGATATCGAGGCATCCGCAGAATTTCCTCTCGAGTATTCAAGCCCTATATAGTCAGAATGTTATGTGCATCGTGGTTTGAATTTCACAAATTGTTGATTTTAGGACCATTTTTTAGGCCTCTTTCCCAAAAAACACTATATAAACATTCTATTTCTTTATTTTTAGATGAGCGAAAAAGCATTTCAGCATAGAGGAGGATGAGAATGCTTCATAGGGTATCTGGGGCACAACTTGGAAGGAAGAAGATCAAGAAGTGGAGATTCTCTTTTATGCTTTTTCATCTTTGGTTTTATTTCTCCCCGTTATGAACTGAACTTATTTTCTAGGGTTTTAGATGTAGATTAGCTACGATTCATATATTTAAGGACTGGTTTTCATTGTATTTGATATTTTCTATCCCATTTATATTAGTTGTTATACTATAATCTCCATGCTTATTTATGATTCATTATCATTGATATGCTTTGTGGTTCAATTCGAGATCTAAGAAGAGATAGTTGAATTTGACTTGAGTGGAACATTGCATTTCGCCATTGACAAGAGAATTTCATGGGTTTTTTGTGGTAATTAAGGTTTCTTGGGTTTATTACACTTTTAGGGTTTCGAGGTTGAGTAGAAATGAAAAATACCAAACCCTAGAGTAGATCATACACAGAGAGATCACAGGATGCCCCCAAATTTTCAGGGTCCTATGACTAGTCAGCCAACTTGCGGAAGTTTCACCCAGTCATTACGCGCACCTAAGTCTTAGTACCCGCACGATGCCCATTTACCTGGACACCTAGTTACTCGGCACCACCTCGATACGTCCGTTCACCAGGACCCATTCATTCATATTTAAGTTAAAATATGAGACTAATATACTTAATTATAGCCTGTAAGAGTCCGATCACGACCCTCTTACCATAATTACATACCCGACTATATTGGCAATAGTTCAAAAGAATTTAATTACAATTCTTTTATACAAAAACATGAGCTAGAACTAGCTTGTCCCCAAGCACTCTTTTTTTTTACATAAAGACGTATTAAGGCCACATGTCGGCCTTCTTCACAATCACGGTCTTGTTTGAGGGCTGTCCACCTGTGATCGACCTTTGTAATTAAGCAAGGGTTGTCCACAAAGGTGAGCCATGTCGCATGAATACCCCTATATGGCTACTTCCCACCTAAGTGCACATGCAATGTTCACTAACATTTACAATCACATTCAAACAAGAACATGTCAATTCTATATGGAATCCTACATGCCATGCCATGAAATGAGATGCGACTCACCATGTACCATGATCCTGAGTCCTCACCGACTCCCTCACATAATGCCTATGTAACATCCCGAAATATACCCTAGTCGTTTTCGACATGTTTAAGGTATATTCTAAGAATAATTTAAATGTTTCGTGAGTTAAATGCGAAACACGGAAACGAGAGACCCGGAAATGTACAAGACTTAAGGACAAAATTGTTATTTGTCCAAAAAGGGGCTTAAAAGTCATAATTTGAAAAGACTATGGGCCAAAGAAGAAATACTAGGAATTGTTGTGTAATTCCTAGAAGATTAGAGGCCAAAATACAATAAAGGAAAATTGAAATACAATGGCCAAGAGTTTGATGACCAAAAAGAATAAAGAAATCCTAACCCAAAATGGGTTTTTGATAGCCAAACAAGGCCTAAGGGATATTTTGATTTAAAGACCAAAATTGGTCTCATTTCTTGAGGGAGAACAAACCGTGGAGGAGAAGAGAGAAGGGGAGAAGAAGAAGAAGAGGAAGAGGAGAAGAAGAGAAGCTAAGCCAAGCAAGCCAAGGTATGGAAACTAACCTTGATTATGGATTCTATGAGATTTAAATGATCTTGGTTTGTGTGCGGTTATTATCTTGCCTCAAACCTGGGTGTGTTAGATTTCATCCTAAACAAATATGTATTGAAATTAGGGTTGGTAAAACCTCTAAAGGCAATAAGATGATTATGTAATCCTCCTTTTAGTCGGATTCATGGTTAATTGAGAGAATCGAGTTAGTGGCTTGTGAGCAACCCTAACTCAATCATCGTTTGGTTTGTGTATGGGTTATGACCCATATTAGAATGGTTTTAGGAGAAATTCATGAAAGTTTTTGAAAAAAAGATATGTATTGAAAGATGAATTGAGTACAAAAAGAGATTATAAGAAGAATTTGGAGTGGATTTGATGTGTATATTGATGATTGGGTTGATTTGGGTATCAAAACATGGAAAAAAAAGGAAGAAAATAAACATTCTGGGCATTTTCGGGTGACATGTACCGGTACACCTTGAACATGTATCGGTACATGTTAGGTTCTAGTCATTTTGGGCCAACATGTACCGGTACATGTTGTGTGTACTGCAGACATGTGATGCTCTGCTTTCCCTGCTTCACAAGCCAGATTTAGCCATAACTTTCTGATTGCTTATCCGATTTGAGTGATTCAAGTGGCCAATTAAAATAGAAGTCAAGAAGAACCAAACATATAGAAATATCTACCTTATAATTCTGAATCTAAGTGGCCCAAAAATTCACTCAAAGTGGCCATGTGCGCCAATTCCCCAGATCGCTTGATCATGAAAATCTCGAAGCAGCTCGACGCATCTTGAGTTTCGGTGTTCAATTGGCTGATTCAGCTGAGTATAACCCTTAGCACCTTAGATTTAAATGAAAGTACAAAGTCTTGTGTCAACATGAGGTTAAACCCCGAAAATGAGTAATACAAACCGTCCCTAGTGTAATTCCAGAATGAATAGTCGGGTATGGAAATGCCATAACTTTATTTCGATGATCTGATCGGGATTGATTCCAATTCCTAAGAAAATAGATTCATCAGGGACAAGAATACATGAATGATGAATACATAAACATCATACTGTACAGCATATGAATGCCATTTATAATAGGCATGAAATAAGAAAAGTATAGGAAATGCAAAATGTATAGATGTGTTCATGAAACATGAATATGATATGAAACATGAAAACGAACTGAAATCTGAACATGAACATGAACATGAAAAGAAAATGTCATGAACACAAAATGTGATAAAGATGGGTTATAAGTTCTGAAAGATAAGATCACATGGTCATCAGGACTCAAAGAATATCGAGTAGGACGTCCTATTGGTGTTTCTAAGACTCGCTGGTGCTTCGCACTTCGTTGGTGCTCGACACTCCTGATGGTGGCAGCCGCACTTCGCTGGCGCCCAATCCGCCGCGCTTCATCCGCGCCACATAACCCGCCGCAACGACTGATTATCTCATCCTCGCGGTGCTACGGCACTTTCGCTGCAGAAGCCACGCTGATTGCAGCTTTTTAGATTTACGGTCGTGGTGTTACTAGTATTCTTCGCCGCGCTGGCGTGCACGTCCACCTGGCAGTTTCTATCCCCGCTTTCAGGCAAGACTTTTCGCATCGTATAGTATCTTTCTATTACTTATCGCGGCTTCGCCCTACTTCCATTTCCAGTGATCGTCTAGGTAATGACAGATATACATAAAGACATCACAAAGAATAAGAGTAAAGATCTGAATGTACCTCAGACTGCTCTCCAGAGCACCTACGGCACTGCAACTCCACACCGCAGCACCCACGGTACTCCTCGCACAAGAAATAAGTATAAGATCCAGAGTGGAATCTACAGGTACTTCAGACGGGGTAAAATAAGCACTCCCTGTAATATAAGGATAAGTCCATAGCACCTACCGGGCACTTCCACAGATATGAATCCTGTAGTACCCACTGGCAATTTTTCAGATACCTAATAAGTTCAAACTCCTACTTCGAGATACGAATAAGCATAAGCCTCGCAAGCATAAGAAATTTTATAAGTCTAAAGATGACTCGATATGAACCGACAACTCGCTTGTTTTCGGATACGCTCGACCAGATAAACCCCTGTGATATGTATTTGATGCGATTCAGATTTCACAAGGACTAACGTCCATATCTCCAGATAAGTCCGATCTGACTCGTATGTATTAATACCGACCGTTCCGGACACTTATAGTACCTACGGGTACCTCCATACACATAGAAACTCTATAATTCCTATAAGAGATTTGATAAGTATATGTCTGTGATAAGGACAAGTACATGTATAAGTATTCCTGTGTAAGTATATGAATCTGAGATAAGTATAAATATGCAGATTCTTCAGAGATATAAGTCCAAAGAGTACCCACGTACCTTTGTCTAATGAATTTGTAGTACCCACGGTACTTTGCACTTATCAAGCTCAGATAAGATCCCAAGATGCGCATGTCTGGGTAATGCAAGTATAAGATCCGAAGACCGTATATGTTTCGTAAGACATGTATAAGATCCGGGTCATATGTGTTAAGTTCCAGAATAATAATGCATAAGATCCGAAATACATGTATAAATTCGTAATACATGTATAAAATCCGAAAATACATGTATATGTCTGTGAATATCGTGATAAGATCCAATATCATAATAAACTCAGAGTACAAGTAGAAGATCCGTAAGACGTTGATAGGCTCAGGCAAGTATAAGATAATGCGGCAATTAAAATAGTCTGCAGGTACCTACTCGTACCTTCCGCACTGATTAAACCCGCACACTACGGGGTACTCGTATAAGGATAAGTTCAGAATACCGCATAATGCTCCGTAATCTCTCAGGATACCTACGGTACCTCCGAATATATAAAAACTTCGTAGGATAAGTATGAGTTCTCAGAACTCCTAAGGAGATCCGAAATAGATATAAATACCAATATTTGTTTAAGTACTTACATAAGCATAAGTTCCAGAACCCCATGAGATCCGATAAGTACGCCCAACAGGTTCAAGCGCAGTACGTCCCAGAGACCTAATTATAAGTCCAGACAAGCACAAAAGATAAGTCCGCATGAGTGTAAGATCCGAGTAAGTATACAATGAATGTTATAAGTATAAGTTCGGTCAAGAATAAGTCCGCTTACAAGTGTAAGATCCGAGTAAGTATAAGTTGCTCTAAGTATAAGTCTTCGCATAAGACTCTATAATCCCATGTGGGAGATGTAAGAATTCTCTAAAGGTCACAAGGTACAAGAGATGTAATTATGCCAATGACATGAATAGAAACCAACCAAAACTCCGAGAAAGTCATGATACATGTAAGAGACTAATTGGATGCCTTGTCATCAGATATGTCTAAGCTTTGTTCCTGGCCATGATCTCGACTGCTATACATCTTCGATTATATGAATTCGTGAAGATTATGATATCTCGTTATCGCGATTCGCTGTTTGCGTTTCTCTCGTATAAGATTTGTTTCACTAAGTTTGAAAGCTTAGCACGTTTTAACCGTAGGTACAGAGAAGACATCTGAAGACATCCGCATACAATTGGGCCAACACACCAGTAAGGGTTCATCATAGTAGTCCCGCTTCCTCCAATACAATCGAATGGCGTTGTTTTGTATATGCATAAGTAAATGGACTCAGCTATATGTGTCTAGATTTTGATGGACAAATTAATTCCTATGGTGGTTCTTTGGATTTGTATATAATATTTTGATTTTTTATAAGATGTGGCCATACCCACAGCATAAGTTCGACTTAGAAAAAAAAATCGTGCAAAGAGTCCCGCCGCGCGCCTGAACCCTGTCGATCCGCTTAATCGGCTCACTGAACTGGTGTGATGGGTGCAGACAGAGATAGGCATACTTATAACCCAAGGCTTGAGGGGATATGATACCAACACAAGTCAGTATCAGAGTTTGTAGTTTAGGCTGGCTTCTCGATAAGTCTTCAGACAAGGATGTACCTGCTATTAGGTAATGTGTCGTCTAATGCGGATGTCCCTTGTCCCGCATATCGAGACTAGAATGCATTAGTACTAATCCAGCTTTTGAAAGATTAAGACAGATTTAGTCTCCCGATGGAGCCTTGTTAGCTAGCGAGTCACGCCTCCAGCCTTCAGAAAAGACATGAAAAGAAAGGACCTGATATAGAACATGCAAATGATAGAAGTATGAATTTCGAGGACGAAATTCTTATAAGGAGGGGAGAATTGGAACATCCCGAAATATACCCTAGTCAAGTTGGCGTTTAGTATTTGTAAGATAATTTAAATGTTTCGTGAGTTAAATGCGAAACACGGAAACAAGAGACCATAAAAATTTGCTAGAGACTTAAGGACAAAATTGTAATTTGTCCAAAAAGGGGCTTAAAAGTCATAATTTGAAAAGACTATGGGCCAAAGAAGAAATATTTAGAATTGCTGTGTAATTCCTAAGATTAGAGACCAAAATATAATAAAAGGAAATTGAAATACAATGGCCACAAGAGCTTGGAGACCAAAAAGCAACAAAGAAACTTAACCCAAAAATGGGTTTTTGATAGCCAAACAAGGCCTAAGGGATATTTTGATTTAAAGACTAAAATTGGTCTCATTTCTTGAGGGAGAACAAACCATGGAGGAGAAGAGAGAAGGGGAGAAGAAGAAGAAGAGGAAGAGAAAGAGGAGAAGAAGAGAAGCCAAGCCAAAAAGGTATGGAAACTAACCTTGATTATGGATTCCATAAGATTTGGTATGGATCTTTGGTTTTGTATGGTTATTATCTTGCCTCAAACCTAGGGTTTGTTAGGATTTCATCCTAAACAAAGATGTATTGAAATTAGGGTTGGAAACTCTAAAGGCACAAGATGATTATAGAATCCTCCCTTTAGGGTCGGATTCATGGTTAATTATAATTGAGTTAGGTTTAGAGCAACCCCAACTAATCATCAAAGTTTGGTTTGTGTATGGGTTACGCACTATATGAATGGTTTTAGAGAAATCTTGAAAGTTTTGAAAGAAAGATATGTATTGAAAGACTAATTGAGGGACAAAAGAGATCATAAGATGAATTTGGAGGATTTGATGTGTATATTGATGATTGGGTTGATTTTGGGTATCAAACATGGAAAAGGAGAAAATACACATTCGCATTTTTCGTGACATGTACGAGACACCTTGGAATATGTGACTGTACATGTTAGGTTTTGGTCATTTTTAAATACACTCTAAGACATGTGATGCTTCTCAAGTTTATTTCAACCAGCTGATTTTAGCCATAACTTTCTGATTTCTTATCCGATTTGAGTGATTCAAGTGGCTAATTAAAATAGACGTCAAGGAGAACCAAACATATAGAAATATCTACCTTATAATTATGACTCTAAGTGGCCTAAAAATTCACTCAAAGTGGGGCTATGTGCAAGCCAATTCCCGTGATCGCCTTGATTCTAGAGTAAAGTCCGAGTTGAGCTGATCGCATCTTGAGTTTCTGTTCGAATCGGGTGATTCGGGCTGAGTATAACCCAAGACCTTAGCTTTAAAATGAGTACAAAGATCTAGTGTCAAATATGAGGTTAAAACCCCGAAAAAATGAGTAATACAAACTATCCCTAGTGTAATCGGTAAATTGAATAGTTGGCATGAAAATGCCATAACTTGATTTTGGATTGATTCCAATTCCTAAGAAAAATAGATTCATTGAGGGACAAGAATACATAAATGATGAGTGAATACATAAGCATCATACTGTACAAGTATATGGAATGCCATATATAATAGGCATGAAACAAGAAAAGTATAGGAAATGCAAAATGTAGAGATGTGTTCACAGAAACATGAACATGATATGAAACATGAAAAACAGAACTGGAATTCGAAATAAGGAACATGAACATGAAAAGAAAAATGTCATGAACACAAAATGTGATAAAGATGGGTTATAAGTTTTGAAAGATATATGATCATATGACTACCTAGGACCAAAGAATGAATGAGTGGACGCCCCGTTAAGTTTCTAAGACTCCCTGGTGCTTCGCACTCGATGGTGCTTCGCGACTCTCGCTAAGCTTCGCACTCGGTGCTTCGCATTCGCTGGTGCTCGACACTCCCGATGGTGCCGGTTAATTTGGTGCCGCACTTCGCTGGGTGCTACGACACTGCTGGGCGCGGGCAACCACGCTTTGATTGGTGCTTCGCACTCGTTGGAAAGTATGGCACTGGTCATGCGGGTAGTCGCGTTTTGATTGGTGCTTCGCACTCCCCGCCGGGTGCTACTAAGACTCTCACAAGGTATGCACATGTCCTCGGAGAAAGTTTCTAAGACTCTCGTCAGGTTAATGGACACTTCAATACTTTAGTAGTATCTCGGATAGTTATTGTGCTGCCTATCATTTCTTATGATTGGTCTAGTGTTTGATTGCATAAGGATAAGACACTCAACAAAGTAACAAGAGTAAAGATCCGAACAAAATTTCTCAGATTCGCTCGTAGTAGATATGTTACCGTACTCCTTTAATCGACATCGTCCGTCACCCACGTGGGTACTCTCGTATCAGTAAAATAAGTATAAGATCTGTAGTACCCACGAGTACTCTCGTATCAGTAAAATAAGTATAAGTTCTGTAATATAAGGATAAGTCCAGTAGTACCTACGGGTACTTCCGTATAATGAATATGTGTAGTACCCACTGGGCAATTTCTTTATTACCGAATAAGCTCAAACCCACTGAGATCCGGCGCATAAGCTTGTTATAAGCATAAGAAATTGTATAAGTCTAAAGATGACTCTGATATGAGCCGACAACTCTGTTTTTTTTGGGATATGTTCTGAATCTGTATAAACCTGATATATGTATTTGATGTGATATGTACCTACGAAGGACTGATGAGCTTAAAAGTCATCTATTTTCAGTGCATTTTTCTGATTGATTTTTATATAAAAAGACTGATTTATATGCAGGAATATGGAATACCTCACCAAATTGTCGTGGGTGAGGGAATTCAAAAAGGAAAGCGGTAAATTAAAGTAAAAAGGAGCAGAATGGCCTGAAAGTGAAGACTCATATAACCTGGTCAAGGAAGTCACAGCCAGAAGAGGCGCAAAAGGATTAAAGGATTTGATGTCACAAAGCCTTACATCAATCGAAATACATATTAAAGGTTGCAAACTACAAAGCTCTAGTCACTGGAATGAAGCGTAATTGAAGAAAACGAAGTCATGGAAAGAAACCTGCAAAGTCAAGCAAACTGTGAGATTGATAAAGAAGAAGACAAGATGTCGCGACATCATTCAGAGGTCACGACAAAATTAAACCAGTACGCGATAATGAGGTCGCGATACCAAAAAAGAAGCGTCACGATGTAAGACAAACAATTGGATCGAACATTTATGTCGCGACATTCGATGCGGCCGCGACATCGCTTGCGGCGCGAACGCGGTTCGCGACATCAGCGGCTCAAGAGAAAAGGTCGCGACATCATTCAGACCAAAAGAAGGTCGACAAGAGACCAAGTCAGCCGCGACATCAACTACACGTAAAGCGTCGATGATCATTCAGCACATGACAACAGCGCTTGTAAGAAAAGAAGGTCGCGACGCGAACTCCGGGTTGTCATACATCAATTGCAAGACTCGAGGTCGCACATCATTAAATACGCGATAATAGAAGCTTAGAAAAGAGGTCAAGCATCGCGCGGTGAGGTCGCGATATCCGGCCGTAAAGACCGTAAGGTCGCGACAGATTAAAGCTTATCGCGACATCAAATATAAAGAAGATAAGGTCGCGACGTCAGTAAGTTGTCGCGACATCAGTTCCACCAAAGACATGTCGCGACCAAACAAAGGCTTCGCGATGTAGACTCCGGTGACAAAGAAGGTGTCGACAGATCGTTTGCCGCGACAATATTAACATACCGGGCCGCGAACTGCTGGCAGCCCAAAGAGGTGCATCGGAACAGGGGCCCAAACTTCAACCCTAAGTAAAATACGGAAATCAAGTAATTTAAGCGAAACTACTAGCTTAATTTGAAAGAGAGATTCTCGTTGCCAAGGCCCTTCGTATTTTTTAATTTTTCTTTTCTTTCTTTCTTTTATTTTAGATTAGTTTGTATTTTCTTTTAAATTTGATCCGAATCGTTAGATGTAAAAGTTAGAATAACGCAGATTTATATTTCTTCAAATCACTATTCGATTGTTTGAATTCAAACAAATTTTGATTTCGAACTACCGCCACCGACGATAAAGGGTTTTCCTTTCTTTTGATCAAGTCACTGTAAGGGTGTAATCCAGTTGATTTAGAAACCCAGCCTCCCATTGAAATGACTTCTATTGTCAGCAAATTATCTTCCCGCAGTAATTTATTTCCATTATCACAACTTCGCTTATAAATCGACTTGTCGGTTTTGTATCTCCTGAATGATCCCAATGTCGGGCCTATACCCATAACGGGATTGTTCAAGCTCGATTGTGGAGGCCTCTGAGTGACACAGAGCATTCTTGAGAGAGGATGAACACCGGAAGGTATGCGAACTGATATCACGATCTAATGTGCTCAGGTATTTAAATCGATACATCCTCTTCAAATTTGAAACCGAGAATGAGTTGGAGTGAGTTATCAATTTAGGCATGCAGAGAGTTCGCCTCAACGTTGAATTCAATCCCGCAGCCAAGAAAGATCTAATCACGAAAGAATGAGTTGTTCTAATTTGAGAAGAGAAATCAGTGATAAGCAAATCAGGCAATGGACTATAATTTAGGAGCTCAGGTTTATAGTCCAGGTTGTGGGTATGAAGTATTGAGAAAGAAAAATACCCAGAACAAGGATACCCAGATTAAAAGTAGTTATCTAGCCCATTGTATTCGAAAGAAACAATGAAGGTGAGATGATGAACGGTGGGGTTTGGAGAGATCCAGCTGCACTACCATATTCCTTGGACTAGTTTTAAAATCTGTAGTTCAGAAAGCAAACAAAATTATCGTACAAGCTGTAGGAATTTATTCTTCACAATAGTTTTATTTTCAATGTTCCCTTTATAGATAACTGTTCAATCTAAATTTGTCATTTCATTATTTCCATATTCAATTCATTTGTTATTTATTCATATTGTTTTTAGTTTTCATTATTTTAGTTTCATACCATACAAACCGTCATCATAGTCCAAATAGTATATAGAGCTTGAGTAGTTGGGGTAGTTGATTGAAAAATTCGATATCTCTCGCGGATCGATATCTGACTTTAAATCCAATTTTACTACTTGTTCGACCTGTGCAATTCTGCAAAGACGCATGGATCAAAACAATCAGAATACACAATTATTATACTTTAATAAAAATGCTTTTAATGAATACAATAACTACAGAACACAATGTACAAGTTGTTGGCATTATTGCCGGGGATTAGATAATAGTCATTTGGTAATGGTGTCATAAATTTGCATATGCTCTTAGTCCATCAACAAGTTTTATGGCGCCGTTGCCGGGGATCGAATGAATTTAGTAAATCAATATTCAGACGAAAGAAGGAAATGCTAATTTGGACATTTTAATGAAAAAGAGAAAAATAGTTTTTCAAGTAGTGGTTATTTCTTTTAGCTTACTTGGTCCTTAATGAAGCCATATTGAAAATATTTGTTACTTCGACTAACCTTATTAATGTGCGTGTTTTGATTTCAAAGGAAAAACTTTAATGCATAGGAACGTAACACCGACCGATTCCGCCACAGATAATCGTGAGACAGGAAAGAACACTGTGAACTTGGAGAAAAGAAAAGGGCAGAAAACTCAGCCATGGTAGATGAAAGGCAAGACTGTGATCAAGACAAAGAATAAAGAAATTAAGTACCTAATCAATCGACATACAATGGAGGACTTTGAGACCTATTATTCGGGATGAATACTCGCAATCGACAAATTTACAAATATAAATAACTTTGAAATTGAAGCCAGCCCTGATTAACATAATGGTTCAGCAATCATAAGCACGTCATCCCATTAAGACCTAAATGAGCACCCGGGAAGGTTTCTCGTGATGGCAAACACTGCAAAGTTGAACGGGTGAGACTGTGAGGTCATAAATCAGATTTATTCCATTTTTCTCTAAGATACAAAGAACACATGGTATGACTTCCTACCATATGGTTCTGTTGATACTGGGAGGAGCTTGTAGCTTCTGCCTGGGTAGATTCTTCCCCATCACTCGTTTTAAAGAAGGAGGGAGATAATTGTGTTCCAAATAGGTGAAGATGAGGAGCCTTGGCCATGTGAGGTACGTGAGAGATTCAAAAGGTTGCTGAAAAGATGCCTCGATGCATGGAATAGATCTAAAGATCTGTATTGACACATAGTGTATCATGCTCGAATGACATCTAAGGGCATTATTGATGCTTCATGCTGTGGAGCATTCAAACGTAAGAGTGTCAAGAGGGAAGAGACTGATCGAGGACTCGGGCAATGCACATTTAAAAGCTCCATCGAGTTTTCAAGAGTAATCGCAGGAAGAGTGAGTCATGAGCTGAGCAAGATGACGCCTATGGAGGCAAAGTTAGATGCCATCATGCATAGAATGGACAAGCAAGAGAGGAAGATGCACACCGCCATGAAAAGGAACAATGAGAGGGAACTATTGAGAGGAAGTGCCGATGTACCCACCGAAGAATCGGGTTTTATGATGCCGAGGAGGTTGCTACTGGGGCTGCCAGTTATCACTAAACCAACCAACTCCGCCAGCACACTATCATCCAAAGACTGGTAGTGAAACCATGAAAATTTTCATAGTGTGGAGGGCCTCGCTGCGCTTCTGGGCACGGACGTAATCATCACCGTGATATCAACCACTAAGGTTCCCGCAGCAAATATTAGCTGGTGTGAAAATAGAAACGAGCACCAGAGTTAGAGGAGAGCTCAACCATTTGAAGATCAAATGATGTAATTCATGGGGGACAACAAGAAGTCATTGCAACCTCCATGAACAAAAAGTTTGCGTGACCGAAGCCTCAAACGCCAATTTCAAATTTTTCAAGACCACAAATGCCTCCTCAAGAACCTGGAGACACAGGCACTGGGTCCTAACCCCGCAAACCAGATGAAAGATAACAGTTTTTCCCGTTGACACAAAGAAGAATCCGAAGATCGATGGTCGGGTGGGTACCGGCGGAAAAACTTGGAAGAGAAGATGAAAGATGAAAGCAACAAAGGAGATGAAGGCCTGCATACGCGAAACACTGAGAAGGAAAGAAAGAACAAATTGGCCGTAAGAAGAAGGAAGCAAGAAAACCCGTAACAATCTGGGCTCGCACCATTTCCACAAAGGTCATAAAATCAAAGATAGAGAACGCTTTGCAAGGTTTTGAAAACCTTTAAGTTTCGGAGATCAAAGAGATGCCTTTCACATGGCAAGGACTCAGATGCCACTTTATGCAAAATTTTGTTAATACACTGAAAAAGAGGAAGATTGTCGAAGAAGGAATTGTGAACCCGATCAAGAACTTGCATAAAGGCTGTGATCAAGAGAGGCTTACCGGAAAAGATGAAGGATCCAGGAGCTTCACCATTCCCCAGACAATCGAGAGTCTGAGTTCCAGAAGCTCTTCGTGATCTTGTGTGCCAGATCAATTTAATGTCCATTCTTGCCAAGAAGTTAAGTTCGGGGGAGCTACTCCCACATACCTCCAAATGGCAGATAGAACCCTGAAACCAGCGAATCATAAAGATGGCCGTAAAGGTGGGAGGGCTCTGATTTTTCCCAATGAATTTCATCATAATCGGATATGGAGGAAGATTCATGTTCCTCTGGTCATTGGAAGGCTATCTTTGGTAACCTGAGCAGCCTAATCGATATGCAAGGAATTCCCCACTCTTAGAGTTGAGAAGAGAGAATCGGATTAACTCTTAATCAGAAGTTTGAGGAGTTTAGACACAGAGAGAGAAGATATCAAGCTCAATAGAAGATGTATATGTCAACAACTCAATTTTACTATGATTGTAATGCCCAATTTTCAATCAATGAAAAGAGATGAATTCCCAGTATCTTGAAGCATTTGATTCAGATTTTCCTTACACTACTACATCCTACTAAGAAAGTGATGAGTCTTCGGAATAAAATGAGACCAAAATGAAGAAATGAATTTCATCAAGAAACCAAAGTTGAAGAAGGGTTAGTTTTAAAGGAGTTGCCAAGTCATTTAAAGTATGTTTAATTCGGAGCCCGCCAAAGAGGGCAAACTGCTATCACTTTCTGCTATACTTAGTGATGTCAGTTAAAACATAGTTTGAAGTTTGAAAATTCTATGCGAATCATAAGGAGTCTATAGCTTGGTTCATTGAAGAGTTAAAGGTATCACCATCAATATGCATGCACAAAATACTTCTCAAGAAAATGCGCGCCAATCAAATATCAGCGAGACTAATCCAGCAATGAGCATGAAGCTAGAAGGAGGTGCTCAAACGGTTAAACCGGTTTTATCTATGCACTTTATTCTCGGTTAGTCAAATTAGTGGTCCCAAAGAAGGGCAGGATTGGTCAATCCGCAATTAAAAGTTAGAAATGAATTAATTCCAACAAGAATGCTGGATGGGATGGAGAGTATGTGACTGATGAGAGAATAACAACAACCAGAAACATCATTTCTTTGCTCCTTCATCGATCGATGTCGATGACAGCGTGACACCCTCATTTTGTTTCGGACGGTATTCAGCTACAACCAGATTGCAATTTACACCGAGGACTAAGAAGACCACATTCACATGCCCCTATGGTACCTTGCCTTCGGCGATGCCATTCGGGCCGCTCAATGCTCCTGCTACTTTCCAACTAATGTATTTATGTCGATGTTCTCGTGATTCGTCGAGATCATGGAAATTTTTATGGATGACTTTACAGTGTATGGACCCAGTTTTGAAAAATGTCTGAACAACCTAGAAACAGTATTTCAAAGACGCAAGGACAAGCAAATAGCACTAAATCGGGAAAATGCCATTTCATGGTACGTAAGGTATCGCTCGGGGTCATGTACTTCGCTACAAGGCTAGAAGTGGACCAATCCAAGATTTAATATCGCAAACTCTAGCACTCTACAACAGTGTGTTGGGATAAGGAGTTTCTTGGGGCATGTCGGATTTTATAGAGATTCATCAAAGACTTCTCAAAATAAACAGACTACTATGACATCGGAGAAGGACACAAAGTTTAATTTCTCATGATTCCCGAAGGTCATGAAGAAATCAAGATCAGATTGATTCAAGCACCTATCATGGCCGCACTGTAATGGGATCGAATTGGCGGTAATGTGTGATGCCGTTGATTTCAGAACGGGGGCTGTATCGGGGCAAAAGAAAAGAGAAAATATTCGTGAGCTATATACTATGTTAGCGTATCCTTTCATCGAAGCACAAGAAAACTATTCCAATAACCGAAAGGAGATGGTAGCCATAGTGTTTGCTTGTGAGAAATTGCACATACACTCTCGGATCCCATGTTATAGTTCACGTAATTATGCAACCATTAAATATCCGATGTCGTGCAAGGAAGCTAAGCCAAGACTGATAAGGTGGGTGCTACTACTGCAAGAGTTTGATCTGGAAATTAGAGATAAAGGTAGACAATGTGATAGCTGATCACTTGTCCAGAATAGAAAGAAATAAGGCAGAAGAGGAGGAGACAAGATTAAAAGAGAACTTCCCAGATGAGCAACTATTTCAATTGTCATTCCAAATGCCATGGTATGTTGATATTGTGAATTACTTAGCTTGTGGAGTAGTTCAATTCCGACCAAACACCAATGTAAAAGAAAGTTTTCAGATCGACAATGTATTGAGATCCGTGATGACCCATCGTTATTTAAGAGAGGCGCCGACATGATTATAAGAAGATTGTGTGCCGTAGGGTGAACAAAGCAGACTGCTAGAATGAATGCCATGCATCACCATATGGGGGGCATTTTTCTGGAGAAAGAACAACTCATAAGATATCAAATCGTGATTTTATTGGCCTAATCAAGCTGTAGACTGTATCAATGGGTCAAATTATGTGATAGATGCCAAAAGATTTGGAAATATCGAAATAGAATGTGAAATGCCCCTACGAGGCATTGGTGGTGCAAATTTTTATGTATGGGGATAGATTTTATGGGACTCCTTCCTACAATCATTTGGAAACCTCAGATATACGCTAGCAAAGTGGATTATGTTTCCAAATGGGTGGAAGCAATAGTCGCTTCAAGGAACGATGTTAATACACTTAAGTAGTTTTCGCAAAAAAGAACATATCGAAAGCAGATTTGGAACACCCAGACTATCATCGATGGGGGAAGCCATTTTGTAAACAAAATCTTGCAAAGCTCAAGAGCAGGTATGGATCAAACATATAATGAGCCTAGTCATCCCTGTACTAATGGGCAAGGTGAATTTCCAATAGGAGATTAAAAGGATCCCCGAAAGATCAAGTTCAAGCAGAAGGATTGGTCTTCCACTTGATGATGCACTGGGCCTACAAGACCGCGTTCAAAACTCCCATTGATGTCCCCATACAGATTGGTTTGGCAAGCCATGTCACCTCCCTCTTGAATTGGAATACAAGCTATGTGGCCATCTAGAAGCCGAATTTCGATTTCAAATGGTAAAGGAAGAGAGATTGTTTCAATCGAATGAACTCAAAGAACTAAGAAATTAAGCCTGGCTATGATAATGCTAGATATACAAAGACAAGACAAAGAAATGGTATACCCAAAGGGATTAGGAGGGAAAGAGTTCGTAGAAGGGGATCAAGCCCTCGCTATTTAACTCCAGACAGATTGTTTCCGTGAAAGAAATCAAGTGGAGTGGACCATATACAGTGGTGTCAAGCACTACTTTTGGAGCAGTAACACTAAGGACTGATGCTGGGGAAGAATTCAAGGTTAATGGGCAAAGACTGAAGCATTATCTCAGCAGGGAAAAGGAAAAAGAAGAGCACCAACTGGTTCATTGAGAGAGAAAGAATCAAAACAAAGAAGTCCAATGGCATGACTCCAAAACTGAAAGCAAATGATGGGAGGCAACCTCATAGGGATTTCAGTTCTCGATTTTAGACTTTGATATTATTTTTACACCACCTTGATTTTGTTTTCTTTAGTTCTTATAATGATTAGTTAGTACCGAGAAGTTAATTCTTTAATTAAATCCTTTCAGAAATGCTTGCATCGTTTATGCGTAAAATGCAAGAGAAGGAGAAAGGACAACTCCGAAGAACTCAAGAGAACGACAGAAAAGGGGAGCATTCCTTTCTCTATAGAAATTCTGTGAAAATTGAATAGAATACATGCTTGAATTGCTGTGTGTGAATGATTTAATTGAATGCTGAGAATTTGAGAATTGATAAAAAGTGAAAAGCTGTATGTTCATTAAATTTAAGGCAATTGCAGACTGGGTCGCGACAAGAACTGATGTCGTGACAGAACATTTGGGTCGCGACAAGAGTTGATGTCGTGACTCAGTCAGTATTGAAGGAAGAAAGGAATGAGGTCGCGACAGAACATTTGGGTCGCGACAAGAGCAAGTCCTTCAAAAGAGAGGTGATGTCGCGACAACTTAAAAGCCCGATAAAATGAATGCGAGGACAACTTGTCCTCCCACAGTTAGCGTATGTCGCGATAAACAATCGGGCAAGATGTCGCGACATGAGGAAGGCTTACACAACCGGCGCTTTTTAATTGTCCCAAATTAATGACAAGACACAATTTCAACAGATATCGTCACATAAGGACAAATAAATGAAATAATAAAATAACCTACAATCGCACTGAATTGCAAACTGCGTTGAGAAACTTCCATTATCATCTCCTTCCTTGAAGCAAAAACAACTTTTCATCTTTGCATATTCCTCGACTTTCAATTCACAAACCCTAGATCCAAACGCCTCCTCCAAACCTTCAAATTTCTAATGGTCGAACTCAAACCTCAATCCCAAACTTAAAATGATGGAGGGAGTATGTCTGACCTGGAAGTGGGAAGTTCATCTAGAACCTACAGGGGAGGACATGCCGACAAAACAACGAGAAGTTCAACCAAACAAAGACAAATATAAGAAAAGGGAAAGGATGCAAAAGCAAGAAGAAGAAGAGGACGACTTTCAGAGACGTAAGAAGCATACTATATGAAAGAAGCACTATGCAAGAGTGGCTACAGGAGAAAGGATTCAGTCGGCCGATCTTCCGTTTAAAGTAGAATTGATAGAGCGAAGAGGGTGAGAAATTTATGAACATCGAAAAACTCGATATGCAAGAATGTTGGGAGAGTTTTACTCCAACCTTGCTGCGTAAAGGAGAACTCGTCTGGCGTGAGGCTCAAAATATACGGAGCAAATTCCATTAACGAGGTGTACGGGATGGCAGGGCCAAGGCATGGCTCCAAATTTAAGAAGCTATTAGCAAAACCGAACCGTGAGAAGATTGTCAGGAAATTGACAGACGGTAAAGCAATGGATCAAGAGGAAAGGAGTGCCCAAAGACAATCAATCAGAGAGACCTTACGTAGGAGGCTAAGGTATGTACTTTATTTCCGGGCTTCATATGGGTCCCAACCAAACACATGTATGCACAAATAAGAACAGGAAGCCATCATTCTATATGCCATACCGAAGGGTACAAGCTCAACGCTAGTAGAGCGTTGATTGAGAATTCAATAAGATACCATGAGGGAAACAAAAGAGGCCTCCGATTCACACATCTGAAGAACCATCACCAAAGCTACGTAGAGGCATCGGGTGTGAAAGGGAAGTCGGGCGTAAGAAGAAGAGTGCCCCCACGTCCCATTAACCCTGACTGGGATTAGCAAGGGGCCAAGAAATCAAAAGAAAAAGGAGGTCATCGTGGAAGCAGATTCCAGAGAGGAAGAGGAGAATGCAAGACAAGAGGAGGACACAATTCTATGGCTAAGATCAACAAGAACAAGATTCAAACTCACCTTTAAGGTAACACCTCAGATATGTGAGACATAGAACTTGAGGAAAGAAGTCCTATAGATTTCACCACTCCACTGGCCAGCTCTCCACCAATGAGAAACATGGATTTTAGAGAACCTGGAGAAAGTTCCAAAGGAGCCCAAGAAAATAATGAGATAATGGAGATGCTAATTTCTATGCAGAAAAGTATGGAAGAAAGAGAGGAGAAATGGAGAATCCAAAATGTTAAATTTAGAGAAGAGGTGTATGAGGCGCATCTGAGAAGAAGAGGACGACAAGGGGAAGAGGAACTCAACAGAAGGAGGAATGTATGAAGCGCAGCTGAAGAGAAAAGAGCAGTAAATGTAAAAGAGGAGTTGAGCAGAAGGGAGGAGCAGCTTAAAAAGATCCTAGATCATCAAGAAGAAAATTTCAAAAAGGAAATGGAGGGAAGAGACCAAGCTCTAATGAAAAAGCTGAAGCTTAACCATGAATCATTCTATAATAATCAGTACGATCGAGACTCTCAACTCCTGAAACTTATCAAAGAAAGGGATGCAGAACAAGAAGCAAAGACAAAGGAGCATATCAAAGGGTTTAAGTTCCTTTATATGTCATTGATAAAGGACTTCGAGAAGAAGATGATGGATAGAGATAAAGTGCTTGATGAAAATGATGTTTACGTAAGAGGGTCTGGCTGAAAAACTGGATTTACTCACTAACAATCGATCCAAATTTTCGAGGCCATGATCAACTGAGCGCAACATGAACACACTGGGAATGAGACAGGATGAACTGAACGAGAAGGTAGATCTCACAAATGATTTGGTCCTGGAAGAGCAGATAGAAAAAGAGAATGTCAAGAGGAAGAAGAGAAGGGAAATGAAGTTTCCAGAATTCAACCCCACCTCGCTACCTTTGATCCGATCCCCGTGGCATTTTTACTTAAAGCCAGAAGAAAAAAATGTATCTTCCATGATTATTAATCCTCTCCCTTTATCTATTATCCCACACCAACACAACGAATATTTGTTTGATAATAGAAGTCAAATGTGTTTACTTTTGGTTTAATTGCTGTAGAGGAATAACAAAGAATTTAGTTCGTGAATAAAAATGCCGGGACATATCATACGAAATAGTTGAGGAAGTTGATTAGATGATAGGAAGAAACAGAATTTTTGCAGAATAAGGGCTAAATGACAGACAATTAAATTGAAGCACATATTGCAATTGTTTAGAACTGGATGAAAGCATCCAGACATGATGAATAAGTACAACTCCACAATCAAAACATGTTTTTTGAGTTTGTGGTATGAATGTTGAGTCAAGGAACCCGTTGGATATAACATCATTTAAATCCTTATCAACTGATATGAGTCAAGAAAATCCTCGTGGTTAGTCACGCTTAATCAACCTAAATCTAACTTGTTAGATTATTGATCAAGGCAATCCTAGGTAATACAACCAACAAGAAATGATGCAGCCATCCTGAGAGTTTGAGCCATTCTAGCTATCCTCATTCATATGCTAGACGCATATACTTTAGTTCCGTGATAAACAAACAAGCCTTATTTTCAAAATAAGCCAATGGAGACCTCAGCCCATCCTAAAGAATCAATCCTCCAAAGAACCTGTGATTACCCAAGAATTCAAAGAGAGAGGAAGAAATAAAGTTTGGGGGAGTATAAATTTTTGAGGAACTCAAGGAGGAAATACATAAAAGGGGAATGAAGTGAAAAAAAATCTACAACAGAAAAGAAAGCTTAAGGGAATAGGTTTTGTCTTCAGGGCTCGACCCTTGAACAATTAAGATTCGTTTTCTAAACACCTAGTACCCTAATGCCATCTGGTATAGGAGTTACTAACCCAAAGTTCGCTAAGAGTGTTAGAAAGCCTAAAAAGACAAGAACATTGCACTATTCCTGAATGGTGACAGAGAAAGAAAATTCCCCCAGTTTGAATTACAATTGAGAAATGGGAGCATACAGTTTGGAATAAAAAAAAAAAAATAAAATCAATGTGGTATCCCAAACATGAAGTTCGGGGGAGTTTATTAAAGAAATTACAAGGAGAAAAGGGTAGTATGTGAGTAAGAAAGGAAAAAGAGTATTGGTAATCTTAACTTAAAAATCCTATCTATCCTACTCCAAGAGTACCTGCCTAACATTACAAGCCCAAAAGACTCGATTGATTCAAGGTTGAATTACTCTGATATTGAAAGAGAGCAATATGAACAACAAGCATATGGAATTTGGAGAATCAGAAAGATCAAAACTCGTGAACATCCTTCTAAGGGTTAATTGACTCATTAAGGAATGAGGTGAAAAGAAAACCAACTTACATTTCGCCAGGATCAATTAACTATGCACTGTTTGTAAAACAAGTTCAACAACTTGGTTTTGTATACTAGAGAGAGTAAAAAAAAACTAACCTTTGGATCTGACTTGAAGCTAACACCTAAAAGAAAATTTCTAGTCTTTCAATTAAGTTGGTTGAAATCGCAAATGTAATTAAAATGTCCTTTGCTTTGAGGACAAACAAATCTTTTCACAGGACAAGCAAAATTTTAAGTTTGGGGAGTTTGATGAGCTTAAAAGTCATCTATTTTCGGCCCATTTTTCCTCATTGATTTTTATATAAAAAAGATCATTTATATAGAATATGGAATACTCACCAAACTACTGTGGCAAAGTAGGGAATTCAAAAGAAAGAAGAAATTATTGCAGTGTGGAGCAGAATGTGGTCAGAAAGCAAGAATGTATATAACTGGCTTCAAGGAAGTTGTGCCAGGAGGCGCAAAAGGATTAAAGGATTTGATGTCGGTAGCCTTTACAAAGAATCGAAATACATATTAAGAAGGTTGCAACTACAAAGCTCCAATACAAATGAAGCGGAATTGAAGACAAAATGAGCTGGGCGTGAAAGAAACTCAAAGTCAAGCAACCGTAGATCGATGAAGAAGAGCAAGATGTCGCGACATCATTCGCAGGTCGCTACGTAATTAAACCCAAGAGATGTTGATAATGAGTCACACCAAAAAGTAGTCGCGCATTAAGACAAACAATTGACTAACATTTTGTCGCGACATTCGATGCGCCGCGATATCGGGCCAGTAAGGAAAACTAAGTTCGCCGGCACGCTGTACCAAGAGAAAAGGTCGCGACATCGCTTCGCACCGAAAGAAGGTCGCTGATAAGATCGCCGCCGCGACATCAACTGGCTACGTAAAGGAAGTCGTGACATCATTCAATGTCGCGATAAACAGCTTGTAAGAAAATAAGGTCGATCGCATATCGGGGTTGCCGCGACATCAATTGCAAAGACTAGAGGTAGCGACGTCATTAAACAAGGCGATAATGCGCTTAGAAAAGAGGTCGGCATCATACGCAGCTCTCGCCAAGATCCGCTGCAAAGACCAGAAGGTCACGACAAGGTTAAGCTGTCGCGACATCAAATATAAAGAAGATAGCGTCGACGCTGGGCAGAAGCTGCCGCGACATCGGGCTCAATTGAAAGACATGTCGCGACCAAACAGCGCGCTTCGCATGTAGATCAGATAAAGAAGTGGTTACGCATAAGATCAAGCCGCTTACGCATAACATACCGGGCCGCTAAATCGCAGCCCAAAAGAGGTGCATCGAACAGGCCCAAACTTAACTCTAGAATACGCAGTCAAGCATCAAGGAACGCAGCTGGGGCTTACTTGAAAGAGAGATCCTGCCGCCGGCTTGCAGATTTTTAATTTTCTTTTCTTTCTTTCTTTTTATATTTAGATTAGTTTGTATTTTCTTTTTAAATTTGGATCTGAACGTTAGCTGTAAAAGTTGTAGCTGAATGCAGATTTATATTTCTTCAAATCACCGGTCCCATTGTTTGAATTCGCATAAATTTCGATTTCGAACTACTAGCCATCGATTTATAGTGGTTTTCTTGATCAAGAAGCCAATGGTAACTGATTTAGAAACCCAGCCCCATTGAAATGACTCTATTGTCGAAATTATATTTCCTCGCATAATTTATTTTCCATTATTGCCGAACTTCAGTTTATAACCTAATTTGCCGGGTTTTGTGCGTTTCGAATTGGATCCCAATGTCGCCCCATACCCAAGCAACGGATACTGTTTCAAGCTCGATTTCCAGGAGGCCTCTGAAAGTGACACGTAGAAGGCATTCCCGAGAGTGATGAACACCGGAAGGTATGCTAACCCGATATTGATGATCTAATGTGCTCTCAGGTAATTAAATCGATACATCCTCTTCCTCTGAAAAACCAGAATGAGTTGAGTGAGTTATCAATTTAGGCATGCGTGAGAGTTCTACCAATTCGAATAGTTGAATTCAATCCCGCGGTTAGCAAAGATCTAATCAAGGAAAGAATGAGCCGTTTTAATTTTTGAGGAAAGAGAAAATTAGTATAGTGTAACCGCAAATGACCATAATTTCTGTGAGCTCAGTTTATAGTCCAAAGCTGTGGTAATGGCATTGAGAAAGAAAAATACCCAGAACAAGGATACCCAAATTAAAAGTAGTTATCTAGCCCATTGTATTCGAAAGAAACAATGAAGGTGAGATGATGAACGCTGGGGTTTGGAGAGATCCAGCTGCACTACCATATTCCTTGACTATGCCTTGTACTCAGAAGTTCGTAAAGCAACAAAATTATCGCATGTTTCGTAGGAATTGATTCTTCACAATAGTTTTATTTTCAATGTTCCCTTTATAGATAATCAAGCTCAATCAATTAACAGGTCGATTATTTTCATTCAATTCTATTTGTTATTCATTCATATTGTTTTTAGTTTTCATTATTTTAAGGCTTTCATGCAATGATACAAATCGGCTTCATCATAGTCCAAATAGTATGTAGAGCTTGAGAAGTCGGGGGTAGTTGATTGAAAAATTATGGAGATCTCTCGCCAGGATCGAGACCGACTTAAATCCAATTTACTACTTGTTCGACTTGTGCACTTGCAGCACAACGGATCAAAACAACTAGAACACAATGATTTACTCTTTAATAAAAATGCTTTTTAATGAATACAATAAATACGTAACACAATGCCGTTGTCGTTATCGGGCCGGGATTGATAATAGCCTGGTAATAGTGTCATAAATTTGCATATGCTCTTGGTCAATCAACAAGGACTAATGTTCGTATCTGCATAAGTCTGATCTGACCTTGTATGTATTATGACTCTGATCTGTTCCGACTTATAGTACCTACGGGTACCTCCATACACATAGAAACTCTATAATTCCTATAAGAGATTTGATAAGTATATGTCTGTGTGGATAAGGACAAGTACATGTATAAGTATTCCTGTGTAAGTATATGAATCTGAGATAAGTACAAATATGTGCCCTTCGGGAGATATAAGTCCAGTAGTACCTACGGGTACCTTTGTCTAATGAATCACTTCCAGTACCACGGTACTTTTCGTACGCACAAGCCCGGGCAAGATCCATAAGACAAGTACATGTTCCAGAATGCAAGTATAAGATCCGTAAGACCAAGATATATAAGGCTCGTAAGACATGCAAGATCCGAAATACATGTATAAGTCTTAATACACGATAAGATCTGAAATACATGCAGGAAGTTCTCGTAATACATGTATAAATCCAAATACATGTATATGCGTTCGTGAATATCGTGATACAGATCCGAAATATCGCAATAAACTCAGAGGCTGCGAAGATCCGTAAGAGGTTAGATAGCTCAGAAGGCGCGATAAGATACTATACCAAATGTTTTTTAGAAAACGCACCCACGGTACCTCTGCACTGCATTAAACTAAGTACTTCCACGGTAATTTCGTATATGATAAGTTCTCAGAATACTAGTATACGCCCGCACCGTGATACCTACGTACCTCCGAACATATGTAAATTTCAGGATAAGTATGAGTTCTCAGAACTCATGGGAGATCCGAAATAGATATAAATACCAATACTTGCTTAAGTACTGGTTTGGAAAGCATGTTCTCAGAATCTCTACGAGAGATCCGGGATAAGTGATTTACATCAGAATGTGGTTCAAGTAGATGTCCTTTGGGAGATCTGAATAATTATAAGTCCGAGACAAGTAACAGATAAGTCCGCCATGAGTGTAAGATCTGAGTAAGTATAAGATCAGAATGTTATAAGTATAAGTTCAATAAAAGAGTCTCACATGGTGTGGCAGACTGAGTAAGTATAAGCGTTTGGCATAAGTTCAAGATAAGACTCTATAATCTTATGGGAGATGTAAGAATTTCGTTAAAGGTCAGCAAGGTACAAGTAGACAGAAGGTGTATGTCAATGACATAGAATAGGAAACGACCGAAACCCACGAGAAAGTCATGATATACAAAAGAGACGAATTGGATGCCTTGTCATATGTCTAAGTTTGTTCAATAGATTCGACCACATAAACATTTGGATTATATGAATCAGAAGATTCCTCGATATCTGTTATTGTTATCCGTTGTCGGAAGCTTGATAAGATATGCTTCCACTAAGCGCAAAGCTTAGCACCTGGTTTTAACCGTGTAGGCACGGGATGACATCCGAAGACATCCTCGCATGCGCCACAACACACCGCAGTGTTCATCATAGTAGGTCCCGTCCAATATGTGTAATTGGAAATGTAAAGTTGTTTTGTATGTATAAGTAAATGGGACTCGCTTATATGTGTCTAGATTTTGATGGACACCACTCCTGGTAGTTCTTTTGATTCAGATATAATATTTTGATTTTGTTATAAGATGTGGGCCATACCTAAGGTGTATAAAGCTCCGACTTTAGAAAAAAAAATCAGGTAAAGAGTCCCAAAACCGCGCCTGAATCCCTGTCAGATCCGCTAATCGGCCTGGCCGAATCTAGGGTGAATTCTCAAGCCCATGTGATAAGCTTTCATTCTGGATGACATCTAATGATATTTTTCAAAACAAATTTCATTTGTTTATAAACCAAAAGCTTTTTGGATGATACATCACAATGATCATTTTATTTTCAAAATCCATGCGCCTTATGTGGGTAGCGGATTTTTTTGTGTCGTGACGCAGCTCGCAAATCCAGACACTTTACGGCCTTTCACCATCGGGACCAGTGTCTCAATTACACTGGCGCTTTTCACCTCGAGGGAGGATCTATCCTTTCTTTATAATCTCGATATATTATTCTTTGGCCATTTTATCTGTTAACTATACATTTTATTAGATATCATTCTATCACCAGCCCACCAATCAAACACATCGCAAAGCAGTAACACTTACCATGCACTCACACCTATTTAATGCGTATGTCCTCAGTGGTATGGCGCAATGTGAAGATACCTACATTGTACTAGTATCATGTCACGCACGATGAATGCTTACATGGACAATTCTACTCATGTCAATAATGTATCATGGACAATTATATCTATACGATATATTTCCACATCTTTCATTCATGCCACAGGCCATTTAAATCATATATCAACATTCACATTGAACATGTCATTCTATGATCAAGCAATGACACACACACAAGCAAGTCATGTAATGGCCATTGCACACAACAATTCCCCACATATCAACATGTTGGAGCACACACATCGACATGGCTGTAAAAGTGTCCGGGTTTGCAGAGCCCACGGTGTGACACCAAAAATCTGCTACCCACATAAAGGCGCATGAATTTTGAAAATAAAATGATCATTGTGATGTATCATCTAAAAAGCTTTTGGTTTATAAACAAATGAATTTTTTTTTTGAAAATGATCATAGGATGTCATCCAGAATGAAAGTTTATCACACATGGGCTTAGGCGTTGTGTGAGGGAGTTGGTGAGGACTCGGGCCCATGGTACATGGTGAGTCGCATCTCATTTCATGGCATAACATGTAGGATTCCATATAGAATTGACATGTTCTTATTGGAATGTAATTGTAAATGTTGAGTGAACATTGCATGTGCACTTAGGCGGGGAGTAGCCCTTGTAGGAGGTATTCCTTACTGGGCGTGGCTCACCCTTTATGCGACAACCCTTACAGGTACAAGTTCGATATCGGTGGACGACGCTCAGATAGGGCCGTGATTGTGAAAAAGGCCGACATGTGACCTTGATACATCTTTTTGTAAAAAAAATGTGCTTGGGGACAAGCTAGTTCTAGCACATGTTTTTGTGTAAAATAATTATAATTAAATTCTTTTGGACTATTTCCAATATAGTCAGGTATGTAATTATGGTAAGAGGGCCGTATCGGACTCTTACGGGTTGTAATTAAGTATATCAGTCTCATATTTTAACTTAAATATGAATTAATGGGTCCTGGTGAAGGGACGTATTGAGGTGGTGTCGAGTAACTCAGTGTCCACGAGTAAATGGTACCGGTCTAGTACCAAGACTTAGGTCAACAGTGACCCTAAGGTAGAAACTTCTACAAGTTGTGACTAGTCAACGGGACTGGTAGGGCATCACAGATTATATGTAATGAGCAGAGGCTTACCATTAATAAGGCGATTGAAATGTTAATGAAAGGCAATTTGGTCCGCAATGCACTAAGAGGTTAACTAAATGAAATCTAAACCCTAGACTTTTCCACTTTATTTCACATATTTGCATGTTAGTTTAGGATTTCAATTTATTAATTGTTTTTAATTTTCACTTTAATCATATTCTCTTATCCAGATAGAGTTAGGACTATCCCAATTTTAGTACTTAGTAACCTAATCCCTGTGGGAACGATCCCTTGCTTTTCACACTTTACTACTTGAGGCGACGCTTGCATTTGTGCACATAGACGTATTATTATACATGCATTCGTTGATCAATTTTTGGTGTTGTTGCCAGGGATTAGACATTTTACTAATATTGATATCAAGTAATCCTTCTTTACTTTGGATACTTCGTTTGTTTGTTTGTTTCATTTTAGTAGTATATATATCTGTATTTTCTCTTTTTTCCATTTTACTTTTTATTTTTATTTTTGTTCTATAGGTTTCAATCACAATGGATCCTTTTATTGAATTGACAATTGAAATGACCCTCCTTACTTAGTAACTAAGGAGCGGAGACAAATCGGTAATGAGCATCGTTCAAAGCGAGAACCAAGTGTGGAACTTGCATATGTTTATGGATCATGTTTGATGTGGAGTGCTAAATGAACTATTATGATGGATGGGTAGTGCGAACCCACAATGTAGTACTGAAATGCCCTTTGCGAGTTTTTGACATGTTTAGGGTATTTTGTAAGCTTAATTTGAATGTTTCGTGGTTAAATGCGAAACATGGAAACAAGAGACCCGGAAATTACAAGACTTAAGGACAATTTTGTAATTGGTCAAAAAAGGGGCTTAAAAGTCATAAATTGAAGAGACTATGGGCCAAAATACAATTTGAACTTGGAATATAAATAGTCAAACATGGAGGGACCATTTTTAATTAGAAAGCTAACCCAAAGCTGGGTTTTATTAAAGGCCAAACCTTAGCCTTAGCAAACATAAGTTTAAAGACAAATTGGTCTCATTTATTGGGAAAGAAAAAGCATTGGAGAAGAAGGGGAGAAGAGGAGAGAAGAGAGAAGAAGAGGAAGAAGGAGGATTATTGGTCAGTAGGGTATGGAAACTACTTTGGTATGGATTTTTATGGATCACATGGAATTTAAGGCTTTGTATGGTTAATATCTTGTCTCTAAATCTAGGGTTTTGATAGAATTGCATCCTAACCTTAGATTTCTTGAAATTAAGGTTGGTAAAACCCACAAGGAACAAGATAAGTATGGAATCCTCCCTTTGTTGTTGGATTCATGTTTAAATGGAAGGAAATTGAGTTAGGGTTTAGAACAAACCCTAACAAATCTTGGTGCTTGGTTTGTGTATGGGTCATTACCCTTGTTGGAATGATCTTTGGAGGAATTCATGAAAGAAAATTTGAAGAAAGATATGTAATTGAAAGATGAATTGAATAGAAAGAATTCCAAAGGTGAATTTGAAATGGCTTTGATGTGTGTTTGAAGTGTAGAGTTGATTGGGTATCAAAATATGGAAAAATGGGTGAAAAACACACATTTTGGGCAATTTTCGGTGACATGTACCGGTACACTTTGGGTTAAAATTCATTTTGGCCAAAGTGTGCCGAGTACACCTTAGGGGTGTCTGCAGGGTACACTGTGCTACGTTCCTAGTTTCATGGCTTGACTTTCGTATTTTGGCCTTATAACTTTCTCATTTATTATCCGATTTGAGTTATTCAAGTGGCCAATTAAAATAGACTTCAAGGAGAACCAAACATAAAGAAATATACATCGTCAAATTATGACTCTAAGTGGTCGAAAAATCCACTCAAAGTGGGGCTATGTGCAAGCCAATTCCTGCATCAGTATTAATCATAGAGTAGTCCGAGTTGTTTTGAACATAACTCGAGTTCCGATGCTCCGAATTGGGTGATTCCAGTTGGAATAGAACCCTTAACACCTTAACTTTAAAGGAGTACAAAGAAACAGTGTCAAATAT
This sequence comes from Tetrastigma voinierianum, assembly GCA_016808115.1. Taxonomy (NCBI): domain Eukaryota; kingdom Viridiplantae; phylum Streptophyta; class Magnoliopsida; order Vitales; family Vitaceae; genus Tetrastigma; species Tetrastigma voinierianum. Next base: position 1,621,933 of record JAEQBH010000880.1, on the reverse strand, counting down.
GGAGAAAAGGCACTGGAAAATGAATATTGAAAACTGTCCCTCGGTAAAATCGGTAAACCGACTAGTTGGCATGAAAATGCCATAACTTTATTTTGGGTGATCCAATTGGTATGATTCCAATTTCTAAGAAAAATAGATTCATAGAGGGACAAGAATATATGAATGATGTGTGGATAGGCATCATATCGTACAAGTATATGAAATGCCATATGGAATAGGCATGAAACCTGAATATGATATGGAACACGAAAAGCGAGGCGAAACATGAACACATAAACGTGGCTAAGAATGCCCTAAATATTCTATGCATAAAATAGATTATATGATTATTATCACATATAATTGTAAAAGCGCCTAAAACCCAGTATTGAATGACATGACACCTGCATTCACGTGGCGGGCACTTATAGTACTTCGGTACTCTCTGATTAGTGCGACGACACTCTCTGCTTAGTGCGATGGCACTCTCTGACCGTGCTTCGGCACATTAGTACTTCTGTACTCTCTGATTAGTACTTCGGTACTCTCTGATTAGTGCGACGGCACTCTCTGTCAGTGTTTCGGCACTCCTGCTTTGTGCTACGACACCTCCAATGCATCTTTGACCTGCCTTTGGTGCCAATGTCTTGTGTCCTACTCATTCCGTGTGCTGGTGTAAACGATCAAACAATTATATGATAAGACTACGAATAAAGATAAAGAAATTGGAATATGGAAAGATTTGAATGTACCTACGGGTACCTCGTAAATGTCTGTGGTACCTACGGTACTCCACATTATCTGAATTAATCTACGTAACTCCTACGGGAGTCCTGAAGGATAAGAATCCTGTTATAATTATAAGTTTTGAATAAGAATAAGCTCTGTAACTCCTACGGGAGTCCCGAATGAAAATACGTCTGTTATAAGTATAAGTTCTGCATAAGAAGAAACTGCGCCCAACTCTACGGGAGAATTCAGAATAGGAAATATAAGTCATTAGTACCTCACGTTATACTCGTATCCCAGGTAAAATAAGTAGGATTACGTAGAAATAGGTATAAGTCCGGTTCTTAACTAAGGTTACTTGAGTATAATGAATGCGTGATGCGTACCTACGAGACTAATGTCATTATCTGTGTAGAAGTCGATCTGACCTTGTATGTGATGATCTGATGCATTCAGACTCATCATACCTCTGGTGCGCCGCACAAGAATAAGATCCATTAAGACCGCATAAGTTTCGTAAGATAAGTATAAGTTATGTATTACATGTATAAGATTTGAAATACATGTATAAGTTACATAATACACATTATAAGATCCGAAATACCGGAGTATGTGCTCGAAATACAATTATAAGTTCCGTAGACCCGTATAAGTCACGTAGAACTAAATTATAAGTTGTATTATGTACACGATTTGAAATACATGTATAAGTTACGTAATACACGTATAAGATCCGAAATCTGATATGTGCTCGAATACCGATATAAGTTCCGTAAAGATCAGTATAAAGTTCCATTATTATACATAAGATCGAACTACATGTATAAGTTCTATAATACAAGTATAAGTTAGTAAGACCAGGATATGCCGTGGGAACAAGGTATAAGATCACGAGAGTACCGGTATAAGTTTTGTAGTACCTACGGAATGCTTTCATATAAGGATAAGTTACGTAATGCCGGTATACGTTTCGTAATCCTGCGCTGATGCAGCCGGGTTTTCTCAGAACAAGTGTAAACTCAAGTAGAATAGTATAAGTTCTATAAACTCCTACGAGGTCGAGATAGATATAAATACCAATACCGATTAAATTTACCTACGTATAAGCATAGTTCTGTAACTCATGGGAGATCGAGAAATAAGTATAAGTACGAGACAAGTATAAAGAGTATAAGTTCCGATATATATGTCCTTTGGGAATTACTGCTTATAAGTATAAGATGATTACGCTGTAGGTATAAGATCGAGAATAAGGATAAGTCTGCTGTAAGGTAATTTCACGGTAATTATAAGATAGATTATAAGTATAAGTTCAATCCTGCATCGAGAGATGTGAACAAGCATAAGTTTGTTATAGGAATAAGTAGGTATACAAAATTGTTATATGGATCCACGAGAATTCGAGATATACATTGTGTTTTATGATATTTGTATTCGAGTATAAATGCATGTGATTACGTATAAGATATGTTTCCCACTAAGTAAAGCTTAGCACGGGTTTTTAATTCGTGTGAGTACGGAGAAGGCGTCGACCAAACATCCGCATACAGCTGGGCCAACACACTTGTAAGGGTTCACTACATGTAGGTTCCGTGCTCTGATTTGTAAATGTAAAAGTATAGTTTTGTATTTGTAAATGGGACTCAGTTATAGGTGTCTAGATTTTGATGGACACCACTCCGGTGGTAGTTCTTTGATATGTATATGATATTTGGATTCTGTTATATGATGTGGGCCATACCCACAAGTACCAGTTCGGCTTTAAAAAAAAAAAAAAAAAAAAATCAGGTAAAGAGTCCCAGTATATGGTCTCGCGTCCCGGAACTCGGTTCGGATCCACCAATCGGGTCGGACCGGGATTCGGGGCGTGACACACAAGGAATAGAATCCTGCGAACCCATAGTCAAAGGTATAAACAATCCTAAAAAGCTAAAATTAGATTTAGGGTGATCCACTAGAACCCTTGAATACAAAGAAACAAGAACCTTAAGTGTTAAGAACGCCACAAGGGTGATCAATCCTTGATAAGTTTACAAAAAGTTCAATGAAGAACCAAGGAGAATAACTCCTCTCAATTATGAAAATTAAGAAGATTAACATATCAATTTATTTGTTTTAAAACCCTGGTTACAATGATTTATATAGATTGATTTAACAAGCCTAGGGAGCTAACACTTTGAAAAAACAACAAACTAAAGACTTCTAGAGAAATGTAAAGACAAGACTTGGAAAACAAACTAATCAAGACTTGGAAAACAAGGCAAATTTGGTCAGCCCAATTAATGGCTTTTAAAACATGTACAACCCAAAAAACCATTTTTAAGCCCAAACAAACCCTCCCATATATGGACCTAATCCTAAGCCACTTAATTTTCAATGTCTTTAGCCCAAAAGCCTTCCATAACTACTTGACTCATGGACAAATCCTTCTAGGTAATATAGATTCTTGGCCCATTTGTTAGCCTAAATATCTTGGATAAGCTCATTCAAAGCTTCTTTAAACCTTTTGGCACGTGCCCTTATGATAGGTCTAATTGGAATATGAAATGGATCACTTGAAGCACTTGAAACATATTTCTCCACTTGATGAGTCAAATGAGTTGCATCAATGGGACCATCACTTGAGCATCATATGGGAAGAAAGCCATAATACTTTCCATTCTCCACAATTCTAAAGATCAAGCTTAGAAGAAACCATAGCTGAAGTAGCTAGGACAAGGGTTGAAATGGAAGATTCTAGAGTTCAAAGGGCTAAATCAAGTTTAGAAGAGACTATGACTAATTTGAGAAGATCTCAAGTTGATTCTTCTATGGTTCAAGATGAAAATGAAATCTCAATGGTTGATTTGGATTATGTACAAAATTGTCTGCCTAGGTTTTAAGCCCACAATGAGATAAGTCAACCTCCACATGACAAGATGACAAATCTAGAGAAAATCATGCTTGAATGGAGAAGAGCTCAAGCTGAATTTGAAACCTCTCAAGCCAACTTCATAGAGCGGGTGAACTAACCTCCACAAGAGGAGTTAATATTTGAAAATGAAGTGGATGAACTAGCCCTTGAATACCACTCAAGAACTTGGAAGAGACAATAACTCCAAGGGCCATTTCTCATACTCATTCCAAAATTAAGATAGAACAAAATCCATATATGAAGGAAATGAGTATAGAAGAATTAATGGGCCAACACATGAAGGAGGAAAAACAAAAGGGCTTCTACAAGGCTTTCTTAAGGTGGCTAGGAAAAAAGATGTGGAGAACAAAGAGGCTATCACCTTGATGAATGATGGAGAACTTAAGGAGCTTAAAAGAATAAAGGTTGATGGTTATGAGTTAGATGAATTAGTTCCAAAAGAAGAGGAGTCAACTTCTTCATAATCAAATGAGATGAGAAAATAATTTTTAGAGACTATCCCGAAGATGACTCTTTGGGGTGAGGTGCATAAAGAGTTGAAAAATGAGAAAATGATCCCCATTTTTGAGGTGGATGAGTGCATCTTTTAGTTGAGCAAGTAATTGGAAGCAACCATTGTGAATCAAAAAGAAAAAAAATGGCAAAAAAATAAAGATAAGAATGATTGTGGAAGATTATTATGTGCATAAGATGCTAATTGAGCGCAACTATCAGTTCTTAGGAACGGATGGAGAGGGGAGTAAACATTCTTTCGATAGTTTGATGAGTCTAGCTGGACTAGAAAAATGGCGACTTCTTAGGAGGCAACCCAAATTTAATAAGTTTCATTTTCCCTTTTCTAAAATTTTTAGTTACCTTCGAGTTTGTTTTTAGTTAATTTTTCTAGTTTAATCTTGTTTTGTTTTGTTTGAGTTCTGATTTTTAGGTTTTTGGAAGTCCTAAAGGTGGTTCTAAGGCAAGAGAAATTGGATTATCTAACTTGATCACCTTAAGGAGTCCCTTTTCTCCCTTATTTTCATGCTTTATTTCATTGAGGAAATGCTTTGTTCAAGTTTAGGGGGACATATTGTGATAGAATTAACTTTGGATTTCCTAACTTTCTTATGCTTTTTCTTGTGGCTATGCATGTTTGTGTTTGTATTTGCGTTTAGTTTAGTTAGTTTGTTCGGTCTTGTTGCTTGTGTTTGTCTTTTCTTTCTTTTGTATGTGTTGTGTCTCATATGAGTTGGATTTGGTGCCATGCTTTCTATTTGGAGGACAATTGAAAATTTTGAACTACAAGTTTGTGAACCATCATTTGGGATACTTGGGTATTTGCTTGATTTAGGATTGTTGTTCATGATTAGTTGTGGGTGACTTAGTTTGGCCGCCCCCTATATCTTTCAAGAAACTATTTCTTATGGGAACTTATATACCTTGCTATAGATCTCGGTTATACCTGGTTCCAACCTTTGCTGAAATTAGTTTTTTTTGAGGGATTTTAACTTTTAAGCAATGGAGACACCTCAACAAAGTGGAGCGATGTGCCATAAAATTACAAAGAAAGAAAAGATGAAAATAAAAGAAAAGAAATAGAAAAAACGAGAAGAAAAATGAGAAAAAGAAAGAATAGCGAGTTGTTCCAATTTCGATCGAAATCACGGAAACCTGATGTGAGGCATTTGAAGCCACAATGCCTAAAACTGACTGATTAGGATTGTGACTTCATAGCACTCGCTACATGGGATAGAAGTTGACTTATTCTCACAACTAGGTGCTTTAGTTCTATAGTTGAGTGTTCGTGGTGAATTTCGAGGGGAACTTATTGAACGATGCCCTTAACCAATTGGTGGGGAGTCACCAATGGATCCCGCTACATAGACACTTCTATAGAACTCCTTTGCATCCTACTTTAGGTTTAAGTGTTTGAATAAAAAGGTGCGTTCTTATCCTTTTGTAGTTAACTTTTTTCAAAAGAGTGAATTGAGTTTGAGTTTGAGGGTGTTGAAACCTTTGTATACACTTAATATCTAAGCTTAAAATTTTCACCAAATTCCCTTAGGAAAGATCATTAAAAATGTGGGGGGCAACTTACTATGTTCATTATGCTAATTTTTGCCTTGTCCTTTAAAGATTGCAAATGCTTTTGGGATCCTTTGTTGGTTAATTTATGACTGTAGAACTCCTTCATTGTGTCCTTTTGGTGTTATCTAGCACCTTATTCATCTCATTATGTCACTATCTTTAGTTTGTTTAGTTGTTGTGCTTGTGTCTTTCCTTACAGCCCAGGAACATGCAAGGATTTAAGTTTGAGGGTGTGATGAGTATCATTTATACTCATTTTATCTCCAAACTTTGCTTAGTTTTTAGTAGTTTTATGATATAAATAAGTGTTCTAATGCCTTATAATGCCTCATGTTTTATGATTAGGTTAACTTTGGAGAAAAAGGAACATAAAGGAGCTTAAATGAAACCAAAGAAGACCACGAAGCCACCATACACAACAAGCATATGATCTTGTGATTTTTTTGTGTTAATGGTGGCATTAGATGGCTTTGCTTTGCCCAACAATTTGTTATAGAATTCAAGAGCTTTCCAACGCCCAATTTGGATTCCGAATGAGAAAGTTACGGGCTTGGGAAGTTTGATGTAAGAAAAAGGTGAAGTGCAGCTGAACAATGCATGTCGCGACATTGAGCTATATGCCACGACATGGAAACAATCATTTTGGAGCACAAGTATTGACATGTCACATCATTAGACTTGGATGTCATGGCATCCAAAAGAATCTAGGGATGATCAAACACTGATATGTGATTAGTGCTCAAAAAGTGCAATTTTGAAGCTTGTTTATTGTAGGTTTTGAGCAATTTTTGTGTACTAATCAGCGTAATTAATTCGATTTGCATATTAAGGTCCTTGCAATTCTACTGATCGCATTTTGTGGCTAATTTTGTAGTTTTTGCAAGTTATTTATGCCAAAATTAGCGAGTCAATTCAAACACGAAGAACTCGAGTTGAACTCATCTTTGCAGATCAGATCTTAGAAGGAAAGAAGAGCAAAAAGTGAGAAATATGGAACACTGCAGGATTTTTTGCAGGGTTGCGAAAATTTCTAACTACGACAAATTTTGCAACTGCGAGGGAATTTAGCGGTGTTGTAGCCGCCATTTCACCTTTCCACTATTCATGCCTCATGCGCCTTGTTCACTTCTCATTACAAATAACATTCTATTTTGCCCAGTTTGAGATTTTTTCCTTTTTGTTCCTCTTTGATTTCTTCCCGTTTGTCCTTGTAACAGTTCTTGCTTTGTTGATTTTGGTAATTTTCTTGTCTTGGTAGCTATATAATCCCATTTGTACACACGGTAGCAGGGAGACTTTTTGTCAGGTGAAGAAACTTAAGGCGCGAAGAGCTCAGTTTTCAGCTTTTCCTTTCTCCCATTTTCTTTCCTTTTCTTTTACTTTCGGCTAACAAACACCCTTGAGGATGACAACTCCAGGGATGGTTGATAAAACACTAACTATGAAGGAGCAGTTGGGTGCGAGGTTGGGGGTTCCATGTTCTTCACGCGGGTATCCTTCTTGATTCTTGTTCTCCGCACACAACCTTAGGTTTGATCCCTTTTGAGTCATCTTGAATGGTTATTACTTGGTAAGATTTTAGGCTCATTGGATGCTTAATGTTAGATCCATTGATGTTTATTAGTTATAATTTATGATCCATTGTAAGGTGAGTCAAGGTGATTTGTGTTTTAACGAATGAGAGCTTTAATGGCCAATGGATGCCATTTTTAAAGAGATTTAATGAGGGTTAGGTTTTATAGCTAAATAAAGATGCAGTTTCGGAGATGGTATGGGTTAATCCTCCCCCAGCGCAAAGGAAATGACCACAGGAGACCCTCGGTTGCTTGCAGAATCTAACCACTAGTGACCTAACATGAGGTTCTATTTTATATTTTTACCTATTTATTTTCAAATTGCAGAAGCCAATCACTGCACTATTTTTATCCAGCCTTAAAATCGAACCAAATTCACCTTTTTGACCTCACTTGTAAATCGTTTGTCTTGAAGAAAACCCATCCCCCGAGTTAGGCCCTTTTAACTGCAACGTTAGGAGGAATTTAGGTTATAAATTTTGTTGATTCGGGAACACCTCTCGTAGTAACGGATCAATATGTCGCGACATTAGATTACGTATATGATGTGATGAGAAGAGATTGAGTAACAAGCATTAGTATGTCGCAGGATGAGTATCCTAAATACTCATTTTATCCCTATGTTTTGCATAGATGTTTAGTAATTTTTTTTTATGTTAAATAAGTGTCCTAATGCTCTAAATGTTCATCTTTGTGATTAGGTCAACTATTGGACGAAATTGTGCGAGAATGAGCGGGAAAATGAAGAAAAATCAACGATTCCACCATACAACATGCAACAACTCCACTGGTTCGTTGCGACGAAGCAAAAGAATCACATGGACAAAGTTACGATTTTGTCGCAACGGAGACACCTTTATCACGATGAAGAAAAGAAATATGATCAATAGACTCTCGGGTTCATCACAACAAAGGGACGGGGCCTAACAATGGAAATAACCCAGTTTTACCTAATTTGAGAAGGCTTATAAAAGGAGAGCAGAGAACGACTAGAGGGGGATAGACCAGTCCCGACTGGGAGGTTCAAATTTAGAGGGAGAAAACCCTCCTTAGGGTTTTCCCCTCTTGGTCTTGAACCATTTTAGCACTTTAGGTTAGAGAGGAGGCTTGGTAGTTGTTCTTCAATATTTAGGATAAGAACTTAGGGATTTGGAAGAAGAAAACCAAGGACTCATCAGCTTTCATCATTAGAGTTTCTTCTTTCCTTTTTCTCATGTTTCATCCTAATTTTGTGCTATACCAAATCTCTAATATGTTTTAATTCGGTAGTCTAGGGTTTTGTTGTATTTGGACATAGGAAGCTTATATCTAATTGTTAGATTTATGTTTTTCTGTGTTTTGTTATGAATGCACCTCTATTGATTCATTCTCAGTTTTGTTTACATATTGATCAATTTCAATATGGTGAGTGGTTCCTTCCGAGATCTGAGAAGGAAGTAAGGAATTAGACATAGATGGAATCAACTTAGTTAGCCTAGTAATGTAGAAATTATTGGTAATTATGATGCTTGTGAGATTCTTAGTTCTTAAAGCATCTCTAATGCTTGGGGTTGAGCTAAGAAGTAAGAAACCTAGTGTTTAGTGAGTAGGGATTATTTGAACTTGAAGAGGCTTATAATTAGCAGGCAGAGTCGCGCGGAGCTTTCAAGAGATAATAGGATGAAATTTTGGTTTAGGTGTACTAGGATTGTCGGATTGTACCAAATATCCTAGAATTTTATCATTTCTTCGTATCTCATAGTTGCGTAGTTAAGTTTATTAGATTGAAAATTTAGTAGTTTAGTTTTGAATTTTGCTTCAATCCATCAAATTGACTATTTGGATATCAGAAAAGTATTATAATTTTGGTATAATAGGGCTTGAATGCTCCAAAAATACTTTGGATGCCACGACATGTGAACATTGATGCCGTGGTGATAGTAAGGCTTATCGAGAGAGATTCACATATGCAATAGTGAGGCTTGCCATTAATAGGTGATTAGAATGTTGATGAGAGGGTAATTTGGTCCGTAATGCGTAAGGGTTAACTAAATGAAATCTAAACCTTAGCCTTTTCCATTTTATTTCACATATTTGCGTGTTAGTTTAGGATTTCAGTTTTTTAGTTGCTTTTTATTTTCACTTTCATCATATTCTCTCATCCAGATAAAGTTAGGATTGTCTCAATTTCAGTACTTAGTTACCTAATCCTTGTGGGAATGATACTCTTACTTTTCACACTTTATGTAAGACCCGAGAAATTCATATTTACGGAAGAACAAGCTAGTAATTTCGATTCTGAAATTGTAATTTCGGTTAAAAATGGGAATTTATTCTACGAATCTCGGATGATAAAATGAATTGCACCATTGGAATGCGTCTTGCGAAATCTAGCTATGGAATTTCGTTGGTCGGGGCGATCGGGTACACATTTTACCGAGTCATCGCGGTTGGTCTTGAAGTAAATGATTTTCGATGCAACGAAAGTCACATATAACACGTACTCATGTGCCGTAAGTGGCATGGTAGAGTATGTAAATGGGCGGCCGAGATCGTGTAGAATGTCAGCGAGAACGAGAAGGACAAAATGGTCATTTTTGGAATTGTTAAATGAGGAAAGGACGAAAACCTCAATAGTGCTCATCTTCCTCCTTTAATTAGGAGACCAAAACATGGGGTTGCAAGGGAGTTGCAGTGAGGAGCAATTTGAAGGTTTTAGAGTGAGAGAGTGTCACTTCTCTCTATAATATCGGGCAATCAAGGCCCAGTCGGCGGAGTCTTCGGGATGAGAAGGAAAGGCTGTTTGTTCTCTGCGAGAGAGGCCTACGCGTAGATGCCGGACTGGGAGTTTAGACAAACTCAAGTGAGGTAGAAGGAGGATTCTCCCTGCTCAGGTTTTATTCTTTGTTTAGAGCTATGTTGATGTTTGAGTTGATTGAGGCCGTGGGTGGCCGTTTGATCGGTCCCAAAACTTGGGGCCAGAAATGTAATTTTTTGAGCCCTCTCTATGCAGTCCGTGGGGGTTAGGGGCTGTTTGGGCATCCTTGGTGATGTTCTATGCTATAAATGATGCTTTGATGTGTATGAGGCCGGAAATGGCCGTGAAATTCGGGTTCACAAAGTGAACCGACGATTGGTGATTTTCCGGGAATAGTAACCGAGGGTTTCACTATTCCCAAGAATAGTGTTCACAAAATAAATTTTGTGAATTAATGTGTTGATTAAATTAATTCAAGTAGAATTGCTCGTGTTTACGATCATTAGCCCAAGTAGGCTAATTTTTGGTGTATGGGAATGTTAAATTACATAACATGATTGTGTGATTTAAGTATGAATATATGCATGATTATATATCGCATGTGTTATAGAATTGAAATGGAAGTGGCATCATATGCATTCCATATGCCTTTGAGACTTAGGACGATAGGAGTGAGTGCATGAGGTAATTCTTGAAAGAATGGTTCGGAGGGTTGTCTAAAAAATAAAATCAAATAAAATATCAATCGTTGGAGTCGGCCCAATTGATATACATCGGAGGGTAGTACATACATAATATCAATTGTCGGAGACGACCCAATTGATATATACATCGGAGGGTTGTCCACAAACAAATAAAAACTAAGGTTCTCATACGTGGCTTAGGCAGGTGTGAGGGAGTCGGGGAGGACTCGGGATATTAGATGATCAGTTAGACATTCAAGTAGGATCATGCATTTGATTGAATGTGTGTTTATTTTGGAGCATTGTATATGCACTTAGGTGGAGAGTTTGGCAGCAGGGTGATTCCACTCACGAGGCATTAGCTCGCCTGTCGAGGATATTATTTTGCAGTGCAGGGAGCGTGCGAGGGAGACCGGCTCATCCTAGAGGCCCGAGCTTTAGAAGAAAGCTGGATTGTGGTTTTGGGTTATGATGTATGACATGAATTAGAATTCCCTAATTTTAATATATGTGTTGTATAAGAGTAAAATTTGAACTCTTGAAACTATTGGATATAGATATTGTGATGAGTATTGGTTTATGAGCCCAAGTGGCCGTTTTAATCATAGACTATTATATTGGATTGTTTGGGACAGGTTTTATACAAGTGTTGTATTTGGGTAGAGCTCGTCGTACAAAGGAGACTCTGCCCGATTTTCGTGAGAAATGTCGGGTCACCCGACATTCACGAGTGTTTCGCGGAGTTGACGGGTGAGTGACGGACCCCCTGGTTTGAGCGTCTGACTTGGTTTTGAGCTTAGGTATACTAATACCTAGGGAGCTCGGGTTTGGGTATCCATCACCACTTAGGTGGTTTTTGATGTGGAGTATGGGTCTATGAAACCCTAGAGATTGAGGATTTGGGCAGGCCGTAGTCGAGTAAGAACATCACCACTAGTTGTGGTTCGATGTCGGAGTAGGTATGAGACTACCTAGAAATCACGGGACAAAACTAGGGCCATTGCATGCATGTGTTTGAAGGTATTGTTTTGTGTGATTTGATGAATTTATTTGTGCGAATGATGATTATAACATGAATTGTTATATGTTGTATGATGTTTGATGCTTAGGTAATTAGCACTTGTGTGTTGGAAAACAAAACTTAGGAGTTCTGATTGTGTAAGGCGGAATGAAATCAGTTATGTCGATTTATTTGATTGTCGATGTGAGAATGAAATTTTAATAAATTTGAGGGTTTTAACACTAGGGTTAGTGTTATAGAATGAGGCTTTGAAATTATGGACCATTTCCCGAGGTAAATGAGAACAAAAATAAGCAAAATAAATTTTAGCAATTTATTTGGTTTATTGAGAAATGAAAAAAAAAATATATATATATATATATATATATGTATGTATATAAGTGGAGAAAATTTTTTTTTTAATTGAAAAGTGGAAAAAGAAAGTAAAGAAAATAAATTTCATAAATTTATTTGGTTATGAGGTGAAAAAAATAATTTTCTAAGATTTTACAAGATGTAAAATTGGAGAAAATGGAGTAAAATAAATTTTTATAAATTTATTTGAGTGTTCAAGAAAATGAAAAAAAAAAAAAGTAAAATTTTAAGTGATTTTTCCAACTGCTGGAAATAATTGAAAAAAAAAATTTATAATGAAAAAAAAAAAAAAATTTGGTGTTGGAGCTGGATGAAATTTCTTGCCCAGTGTATTAATGAGACAAGGGTGTATCGTGACTTAGGCTTGTTGGAGTGCATTAGGTTGGGTAGCTTGGTGTATTGTAACAGTCGTGACTAGAGGAGCGGTGCAGGTACATATCGCGACCTGGTGAGTACAGTGGTGCGACGGCGCTGGGCGCTGCGACACGGCCAGGCGCGCGTGCAGCAGGGCGCTGCGACACGGAGCTGGGCGCGCGGGGTGCGCGGCAGGGGCTCGCGGGGCTCGGGGCATGGGCGTGCGGCGCGAGATGCGACGGGGAGTCTTGCGACACGGGCGTGCGACTTTGGGGCGTCTTCTATTTGGGGCGTAGGCATTGCGCGGTAAATTCGGCACGATTTTTGACCGGTTTGACTCGAGTACTATTCTGAGTCAATTTTGGACATTGTTCGTGAACTGGTTCATGAACAACGATTCGTAAAATTTTTCGAAAAAAAATTATTAAATTAAATTAAAATAAAATCAAATCAAAGAAAATTAGACAAAATTTTCGAAAAATAAAATTTTCAAAAATGAAATTTTTGTTGATAAAAATATTTTAAATGCATAATCGATTGCCTTGCATTACACCTTAAATCACGAGGATAATGGAAATACTCTCTGCTTGATTTATGTGTATGAATAGTGTCTGAAATTTGTGTTTATGCCTTAGAATCTTGTATTGAATTAACTGCCATTGAACTGTACAGATGGCTAGTCAAGGAGGAGGACGTAGAGGATGTCCACGGGGCCGCTGGTCGGGCACCACGGAGCATTTTGACCCCGACGCCCGATGTTTGATCAGCGGGCATTCTTTGGGATTTGTGGAATTACGGCAGCTGTTATCGCACAAGCTAGCATAAGCGGAGTAGTAAGGAGGTCTAACCTCCAGGAAGTTTAGGGCGCATCATCCTCAGGTATTCACGGAGGAGGAGATCAAGATGGTGGCGAACCGTTGGTTAAATGCGGATTGAGAAGGTGTTAGAGGCTATAGAGATCACCTCTGACGCTACTAGGATTAGACTAGCTGTGTTCCAACTAGAGAGTGAGGCCCAAATATTATGGAAATGGGCAAGGACCTCTTGAGACCTTAGAGGAGCCTTTGTATGTGAGTTCTCCCTTAGGGATAAGGGCGAGAATAGGGATGATATGTCGAGGTTGCGAGTTGGAGATCTCGGGGACTCTACTCACAGTGGACCTGAGGATCATGGACATGTCAGAGTTAGATGTCATCCTAGGGATGGATTGGCTGACGGCTTACGGTGGGTGCTCGATTGTGAGCGTAGGAGAGTTACCGCTACCGTAGGGCGATTTTTGCAACGATATTTCGAGACGAGCATGATACTTTGCCCCCAAACGGTATCACAGTCAGTGTTAAGGCGGTTAAGCGGGTTGGCTATGAGCCTTACCACAGAAGGGCGGAAGACGGAACCCAGATGCACCTCTCGGTAATTTGCGAGTATGTGGATGTTTTCTAGATGAGAGCTACCTAGACTACCTCCGCGAGAGGAATTAGTAGACCATTGTCGAGGATTACACCACGGTACTTCACCCATCTACATGAATCGCATAGGATGGCACCGATTGAGTTGCGGGGAACTGGAGTCGATTACGAGATCCTCTTGGATAAGGGTTCATTAGGCCGAGCACTTCACCATACCAGAGCGCTCGGTTGACTGCGAAAGAAGAAGGACAAGACCCTTTGACTGTGCATTGACTATAGACAGTTGAACGGGGTTCACGATCAGAATCGGTACGTATCGGATTGGCTTGATTTGTGTGATCAGTTGAGAGGAGAGCGAGTCTACTCCAAGATAGACCTTCGCACTAGTTACCATCAGGCGGGGTTAGGAGACGGATATCCTAAGACGGCGTTTGGGACGCGTTATAAGGCACTTTGATTTCACGGTGATGCCCTTTGGATTGAAGAATGCCCGGCTGCATTAAGTAGATGCATTACCATAGAATATTCAACCTATTTAGATTAGTTTGTCGCCAGTCTTCGTGGATGACATTTTTGATACACTCGGTCAGTAGGAGAATGAGTATCCTTGAGGATCATTTACAGGTTGTTGAGACCATCGGCTGTGCATGAGTTCGATAAGTGCGGGGACACAGCTTCTTGGTGAGATTTTGGGACATGTGGTGTCGGCCTTCGAGTGTCGGTCGACCCGGAAGGTCGAGGCCGTGATGAGTTGGGAGGAGCCAGATGTCAATCTTGAATCACGTAGTTTCTTGGGATTGGTGGGTATTCTGGGGAGATCGGGGAATGGGCAGTTGTCCATTCGGGGCAGGATCGTAGGATTTAGCCTACGGGACATGGACTCCATGGTTGGGATGACCCTGACCATGGAGAGAGAGAGAGAGATCGAGGATACTCGGAGCACTCGGGATGCGGGTGTTGGTAGCAAGAGGGAGGATCAGCCTTCTTCTAGTTCGGGTAAGAGGCGAAGACCACCTTCCTACGAGTTTCGGGACCCGGGGCAGAATTGGGCATGTGGTGGGATTGCCCTAGAGACGGGATCCCGGACTTTGGGGCAGTCTGAGTCCCGATTAAGAATTTTGTAGAATAGGAGAGTATACGATTCATTCCTCCCAGCCTTAGTGCGGTCGGAGGAACCGATTTCGGTTTCGAGTGCTACAAGCACTTCAATGCCTGAATAGGCGAGAGGGCGGAGTGTGGAGTCGAAGTCGAGGACGAGATTAGAGTTCTTGTGACGTGGTGGATCTTAGGGTGGTAGAGCGTATTGGTTGTTGATGTCGGGCTACATGGGCGAGTTGTGACCATCGGGTTGTCAATAATTGGGACTATAGCGGTTGTTATGCGACGCGGTCTTGGTTGGGCTTAGAGGTTAAGGCCTTTAGAAGCCAAGTATAGATGTTCTTCCTTAGGATGTATGAGCGAGTTGATACGATAGGTCGGGATTATAGTGAGAGGTCTGCGGATTACGCTCATGGTGGACCACGGGATAGGGTGTCCGCACGGTGTGCGTGTGGATTCGGTATTACACGTAACATTGCGTCGAGTCGGTGTGGATTGCGCAGTGCGAGTCGTCACCACTCTTGGTGAGTATGAGTTGAGTTTGTTTTTAGGACTACGTCCAATGAAGACTCATAGTTCGATTCAGGGAATGTGAGAGGCTCGAAGTGTTGGCCAGAAGAGTTATGTCGAGATGAAAACACATGGTGAGTTGTGCAGCGGACTTAGAGTTGAGTGATAGGAGTCGGGAGTGACTAAAGATTTGGATACTGAAATTGCATTGGGTGTTGTTGAGCCGGCAAGGGCTCGGTACATGGATGTCATTCATGACATGGACTAGGTTGACAGTCCATTGGACTGTCAGTGATTGTGACCTTGGGAAGGTCAGCGTTACACACAAAGTAAGGGTTGTGTAGGGTTACACGTGGTGTGGATTATATACAGGTGTTAGAGTACATGCTACGAGCATGCGTCTTGGTTCTTAAGGGTAGATGAGCAATTGCCCTTAGTGGTATTTTCCTACAACAATAGTTATCGGGCGAGTATACAAATGGCACCATATGAAGCATTGTATGGGAGGCCATATGGTCACCAGATTATGATTGGGCCAGGTGGAAGGCTCCATCCGCGGGTCTGATCTGATTAGAGACACCTCCGAGGAAGGTGAGCTTGATACGACAGCGTCTTCTCCGCATTTCGGCGGCGAAAACTATGCGAGTCGACGTGGGCCCTTAGAGTTCGAGGTTGGGGATCACGTCTTCTTGAAGGTAATGCCTAGAGAGGAGTTGTACAGTTCGGTGCGAGGAAGTTATCGCGGGGAGTTCTTTAGGCCCTCAAGATGCTCGAGAGGTAGGCAGACTAGCGTGCCGATTAACTGCGCCCGGTATCGGTGTCCACGAGGTGTTTCACGTCTCCATGCTCCGGAAGTATATGCCAGATCCATCTCATGTATTGGATTGAGGACGGTTGGGATTGACAGATGGGACCTTTGAGAGGGACCGGTATGTATTTTGGATAATTGATCGGGTTTTGCGGCCTTAATTGTGAGCCTAGTGAAAGTGCTATGGTGGCACTATGGAGTGGAGGAGTCAACGTGGGAGTGCAAGGGCATGATGCAGACTACCTATCCCTTTTTGTTTAGGGATGAAGGTACGTGGTTAAGTCGTTTAAGATTTAAATGATTGTTTACATGCATGGTAGAGTGCACGTTGCATATGCATGTGAGTGATTGTGATTGTCCAGAATTTCGGGACGAAATTCCTTTTAAAGAGAGATAATGTAAGACCAGGCAATTCCAATTTCTAGAAAAGAAGGGCAAAATCGTATTTCGGTTACAAAATTGTTATTTTAGTTAAAAATCCGGAATTTATTCTCCTGAATCTCGGATGATGAAGCGGTTGCGGCGTTAGGTCGTCGCGAGAAATCTGGCCTAGCATGTCGTTTCATTGAATTCGAGAGACGGTTAAATTTACATGTTTCGAGGGCATCGCGGTTCGGGTCTTAGTAAAGCGATTTACCGATGCAGCGAGAAAGTCACATATAACACATATTCATGTGCCATAAGTGGCGTAGTAGAGAAATGATGTAAATGGACCAGTAAGAGATAGTCTGAGAATATCAGCTAGAGCAAAAGGACAAAATGGTCATTTTTGGAATAGTTAAATGAGGAAAGGACAAAAACCTCAATAGTGCTCATCTTCCTCCTTTAATTAGGAGACCAAAATGTGGGGTTGCAGGGGAGTTGCAGTGAGGAGAAATTTGAAGGTTTTAGAGTGAGAGAGTGTCACTTCTCTCTAGAATGTCCAGGCTTGATCCGGCCGATCGGTCTTCGGAGACGAGAAGGAAAGGCTGCTCACGCGGAGGGGCCTACGCGTGGAGTGCAAGGATTTGGAGTTTAGACAAACTCCGTGGTAGAGCGATTCTCCTACTTGGGTTTTACTCTCTTTGTTTAAGAGCTATGTTGATGTTTTAATTTATTGAGTAGTAGTGGCCGTTTGATCGGTCCCAAAACTTGGGACCGAAATGTGAGAATTTTTTTGAGCCCTCTTTATGCAGTCCGTGGGGGTTAGGGGCTGTTGGGCATCCTTGGTGATGTTCTATGCTATAAATGATGCTTTGATGTGTATGAGGCCGGAAATGACCGTGAAATTCAGCGGAGTTCTGAAGTGAGCTTGGAGTGATTGATTTTCTAGGGAATAGTAGCAGGGTTTCACTATTCAGGAATAGTCATTCACAAAATAAATTTTGTGAATTAATGTGTTTGGTCAAGTAATTCAAGTAGAATTGCTCGTGTTTGATCATTAGCCCAAGTGAGCTAATTTTTGGTGTATGGGAATGTGAAATTACATAACATGATTGTGTGATTTAAATTATGTGAATATATGCATGATTATATATTTGCATGTGTTATAGAATTGAAATGGAAATCGGCATCTTGCATTCCATATGCACTGGGGCACCCTAGGACGATAAGAGTGAGTGCATGAGGTAATTCTTGAAAGAATGGTTCGGAGGGTTGTCTAAAAAATAAAATCAAATAAAATATCAATCGTCGGAGTCGGCCCAATTGATATACATTGGAGGGTAGTACATACATAATATCAATCGTCGGAGACGACCCAATTGATATATACATTGGAGGGTTGTCCACAAACAAATAAAAACTAAGGTTCTCATACGTGGCTTAGGCAGGTGTGAGGGAGTCGGGGAGGACTCGGGATATGAGATGATCAGTTAGACATTCAAGTAGGATCATGCATTTTGAATGTGTGTTTATTTTAGAGCATTGCATATGCACTTAGGTGGAGAGTAGCCCACTTAGGGTGATTCCACTACTGGGCATTAGCTCACCCTGTCGAGGAATATTATTTTACAGGTACGTGGAGCGTGCGAGGAGACGGCTCATCCCCAGGGCGAGGCTTTAGAAGAAAGCGGGATTGTGGCTTTGGGTTTATGATGTATGACATGTATTAGAATTCCTAATTTTAATATATGTGTTGTATAAGAGTAAAATTTGAACTCGAAATATTGGATGAATATTGTGATGAGTATTGGTTTATGAGCCCAAGTGGCGTTTTAATCATAGGCGTATATTGGATTGTTTGGGACAGGTTTTATACAAGTGTTGTATTTGGGTAGAGCTCGCCGTACAAAGGAGACTCTACTCGATTTTCGTGAGAAATGTCGGGTCACCCTACATTCACGAGTGTTTCCGCGGGTTGACGGGTAGTCAACGGACCTGGGTTTGGGGCGTCACACTTTACTACTTCCAAACATATGCGTATTATTTTATGCTGTACAACTATTTTGGAGTAAAGATGCGTAGGTTGATTAGAAGACAACTATTTTTGTCCAACCATTATAAAAGATTGCATCACCTACTCTAAAAGTTGTCAGCAATGCCAGAAATATGGAAGTATACAGAGGATGCCTGCTATTGAATTAAATTCAATAGTAAATCCATGGCCTTTCAGAGGATGGGCTATGGATTTGATTGGGAAAATTTATCCAACATCGTCAAAGGGACATAGCTTCATTATAGTGGCTATAAACTACTTCACTAAGTGGGTGGAGGCAATACCATTGAAGAAAGCATAACATAATGACGTTTTTCAGTTCACAAAGGAGTAGATTATTCATAGGTTTGGAATTCCTCAGTCTAATATTACTAATCAAGGAACAATGTTCACTAGAGAAAGATGAATTACTTTTTTGAAAATTATGGAATACAATTCATCAGATCAACTCCTTTCTATACTCAAGCCAATGGACAAGAAGAGGCTTCTAACAAAGTGTTGATAGGGATCTTGGAGAAAATGTTGGAAGAGTATCCTATAGACTGGCACATGATTTTATCAGAGAGATAGTGGGCCTACAAGACTTCTAAAAGGAGTTCTATAGTGGTAAGTCTTTTTCTCTAACTTATGGACAAGATGTAGTACTCCCAATGGAAGTAGTGGTGCCTTCTCTAAGAGTTTCTAGGAAAAATGGCCTTACTCCTCAAGAGTACAATGATGCCATGGTGATGGAACTCAAATATGCAGATGATGGAGGAATGCAAGCTTTCAACCATATTTTGGTTTAGAAAAATAAAGTAGCATAGACCAACATTAAGCGAATCAAGATAAAGATCTTTGAAATAGGAGATCTTGTTTGGAATATTATCATACCAATCAATTCCAAAGACAAAGAATTGGGCAAATGGTCTCCTAACTATGAGGGACCTTCTAAGGTGCATCAAGTACTACCTATAAATGCTTATTGGCTGAAGCCCTCTGAGGAGAGCTGAGGTTCGTCAATGAAATACCTTAGAAGTATTCTACACTGCATGTGGGGAAATTATAGAAAATTCCTATAAGTTTTAGGCTAATCCTACGACCTTTAATGGGAGAATGTTGGGGAAATTGTTCTACTCTATGTTTTGAGTCAAGAAGTAGGCTTCTTAGCCACTATTTTTTCAAGCATTCAGTTTTCTCCAGCATAGTACATGTTCGGTATATATTCAATATATCAAGATGTAGGCTTTTTAGCCATTGTTTTCTCAATTTCTCCAGAGTAGTACCTGCTATTATATACCCTCAAAATAAAAGAAATAGGTCTAAGAACCACTTTAATTTAAAAAATAGTACAATACATCATTATTCCACAACATCAACGCACATCCAAAGGTAAGCCTCGTGCAACCTTAGTCTACCAATACAATGTCATGGTTGTATCTTTGTAAGGACGAGCTATATGAGCTACAAATCAGGTAAGCCTGGTGCCACCTTAGTCTACCAATGCAATGTCATGGTGTATGTTGTAAGAACCAAACTATGAGAGCTAGTTTTATGATAATGCTACGAGAGACTAATTGATCAGTCCTCGGTAATAATGCTAAAAACGTGATAGACTGAATATGTGAAAACTATTCTCTATTGTTTGTCTAAAATACTATGTTTAAAATTAATTTGGTCTAAATAACAGCAAGTACATAGGTCATACAAGTAATAAAGTGGATTATAAGTCCAGATATCATTCCCAAGGGGATTGATGAGAAAATCTAAATATCAACTACCCTACTTGCTGAGAAAATGGCTATTTAAACTACTATTCTCCATGATTTGTAGGCCTTTAACAAAACTATAATGAAAATGCTTTATGTAAAATTTTCTTTAATTAAAAGAAAGTCTAAAGTAGACGAAACATAGATTTCATTGAGTAGAAATAACACTAGGAATAGAATCGGTGTTATGGTTATCATTTTGCAGCAGGGTTTAAGAACAAGTACTCTGAAGGACATGAATTTTGGATTTGTCCAAGAGCAAGGTCATATAGCCTTGAAATACCTCCTGACACTACACATTTCACTAGTTAGCATACCATATTGCTAAACCAGGCCAATAGGTCTAAATAGCTACTTTTAGGATTGATACCCTTTAAGATTTGGTTGTTTTTCCTAAACCAGTACTTCACAACCATTTCTTAGGACTGAAGATAACTTGTCCCCATAGACAAGGTAACACAAGCCTCGATGCAGGTGGTATCCCTCGATCATCAATTCAATTATAATGCTCTCTCTCCTTGATTAGAAACTCAGCTAACACGGGATAGAGATTATTATACCAAATTGAGATGAAACCTCTAAAAATTAAAATGACTAATCATCAAATGGTCCTTTTTCCTTAAGAATACACTTCTATTGTCACCTAGAAGGGAACCTTGAAGTCAGAGGTTTGAACATCATCAGTGATTTATCAAAGTGATATTTAGAGTGCAATAGTTCTAAAAATATCAGCCTAACATACCCCTAAGTTACTGCTCCTTACTCTTATGTAGTCCATCTCTGTATTACTCAGAGGGATCTTGGAAATCAAAGCAAAAATACAACTCTTTATGACTATAGAACATTGATATTCAGAACAACTCATTATAAGAGAAGTACCAATTAAATCAATTTAGTTTTCATACCTAAAACATCATTTAATACTACAAACAATCATCAAAACACCAAATTCCTTCCCATAGGGAGCTCATCCTTCCATAACTGGATCATAAATGGCAATAACTAGTTGATCAAACAAATTCATTGAAATTGTAATCAAACTAAATAAACTGGATTCCAGAAAATTTTCCAAATTCCACTTGAGTTCAGACAAAAATGAAACTTGATATACATTGATCTCATCTTAATAATTCTTCTTAGATCGACTACTCTAATCCTCAAAATCAATCAAGAAAGGAAAAGAAAATAGAGAAAATAAAAATAAAGGAAAATAAAAAGAAAATATATACAAAAGAGACTTCAGCTCCTCCTTAAAAGCTTCAGTTCATTGAGCTGCGCTCTATACTAGTACGCACGATGTCGCTACATTGTTCTTTGTGCGATATCGTGGCGATTTTGGTGTCATGACTTTATATGCTGGTGTCAAGATTATCATTTTTTCATGTCCATACAATGTCGCGACTCTAGGTTTCAATGTCACAACTTTGCTCTTTGGTGTTGCGACTTTGCATTTTGGTTGTTTGTACAATGTAGCGACTCAGAAAGTCGATGTTGCGATTGTGAGATGATGTCGCAACTTTAGATGGTGTCTTAAGTGTTGCAGCTTTGTTTCAATGTCATGACTCTGCAGTTTGGTGTTGAAGTCTAATGTTGCAACTCCACTATGATGTCACGACTCTGATCTTTCTATTATGATATCTTCAGTTAATGTCAGAACTTTGATATGATGTCGCGACATTCTTTAGCTATTTTTTCAAGTTAAACTGCTATTGCTAATGTCGCAACATTCCTCAACTATTCTTTAACTGCATACAATGTCGCGACATTCTTTACCCGATGTCATGACTCTAAAATGATGTCATAAAATTCCTCAACAGATGTCGTGACTCTAGTCACCCAATGTTGCGACTATGATATAATGTCATGACATTCTTCAACTCATGTCGTAACTTTCGAATTTTGACCACTTTTGCTTATTTTCTCTAAATTCTTGCAAAACACAAATTTGGGTGAATACTCCATAATATTTTATTAAACTACACTTTTAAGCCTTAAATATACATAAAAAAAAATAGGCTTAAAGATATATGAGTTTTAGACTCATCATATGTGTGTTATTGTTCAGTTAGTTCTCATAAGTATTCAACAACATTCAACATACATCCAAAGGTAGGCCTAATGCTACCTTGGTCTACTAATGCCATGTTATGGCTAGAATTGCACCTGTGTAGTGTTCATTGAGTTTTCAACAACAATGCAAGCTCATCTATGAAACCCATAAATATCTCAAGAACACACAATTTTTCTCACTACGAAAAATGGTAGGCCGGTGGCCACTACTTGTGATTGGGAAAGGGATCAAACATAGGGATAATAATTTGTCATCATAGGCTAAGGAGTACATGAGCACAAAAGGAAATAGTACAAAGAAGAATATACTTTACAACTGAAATGCTAAACGAATGGCTACAAGGTTCCCAAGTCAAAGTTCTACTACAGGCTGTGATTGTCCACAAGAGCAAAAGAACAGTTAAATCTTGGAGAAATCAAAACAGTGTAGAAAATCCCAATAGCCAAGGCAATGTTGCTGAGATATGTCAGCTCTATGCAATTCTGAACTAGTCATGTTGCCTTTTCATGTCGGGAAGCTAAGAATTGGCCTAAGGATTCGACCCTTTGTTGATGCTCAAGCCTTTGAGCCTTTATAGTTTTACCTTGCTCCACCAAAGAAGCTAGCTTAGCTTTCTCCATCTCCAATTCTTTAGTCAACACTTTGATATGCTATTTTTGAGTATCATACTCAGCTCCTAGCTCATTTAGTCTCTAGGTGGTTTGTTTCTTGGCAAGTAGAAGATGATCAAATTCCACATTTTTCTCCTTTAATGCATCCAATTTGGGGATGATTTTTGTGATAGACTTTACAACACAATCCATGGAGGAGAAAATAGAGGATGTTTCAACTAAGGCTTTTGAGATAAATACCTTGGACTCGGGCACTTGGGAAATTGATTCTAACACTGTAAAAGATGCACAGAAAGGATCATTCTAGATGGAGGATAGGGAAAGCAAGTCCAAGCTACAAATGAAACGAGAAGCAGCTGCATTTGAGCCACTAAGGGGATGAACCAAGGACTCGAGGAGAGGAGTGGTTTGGTCTAGAAAAGACAAGTCCAAGGGGATGTCTATCTCTGCCTTTACTTGAGAGGCTGACCATGGTGAAGCTTAGAGAAATGGAAAGTATAAGATATGGGAAGATGAAAGTATGTAAGAAGAAAAAGAAAGAAGAAGAACAAACAGGAGGAAGAGAGGGAAGAGGCTAAAGAGCATGTTCATATTGGCCTTCTCCAATGGTTGTGGTCTTTTTATCCAAAGAGTCTTATGTCGTATTGGTTGAGCCAAGTGCAGTGCTAATATCTTTGGAATCTTCCTCACTTGGGGCCTTTTCTCTAAAAGTTGACCATTGGTTATTATTCTAAAGGGATTTCCCATTTCCTCAACTTAAATGGGATCATTAGCAGTATTGGAGAATTTAAGTCGATGAACCATCCAACGCGAAGAAAGTCATAGGTTGGAAGGAATTTTCATAGTCTCAAAAAGCTTGGGTTTCTTAGGTCAACTAGTGGAGGCTGCATTTTTCTCCTTGGCCATCTTGAGTTTCTTGGTAGGCCGAGTGGAAGGAGCTAATCCTGTAGGTGAAAGTAAAGATCATTAGCTTATAAAATAAAGTTGTAAGATGCAAGTGTAGAAAATAACTCTTTTACCTGAAGAAAGCAAGCAAGAACTAAGCAGCTCATCAAATCTAGCAGTCCATTAAGAAGAGAAAGATTGTGCTTCTAACAGGGAAATAATCCTAATAGAACAAGAAGGAGTTTGATACTCATAGCAGGTTTCTCTCAAACTCGAATATGATTGAATAGAAGAAAGCTGAGGTAAGAAGTAGAATAAGTGTGAACCAAGCTTGGAGGGCCCATAGACAAGGGAGATATGGCTATAGACTAGCTGAAGATGCAGTTAATGAATTGGAAAAGGCAAAGCAATCTTCAGATATGAGTACCCTACAAGTGGTAATGGCAAAGGCAATGGAACTCTCAAATTCATGCAAGTATGGTTAAGAAGAAGCCAAGGTTTGATTCCAAGCTAAAAGGTGTACAAAACCAGGTTTCAAGAACAAGTGCAACAATGCTTGATCTACCAAACCCAAGAAAAAGGACATTCGATCATCAGAAGGCATAGTGCTTATAGAATGTACTTCATGAAACCCCAAAGTCTTGAAGGAGGTTGGGTCTTGGCTTGAAGTTCTAGAAAATATGCAAACAACCACATATGCATAAACCATAAAGCACCACCAACGCGATGGTAAGGCTCATGAGATATGTATTTACTCATGGTTTGGTAAATTGAGGCCCACAATAAGGTGCCTAGTGCAATTGGATGACTAAGAAGATATACGCACAAAGAACCCACGCTATCTCAGGAGGGTGGGAAAATACATATTTGCACAAGAACCCACAAGAAACTCAACATACCTTGATGAGGAGTCCCAATGGGGTCATGAAATTTTCGGATGGTGGAAGAATATGAAGTCTATGTGGTGGAGGAAACCTTAATAGATGGGAGGGATGAATCTTGAGCCTCAAGTAGACACATTGCATCAACACCTTGGATAGGCAATCCTATGAGAATGGTAACATCCCTCAAAGTTATGGACACAGGGCCAAAAGGGATAAGGAAAGAGTTGATGCTCTTGCACTAGAACTTCAATACCGCACTCATCAATTCCTTATCAATAAAGGTGTTTACATTGGTGAGTCCAATAAACTTCTCAATCCTCAAAGATGCCCAATGTCCTCTAAAATAAGAGAAAAGCCTAGCAACCCATGCTACCCATTCTTCCAAAGCCCTTGGCCATGACTTAGGTGGGTTCACCATAGACATAATTTCTTCCCAATGGATTAGTTATGATCATAATGGAAAGGAAAGCAAGCGGAGAGGTAGACACTTCTCTATTAGGAATGTACAGAAACCTGACCTAAGCAAAAGAGGAAGACTGGAAATATTGCAAAGCTAAGGTGGTATTAAAATCAATATAGGTCCAAAAGAAAAGTCAAGGAATAAAAATTACCTAGAAGAGGGAGAGATGGGACTACGAGCCATGGGTCCAAAGTGGAAATCACGTATACAACGATAAGTCCGGGGTCGGTATTCCTCGAAAAGACATAATGTAAGGTCAAATTTCATGCTATAAGGTTGAAATTACAGATACTTTAAATGGTTATATCAAATTAGTACAATTCCCTAAGGCATAAAGCAAGTCTATCTGGTAGAATGATGGAATATTTTACCTTTAAACAATCTCTACTGATAGACAAAGTGGAAAGGTTTTATAATAAGTAAGTTGGAACTTATAGAAGAAGTGAAGACATGCAATTCCCCAATAAGTCAAGCTATAGAGAAGAATAGAATCAAAATATACACTTGGGTATTCAATGGCTAGTAAAAATCGAAACTTGAATGGGGAATGATGGAAATACGTACTCTTTGAAGGACGATGGTCGAATAGAGTGGCGTTGAATCACCTCGGGTTCAAAATTTTGAATGTCGGCCTTAAAGAATCATCGGGTAATAGGTTGAAAGAATGGGATCATTTGACCTTGGGAGTGTAATGTTGAAGCATACAAGTTCAAATCGACGATGGGCTAAAGAAGAGCAACGACGAGATCGATGGAAGTCCGAAGAGGATCAAAGACGAGACAATCGGCGTCGAGGCAAGGAGAATTAGTGAGACGATTAACGACGTAGAGATGAGAAATAAGGATGTCGATCCTCAAAGCGATGGCATCAAATTTCGAATCGACAATGCTGCCGACGAATTTCGAAGCAGCAACAGCATCGATCTCCCTAGAATCGCTAGTAGCGGCAGCGGCAGCGTCGGACCTTGAAGTAGTGACAACAATGGCAACGATAGTAATGATAGGCTTGTCGAACATAGGTCAAGTGCATGAAGGAAAAATTCTAGGTTGAGCTTAAGGGATAATGGAGAGAAGAAAAAAATGAAAAGATGGTTCCTTTACCAAAAGGGTTTAACTTGGAAAAATCTCTGAACCCTGGAAATGATTTTTTCTTGAAAATAAAGGAATCGATTTTCTTGGTTTCTCGGAGAAAGAGAAGAATGGGCTCCTTCTGGTTGTCTTGAGTTTTTAGTAAGTAGGATGGTCGGAGGTTTAAAACTGAAGGTGGTAGGAATTTTCTATTAAGGAATCAACCATTTCCTTCTCATTCGATTCAACTTGACTCGTTCTTGTTTTTGGAGATCTAAATCATGGGTGGTGAACTAGACTTTAGGTTTCATGATTAAAATAATTCCAAAAGGAAAATATTTTGGGGCTTTAATTCATACAATACGGTCCTCGGGCTGCAATGTATATGGAGGGAAATTATTTGTACCCAAAATTAATTTGGCCTGATGTAATGTTTATTTAGGCCTGAGACTAAGCCCATGGTTAAAAATCCAAGTGAAATAAGCCTAAATCTAGTTGGAAAGCCCAAGTAAAAAGCATAGCATTTTGAATGCTTGGGAATTTTAGAAATCGGCCCAGTGGAGGATAGTGGGACTTTTTTTCTCAAAAGTAAGTCAATGAGAATGTGGGCGGAGTTACTTGGGTGGTGGAAAACTTGAAACAAGCCTCCTGAATGAAGATGTGGAGTAGTTGTTGGTGGGAGAGTGGAGAAAATGCGGGGTGGGTGAGATTGTTGTTGACTCTAGCAAAGAATGAGGCTCTCCCAAGGAAAGAGAACAAACAATCAATCAATCATCAGCAAAGCGGCAATGAAGAAATCTACTCTAGTATTTCTTAGCTTTCGAAGACCCAATTTTAGCATTCTTGATTCTAGCCATGTTTCTTCTATTTTCTTCAGTAGTATGTTGATCTATTCATTCCTAGTGCAACAAATATTTTCTCCAGCTTTTAGTCCTGCAATCTTTACATTTTTATGGCATTATCTACTTAGATTCTAGGGAATTATCAAGGGAACCAGGGAATCTGCTTTGTCTTATTAAGAAGTTTGATTTCTAGGCACAATTTTAGTTCGAAAACACTTTAATTTCATGGCACACCTGCAACTGCATGCTTTTATTTTGTATGTAAGAGTGAAAATCACCCAAACAATATTTATTCATTAGTTTAAATCTTTTTAAAAATTTGTATGATCATAAAAACAATTATTTGGTTTTATTACTACAAATATTTTTATTTTCTTATTAATCCAAATATTTTAAAATTTTTATAATCATAAAAATAATTATTTTGGTTTTTTATTAATATAAATTTTTATATATTTTTGTAATAAATTTTTTTATTTATTATGACATCCTATTTTTTTGTAATTAAATTTTAAATGTCCATTTTGATAATTTTAATGATATAAAAGTGTTTTTGTACCTATGCTACTGAGAAAGAAAGTGTTTTGCCTTGAAACATTGTTACAAGAAGTGTTGTCAAACTATCCCTTACTCTAGTATTCAAAATTTCTCATAATAGTTAGTTTCCTTATTTCCTATGCTTTTCCAATTTGATAAAATATTCTCATTTTAATATAAATTTGAAAAACTAAGAGCTCTTTCTTAAAAGAAAATATTTTTTATATTTATATGTCTTAAAATTTTGAAGATTTTAAATAAATTAAAATGTTTAGGTAATTTTGAAAAGAAGTGAATTCTGATTTTCTTGCTTATCTTTTGTCTAAACTAAAGAATTTTCTAATCACGCATACTGTAATTATAAATGTTTATTGTGAGAATTTTGCATGTAGTATTATTTTTTTTAAGAGTACCGCAATATCCATGCTAAATACAAACCTAAACCATTGGTAGCAATAAATAAATAAAATGAAACAAAAAGAGCTATTTTCCCTTGGTAATTCAAGGATCTCATTGCATATTTAGTCATTAAAATTTGGATAAAATTCAAATTACTAAAAATCCTTGCAACCAAAGCTGAGGGTTAGAAAAAACTAAAAAAAAAAAACATTTATATGAAAATGAAATAAATAAATTAGAAAAATAAAATTATATTATAGATGTATGTATGTTGAGGGAAAAGGTGCAAAAATACTCTTGTGGTTTTCATGAAAGTGCACCTAACTTCCACTACTTTGTTTGGACCACATACCCCCTTAATGTTTCCTTCATAGTTTAAGTTCGCCCATGTCCTAACTGATTTGACCACAACAACTAATAGTTGTTTTTAGCTCCATTTGTTGTTGACATGGCACAGTGGAATCCATACTCTCTCTTCTCTATTGTGGTACCAATGGGACCCACTCTCCTCTTTCCCCTCTCTCCTTTGGTGTGGTTGGGGTTGGGTGGTTTCACTTATGGGTTGTGGTGATGGAGGAGAAAGAGAAGAAATAAGAGATAGGAGAGAGAAGTGTGGGTCCCAAGGTACCACATCAACAACTAATGAAGCTAATAATGATTTTTAGCTCTCACAGTCAAATCCCAGCTACTGTGAGAGCCTAACTTAGAAATTTGTTGGGATAATGTTAGGTGGTTATGGAGCCAAAAAAAGTGGAGGGAATTAGTTGCACTTTCGTGAAAATCCCAAGGAGTACATATTTTTGCACCTTTTCTTTGTATGTTGAAGTTGAGCAGAAGTATGCCTTACGATATTATTAATCGATTCATGCATGAGAAAATGTTAAGAAATTATTTAGAAAATTTTTCATGAATGGCATGGCAAAGATAAGTCTTCATCAACAAAGAAAATTCATAGGTTGAACCTCAAAACCGCGTGGGAAACAAGCCAAAAAGCTTTAATGCCTGTGGTCAACCTCCATTAATCTTGCCAATAATTACTACCAAAATCGAATTCTTTGAACTTGTCTACATTGATTTTTTCCTTAATGTTTTATAAAATTCTACGTTGTCTACCTTGAAAGTGTGTTTGGAACGTGGGAAAATGATAGCCCCATTCAACCATGAAGAAAATTTGTGGCGAGCCACATAGACACTTCCTGATCCTCACTACTTAATCATCAGAGAATGATCAACCTAGCTAACTTGCTTGACCTTAATCTTGATCCTTGCAGTTTTGTGAATAGGATTAGTCAAAGACAACTTTGACTTAACAAACAACAAGATAATAATAAAATTGTTTAAACTTATAAATTTATATTACTTTTACCTTTTAAAGAATATAAAAGAATATAAACTTCAATATTACCCTACTTCCCATTCTATTAAATTAAAATATTTTGGTTTTGTTCCCTTGAGCATTTTGATCCCTTTGGTTATGAGTCATTTGTATTTTTGGAAAAGGATCCAATGCACACTTTGACTTCTGAAAGCTAAACTTTGTTGTCCCCACAATTCACTTATTTCTTTCGTATATGATATGAAAATATTTAAAAAAATTATTGTAATATATCAAAAAGCCATTTAAAAAATAAATATGTTAATTTACAAAGTACCTGATGGCACAGATGTCAAAAAAAAAAAAAAGGTACGATGGCACAAATGTCAAAAAAAAAAAAAAAAAAAATTACTGATGGCACATTGTTCTTAATTCATGAGGAAATAATTACTTCAGATAATTTTCCACCTTTTTTTAAGAAAAGTAATTTTATTGATTCAAGCGAATAATACATTATTAAACATAAAATCAAAATCACTAAATATCATAGGATGAAACGCTTATCTAGGTTATGCGTAAAGAATCAACTCAAGGCTTATTCATTTGATAATTGAGCCTACATTATAATACCTATGGTTCCAGTTTTGCAACATATTGACAATCATTGATTTGATTTCTTATAGCTAATCGAATATACTTTGCTCGTCTAAATCGCCCTCACAAATAAATGTCACACCACGACGACGATAAACAAATGCCCATGAAAGTAGCGATAACCACACGCCACGATATAAGCAACCACATGCAAATGAAGATGATGAAAACTACACTCCGCACTAAGACGACTAAAATATGAAAAAAAAAATGAAAACCTAGATGTTATGGAATAACCACTTTATTGAGGAAAAAAATAATGGAAAAATGTGTAGATGTGTGATTTCAGGCAAAGAATGAGCAAAAAATCACCTCTTATTGCTTAAAGAAAAAGAGACTAGTAGAGAAAAAATCAATCAATTATCCTCTTAGAACCAGACATTGTAATATATAAATATATATATATATATATTATTTGTCTTTAAACTAGGAGATTGTGACTTAAGGTAGTTGAATTGGGTGTTGTAGTGAAGCTTGCAGATGAAATATTGTCGGCCTAATGTACGAAACTTATTCTAGGGGAGGCATGAAATCAAACGAGATACTTAGGGCATGATAATGTTTGCACCCAAATTGAAAATTTGGCTTGATCTAGTAATGGGTTAGGCCTAAGCCCAAGCTCATGAATAAAAGTCCAAGAGAACATGGTCTAGATTCATTTGTACAAGCCCATAGAAGAAGTCCAGGTATATTTATGAATTTTTTTTAAAATTTTGGAAAGTCAAACAAAACATTATCTAAGGTGGCATAGAAGTGGAGTAGTTATGGACTGGTGTGGAATAAACTTGGGGATCAAGTCTCGATAATGGAGATGTGGAAAATTTCTTGAGGATCAAGACTCCACAATGGAGTTGTGGAGAAGTGCTTGAGGAACATGTTCCCTTAATGGGAGACATGAGCAGTTACTTCAGAAAGTGGAGAGAGTGGAGAAATTCAAACTTGGGTAGCAAGTCTTCTGTCTATAAAAGGAGCAGAGAAGGATGAAGCAAAGGACAACCAATCAACCAATCAATCAACAAATCAATCAATCAATCAGCAACTCAAACTCAATGTGAATCCTCAGTAAATAGTAACTTTTCAACAAGCTTCCAGCAAATTCAAACTTTTCAACAATTTTAGTACTTTATTTCCTAGCTTTAGCTAAGTTTCTTGCAAATTTCCAACAGTGTTATTTCATTCATTCGTAGTGAAATCAAATATTTTCTCTAGAAATTCCAGCATTCTGGTTGCAAGTTCTATTCAAGTTTTTATCAAGTTTTCAAGCACAATACTATTTTCACAATCAAATCCAATGTTCACTTCAACAATTTCAGCATTCTAGTTGCAAGTAGCATTCAAATTCGTCAATTTTCAGCACCATGGTATTTCATTCATTCTCAAGGAAATCTAACACTTTTCTTCAGCAATTAATTCCTACAATATTCTCATCATACATTTTCCACTTTGATTCTAGGGAGTTGTCAATGGAACTAGGGATCCTACATAGCCTGATTATAAGTTTGATCTACAAGTCATTCTAGTTTGGAAACACTTTAATTTCTTGGCTCGCACGCTTATATTTTTTTTATGTTTCGTGTGAGATTAAAAAATTACACAACATATTTTTGGCAAGTTCGATGGGACCCATCTTTGTGAAACATAACTAGGTGGGACACATCTTTGTGAAGCATTATCAGGTGGATCCAGATGCCACCAAAATTGAGAATTAAAACCATTTTGGAGTCTCAGGACTCGATATCTGATGTTATAGAAGCATCACAGGAAGGATTCGTTCCAACCATGGTGGAACAATTTAAAAGAAATACAACAAATTTTCTCCAAGAAGAATTTGCATCAGAAAACCCATTTGAGCAGGAAGCAAGCATATGTAATATAAATAATGATGATATTTATGTTCCTAATGTTGTTGATTTTTAGGCAATGATTGAGAATCTATAGAGAATGAACACATTGGCTGGACAACGTTTTGATGAAAAAATGGTTACTCAAGCAGAGGTTGACTCTAAACAACTCAAAGTTATGTAAGCAAAAACTAAAGCTAATGAGCTGCTTGAAACACGCTAATGTCGGAGGTAAGAACTAACTTCTCAATTCATCAAGCAACAAATTTGTGGGCTCCCTGAGCAACTATCAATTGAACTCGAGGGGCATCTCCCAAGGAATTTTCAGGAAGTAGATAGACCACACCGCTCTCCTAAACAGGTTGAAAATCGATATCTTCCTCCTCATATGAGAGAGAATGGAAGTTCGAAAATTTCTAATGGAGGACGTCCTAATCCTGTTAGGACAACGACTCATCAAAGGGTGTATGCTAACACCAACTCGAGTACACAACCTGGTTTATAATGAGCCTGGAAGCATGGGGGGCACTATTTGACCACCCTTAGGGTAGGTATTAATAGAGGCCAGCAAATTCTTCAACCTTTTAATAGTACCTCTGTGGCCGAAATATACCTAGTCGTTTCGGCGTGTTTGGGCATTTTGTAGAGTATAATTTGAATTTTAGTAATTTAATTAAAATGTGAAAATTCGAAACTTCAGGAATTTATCTGAATCTGAGGAGTAAATTTGTAACTTGTAAAATGGGACACAAAGTCATAATATAAGAATATGGTGAGCTATTATATAAATGACATAACGATTTGAAAAATAGAGGAGAGTTTGAGGACGAAGTGTAATAAAGGAAAATTAAAAGTCAATAGGGATATGACCAAGTTGGGTCTCATTTTGGGAGCAGCGTAGAGAGAAAGGAAGAGAGAAAGGAAGAGAAGAAGAAGAAGAAGAAGAGGAAAGGTATGGAAACTAGGGTTTGTATGGATATGTATGGATTTGTATGGATGGTTTGTTCCATTTCTGGGGTTTGGTGAAATTCATCTAACCTAGATTTGTTGAAAGTTGAGTTGGTAAAACCCTAGTTGGTATAAGATGAGTATGGGATCCTCCTTTAGATATGGATTCTTGGTTTATGATGTATGGATACATGTTTGGGTGTTAGGAAATTGGCTAAACACAAGTATTTGAGTTGGGTTTGGAAAAGCACAATTATTCTCTATGTTTGGTTTTGGTTGGGTTAGAACACACTTGGGAGTTGTTTTCGATGATGCTTTTGGATTATTTTGGGGTTTTTAATTGGATTTCTAGAAAAAGGGACGAAATCAACAAATCTAGGAAATTTCGGGGTCTTACGCCATGGCGTAAGGATCCCACACAGCAGCGTAGGTCCACACCAAGGCGTGGCATGTTCACGCAGGTAATAAGCGGAAGAGGAAGGTTTGGACGACCTCAGTGCAGTGGGCAATAGCTCTGTAGCGGTGAGAGGAAACTACGTCGTGGGAGTGCCTTAGTGTAAGTGATGAACCGTTGAACACTCGTGATCCTTATCACAAGCATTAGTGAACTATCATCTCTTTCATTCTTTCTAGCAGTTCACTGGTAGGTTAATTCACTATATTACTGTCCATATACATTTTTCTTTTAGCTAATAGTAACTCCTTTTTGGTAGCTTTGCTTTTGTTTCTTGTTGGAGTGCTTTGTTTTTCATGTAGGGTTTATGTTCCAGTGGGATAGGAATACAGCAGGCAGATTGGAGAGAATTAGTATTCCATAGGAACAAGGTTGTGAATTGAACTTAGACAGTGACGACGGGCCTACCCGAACGGCAAAGCCG
Organism: Tetrastigma voinierianum; assembly: GCA_016808115.1. Taxonomy (NCBI): domain Eukaryota; kingdom Viridiplantae; phylum Streptophyta; class Magnoliopsida; order Vitales; family Vitaceae; genus Tetrastigma; species Tetrastigma voinierianum. Next base: position 1,588,146 of record JAEQBH010000880.1, on the reverse strand, counting down.
TGAGGAAATCTTGGGGAGAAACTAAATGCATATAGGTCTATGAGGGACCACATACATTCTCCATGAGTGAGTGCACCCTCATGCATTGTGCCTCCCACTAAAGACATGATCGTTAGACCCTACATTTTCTTCTCTACTCTTGGTATGGAGTGAGAACCTAATGCGCATGTCAGAATTTGAAAGTCTACAACACCTTAAAGGGATCTTTACCAATTTGGACTTGATGAGGCTAAAAATTTTTCCTCTGACTTTGAAGGACAAAGCCAAGATTTGGCTAAACTCTCTGAGCGAGGACAATTAGGCTGGGCCGAGATGCGGTGAGTTCTTAAAGAAATTTTTCCCACACGGGGAATAACGATGCGAAGGCAAATCTACACATGTATAGCCCAGTGAAAATGAAAAATTCTATCAATGATGTGATACATGGAAACCCTCAATGCCTGTCCTCACCATGGATTTGAAACATGGTTGCTAGTCAACCATTTTTATGATGGAATGTCCCCTGCCATGAAACAATTGTTAGAAACTATGTGTGGAGGAGACTTCTTGAGCAAGAATCCAAAAGAAGCCATGGATTTTCTGAACTATGTGGCAGAGGCATCCAAAGCTTGGGATGAACCTAACCCAAGAGAAGTGGAGAGAATGAGGCCTACAACCAATTCGAGAGGGGGGGGCATGTACTCCCTCCCAGAAGACATGGAAGTGAAAGAAAAACTGTCAACCTTGGCTAGAAGGTTGGAAGAGCTAGAAATGAGACAACATGAGGTGCAAACAGTGGCTGAGACACCTGTGCTCAACAAGCTTTGCTTCATTTGTCGATATATTGAGCATCTAGGAGAGCATTGCCCAACTTTTCCTTCAATGAGGGACATGTTGGCTAGACAGAGCCAATCTTTGGATAATTCGAAGCCTGACCGGTGCCGGCCATCAACAAATATAATCCTAATTGGAGGAACCATCCTAACCTCTCTTGGAAACCAAAGTCTCCACCATATGTACCCCCTGCTGCACAACAACCATACGGATCTTCATCTTAAACACAACCACCACCATCATCATCTCCAGTTGAGCAGACTATAATGAACTTGAGTAAAGTGGTTGGTAGTTTTGTAGAGGAGCAGAAAGCAGTGAATGTCCAAGCCAATCAGAAAATTGACACAGTGGAGAGCACTTTGAACAGGAAAATTTAAAACCTACAGTATGATATTGCTAAAAAATTTGATAACCTGCAATATTCAATTGTTAGGTTGACTAACCAGTAGCTGATGCAAGAAAAGGGAAAATTCCCTTCCCAGACACAGCCTAATCCTAAGGGAGTCCATGAAGTAAGCTCTTCCAATGAACTAACTCTCAGGATAGATGAAGTAAAGGCAACTATCACTTTGAGGAGTGGTAAAAAAATTGAGCAACCTGTGCCCACACCCACAGAAGAGGCCAAAGAAGGAGAGGAAGCTGAACCGAAAATAATTGTAATCAAAGAAGATGCATGGAAGAAGAGCATAGCCCCACCTTTTCCTCAAGCACTAAAAGGCAAGAAGAAGGCTATCAACCAGGCTGAAATTCTAGAAGTGCTGAGGCAGGTGAAAGTCAACATCCCCTTGTTAGATATGATTAAACAAGTTCCAACATATGCCAAATTCTTAAAGGACAAGTGCACAGTGAAAAGAAAGTTGAATATTGATAAGAAAGCCTTCCTGATAGAACAGGTCAGTGCCATTATCCAGTGCAAGACCCCAATGAAGTACAAAGACCTGGGTTGTCCAACCATCTCAGTGAATATTGGTGGAACTTGTATAGAGAAGGCACTATTGGACTTGGGGGCCAGTGTCAACTTGCTGCCTTATTCAGTTTATAAGTAGTTGGGTTTGGGAGAGTTGAAACCTATTACCATTACATTATCCCAATGAGCCAGTCGATAAAAATTACGAAGGAAGGCAACGCATTGAGGATAATCTTGGTGGACAAATTCTATTATCCTATAGATTTTGTTGTTCTTGACATAGAGCCGGTTGCGAAGGACCCAATTATGTGCCCACCATCCTTAGGAGGCCATTCTTGGCTACTTCAAATGCAATCATCAATTTTCGGAATGGAGTAATGCAATTAACATTTGGGAATATGACACTGGAACTTAATATTTTCCACTTGAGCAAGAAGCACATGCCTCCAATGGAGGAAGATCAGGAACAAGTTTGTCACATTGATGCCATTATCGGGTGGGTAATATCAGAGTACACCTTGACTACATGAGGGTTAATGGAACCGGGGAGAAGTTCTTCGATGAGTTGCAGATCTTTGCGAGTCTTGTGCAATGCATGGACCTTGGAGAAAGAAAGGAAAATCCTTCTTTTGATTTGAAGAAGACGATAATAGTGGAGACAACATAAAACCTCAACAGCCTAACCTCAAACCACTTCCTGTAGAGCTGAAATATGCATTCTTGGATGAGGATAACCACTGCCCAGTGGTGATTTCTTCACTGCTAAATGCCCTACAGGAGGAAAGTCTTCTGGAAACCCTCAAGAGGTGCAAGTAAGCCATTGGATGGAAAATTTTCGATTTAAAAGGAATAAGTCCTTTGGTTTGCACTCATCATATATACACTGAGGAGTAAGCCAAGCTAGTGAGAACTGACCACGGGCGACTAAATCACGTATCACGAAGTGAGTCTTGTATTTGAGTTCTCAAGCTCTATGGTGACATCATTTACCCCATTTATGATAGTACCTAGGTGAGTCCAACTCAGGTTGTTCCAAATAAATCAAGGATGACCACTATTCAGAATGAAAAAGGAGAAGATATGCCCACTCGCCTTACCACAGGTTGGAGGGTATGCATTAACTATAGGAGATTGAATGAAGTGACAAGGAAAGATCATTTTCATTTACCCTTCATTGATCAACTTCTGGAGAGAATTTCCGGGCACCCATTTTGCTTCTTAGATGGTTATTCTGGATACTTTCAAATTGAGATTGCTGCAGAAGACCAAGATAAAACCACCTTCACCTGCCCATTTGGCATGTATACTTATCGGAGGATGCCCTTTGGCCTTTGCAATGCACTTGCCACTTTCCAAAGGTGTATGCTTAGCATTTTCAGCAATTTGGTGGAGCGCATTATGGATGTATATATAGATGATATCACCTTATATGGTGATACTTTTGAGAATGTCTTATTGACAGCGTAACTCCGTGATGCATTGAAAAAAACTTGGTACTAAACTGGGAGAAATGCCATTTTATGGTGAATCAAGGGATTGTCCTGGGGCATGTTATCTCCAACAAGGAGATTGAAGTGAACAAGGCCAAAGTTGAGCTGATAGCTAAGTTACCACCTCCCACAAGTGTGAAGGCAGTGAGATAGTTCCTTGGGCATGCAGGCTGTTACAACAGGTTCATCGAGGTTTTTTCGAAAATTGCTAAACCCCTTTGTATGAAGCTATTTGGAGAAGGATGCTAAATTTGTGTGCGAATCCGGCCAAAGTGCTTCAAAGAGCTCAAATCCACTTGATACTTGCACCTATAGTGAGAACACAAACTTCCTTTTGAGGTCATGTGTGATGCAAGTGATCTTCTCCCGGAATGGGTTCTTTAAAGCAGAAGAAGATGAAACCTATGTGGTTTTACTATGTAAGAAAAAACTTTAAACAAAGCACAAAGAAACTACACTACCACGAAGGAGGCTATAAACGATGGTATATATGCCTTGGATAAATTTCGGTGCATACTTGGTGGGGATCGGACATCATTATTTTTTATAGATCATTTAGCTTTGAAGCCTTAACACCAAGCAAGATGCTGAAAATTTAGACTTATTAGATGGGTCCTTATGCTCCAAGAATTCAAGTTGTAGATTAAAGACAAAAAGGGGGTAGAGAATGTTGTTGCAGACCATCTCTCCAGACTGACCATAACACACAACACTCATAGTCCTCCAATCAATGATGAATTTCCGGAGGAGTCCCTGTTGCTAGTGGAAAATGCTCCATGGTATGCTCACATTGCCAATTTCTTAGCAACAGGAGAAATCCCATCTGAATGGAAGACACGGGGATAGAAATTCTTCACCATGAAGATCCACTCTTTTTATTGGGAGGAGCCATTTCTATTCAAATATTGTGCAGACTAGATAATTAGAAGATGTGTGCCTGAAGAAGAACAACAGGGGATTCTCATCCACTGCCATGAAAATGCTTGTGGTGGCCATTTCACTTCCTAGGAAACAACCATGAAAGTGCTTCAATCCATATTTTACTGGCCTTCCCTCTTCAAGATGCTCCTGACATATCTTTAGGGTGCGATAGATGCCTAAAGACGGAGCTTTCGTTGTCATGATGCCTTTGAACTCGATCCTGGTAGTGGACTTATTCGATGTTTGGGGTATTGATTTCATGGGACCATTCTCGGTATCTTTTGGGTATTCGTATATCTTGGTGGGGGTTGACTATGTATCCAAGTGGGTTGAAGCGATTCCCTGCAAAGTAGCTGACCACAGGGTGGTACTAAAATTTATGAAAGAAAACATCTTCTCTAGATTTGGGGTACCTAAGGCCATAATTAGTGATGGAGGTTCACATTTTTGCAACAAACCCTTTGAAACCCTCCTAGCTAATTATGGAGTGAAACACAAAGTGGTCACCCCTTACCATCCTCAAACTAGTGGACAGGTGGAGCTTGCCAATTGAGAGATCAAAACCATTATAATGAAAGTGGTAAACACCAACAGGAAGGACTGGTCCCTCAAACTGCTAGACTCCTTATGGGCTTACAAGACAACCTTCAAGACAATTCTCGAAATGATGCCTCCCTGAACTGCTAGACTCCTTATGGCAAGGCATGCTACCTCCCTGTGGAAATAGAATACAAGGCATGGTGGGTAATCAAGAAGCTGAACCTAAACTTGGGAAGGGTCGGCCTCAAAAGGTCCTCGAATCAATGAATTGGAGGAAATGCGAAATGATGCCTACGTGAACTCAAAAATTGAAAAAGACAGGTTGAAAAAGTGGCATGACCAAATGGTGGTTCGGAAGACTTTCGAAAAAATGGACCAAGTGCTGCTCTATGATTCCAAACTGCATCTCTTTCCAGGAAAGCTCAAATTAAGGTGGACTGGTCCTTTCACTGTCCATGAAGTCTACACCAATGGAGCGGTGGAATTACTTAATTCAGGGACAACGATTATTGTTCAAGTGAATGGCCAAAGCTTAAAGCATATCGGAGTCCACTTCCACAGTGAGACAGGGCTCCCCTCCTTGAACCTCCGAGGAAGTTTGAAAAGCTACCTTGTGTTGAGTGGGGCTTAGTCTGCGCAAAGACTAAAGGCACTCCTTTCTTGGATTTTCTTCTGTTGCTTCAAATTTTATATTTATTCCTTCATGCTTTCTTAGTTTTAGCCTATTTTTAGTTGTAGTTTTTCACTTTTCTATGCTCTTATTCATAATTTTGGTGTTTCGTTTTGCAGGTGTTATTTTGAAGAAGGAAGCAATTTTTAGCAGGTTGGTGCCCATTTTTTGCAAGGGTTACAAAATTTTGCAACCCTTGTGTGAAATTTCCTGGTGTGAAGTACACGGCCTGTAATTTCAGAGACTCTGAGCCTTGCACCCTACAGAAATATTACTGAGTGCTGATTCCTACAACTCTTCAATTCCTAGACCTTTCGATCCTTACGTAACCCCATTCATTCCTCCCCAATTCACTAAACCTTAACTTTTATGCCCATTTACGGAGACTAAATAACCTAGGCTCTTCACCTTCCCTAACCCTTTATATATATCCCTATTCATTTGAATTCATTTCCATCTCTCCCTCGAGAGAAAATCCTGCAGGCGGCACCTTCTTTCTTCCCATCCTCTCCGTCCTCCTTTCCCAGTCGAATTTATTAGAAAGACCCACGGTGGACACAATTTCAGCTATAAGCCTCGCGTGCGGCCCTCTTCCCCTGCTCCAGCCACCGGGTGCCTGCTCCTAACGGCCTCCACCCCAGCCCACAATTGCTGGTCGGCCTTGCACCCTCTTGTTGTGGTTGGTTGACATCCTCTTGTCTGCTCTTGTTGCCTTTGAGTCCGAATCTGAGATGAGGGTAGGATCTACCCCTCCCTCCCCTCCTCATTGGTGGCCATCTAAGAGCCCCCCGCCTCCAAAGGGCTCGGACTCCAGGTCCGGGCGAATCCTCCACTTCTCGGGCCCAGAATCATCCTTCATCACCTACCAGTTTCTAACATTCCTCAAGATGAGTCTCACGAAACAGTATCTAACAGACCTCTCCTCCTTTGTGTGGCTCTATTCGAGCGATTCCGACTATAGTGGCAGGATCACACTACTTGAGCATTTTATGACTTTCCCGGCTTTAGCGCTCTTCCACGAGCCGAGACTCTATGCGACTTGTGTAGCGGTACTCCTTAGAGCCTTTCATGACCCACTTTTTCAGTTCTTGCCGCCCAGGTAGTCGTTAATTCTATCAGATGACCTCGGGCGAGATCGATCACACCAACTCGCATTTCATATAGATGGAGTGAAGAGCATACTGCGGGCCGATATATTGCCACGTTCAATCTGCTGGTCGTCCTCGCCAATTCAGCAAGTATAGACAATGGCCCTATCCATCACCTCGGGAGATGGTCCGCAACCTTGCTCGAGACACATCGGTCGGGCCTATTTTGTTTAGGAGGAAGCTTCTTCCAAGTATGCTTTTGATTGACCACGTATTGCGGTCCAACTTGTTTCCAATTCAGCATTTGGTGCAGAGATGAGGAGCCATACTAGAGGCTCTTTATCATATTTCCGAAGGTTTTTGGTTCAGCCCTGCAGAGCTCATCATGACTGCTCTTTTCCATTTTGAGGATAGAGTTATGTAAGAACTCCCGGCGGGTGAGCCGTTCCATCTTGTTTAAGTACCTTTCCCGAAGTACTTGAGCACCTTGGTTTTCCTGTCGAGCCCTAGCTTGAGTGTCGTCGCGTTTGCAAGGTTGTATTCTTGTGGGTGTGGAAGTTCGGTGCGGTGCTCCTCACCTCCACTGTGGACCCAACGGAAGATGAGCCAACCCAAATGATCATCCAGTAGAAATCAGTCTCCTGCGATTAGCGATTAGGGCTGAATTCCATTTCCACTGACCCATCGGTCTACGTCCCATTTGCTTGCATCACTTGCTTCCTCTGCACCTCCAGTGCCCCTAGTTCCTTCAGATTTAGTTGGATTGAGTATTTCCGCTCACCATTCTGTCGATCAATATCACCACGTGATTTTAAGCGTCATATGGATGCGATGCGCAACTTTTCAGCCACTTGACATCTTTGGCTGTTGCCCGTCTCGCCTTAGTAGGGAGGATGGCACGGCGGGGCGTCGTTGCTCGGACCCGACTATTCTCATGCAGAACAATGCTATCCTACTGTAGATTCATATCCACCTGGGCCTGCCATATACTTCTCCATCTGTACCTGCTTGAGGCCTCTTGACTCCCGGGGCGATGCGGCACCTGTATCCAACCCCTCTTACAGCTTCACTGGATCTTCTCACATCTATAGCAATAGGAGGCACTCCTCCAGCATCATCAACAGCTCCTCAACCTACCCAGGATGAGGATGACATCTCTCCAGCTGCACACGCTTGAGGAGGTAGCACTTCCTTCCTTAACTTTCCAATCTGAGCCCCATTGAGGACAATGTGACATTTGGTTGGGGGAGGGGGGGAGTTAGTAAAGGAAGTGGCTTTTATATTATGCCTTTATTGTTAGTTTGAGCAAGTCCATTTTGTGTAGTTCAATGACTTGTTGATAGTTTCTTTTTGTGCTGTTGAAAATATAGTCTAACACACTATTTGACCCTCTTTATAAAGTTCTGATTACAATTTCAAATTGCACCCTTTTTTTTTGTGTAACGTGTTGCCTTTAGTAAGAGAAATTGAAACATTGTCCCAATTTTTTTTTTGTTAGATTGGTTCTATGCCTATCTAAGTGGATGACTAGCTGAATTTCTTTTGTCTTCCACTTTGAACTAACACACATTATCATACATTAGATTTCATTATAGGATTGAAAAACTGTCTCTTGCCTTCAACCTGCAAGAAATGGCAGTCTTTTAATACCTTTAATAGGTCGGGACCCCTGAATAAAAGACCAATGAATCTTTTCAAAAAAAACAAAAAAAAAAAAAGAAAGATTTGTGATGCTTTGTCTTGAAACCCAAGCACGGTCCGAGTGGTATATGGTAAAAGTCTTTAGCAGGTGCCACTAAACCAAGCTGGTTAGGTCATAACTTTGTACTCGTTACATGGGTGAATAGGCATAACTTAACAAGTTGCAGGTGCTGGAGTCTTGAACTCATTAGAAGTCCGGGGTGAAACCTGAAGAGTTAGCGGTTGAAAAATCCTTATGACTTGATGCCCTATGCCTTAATTAGTTGGGAGTCATCGATGGATCCCGGCTATTTGGACATCTATGAAGTCAATTGCTCAGCATTGCTCCCCTATAATGTAAAAAGAGTTGTGGAATAAATGTGGGTCCCGAATCTATTAGAGGTGGATTGGTCTGTTAGGTTTTGGCATACTAGGTTGGGAAATTGGGTTTAGCGACTATTGTTGAAAGTTAATCAAGCTAACACTTAGGTTTTGGTGGAAGTTCCAGGTTGAGGCTTTAGGAAAGGAGACTCTTTTGACACTTATTTTTGCATAGCGTTCAGTCTCTCAAGATAGTATTTGGACATTATTCTTGGTGACTCTTGTTGTTGGTTGCACATTACTCCCCCATTTTTTTTGGAAACAACAATTTTAAACCTTAAATATTTCTATATTTTGTTTGGCACTCTCTTTATTCTTCACGAGACTAGCAATGTGTCTATTGGGGGGAGTGATTATTGCCCAAATAGTGCTATTATGTACCCTGTTTATTACAGGTTTTGACATCTTTAAGATTAGTATCTTAAATACGGCGATTATTCTCCTCAATCATCATGGGGTTTATGGTAGGCCCTATATTAGGATGAAGTCGGTCTTGTATAGAAAAGGGAAGCCGGATAAGCATGAAGAGATCAGCTTATGAATACAAAATGTGTGAATGATTCTTTTACATGTAGTGGGTAGGCAAGAGCGAGGAGCTTGTCAAATATAATATTCCACGAAGATTGTGACTTGGATAAAGAGGTTATCCTAATGGAGCATGGAGGAGTTTGATAATCCTTAACCAGTTTCTATACAAATCCAAATCTAGCTATATAGAAGGCAACAGAGGTAAAGTTAGGATAAACTGCTGAAAACCAAACTGGTGGGCCTAAAGACGAGGGAGATATGGCTATAGACTAGTTGAGGATGCAGATAGTAAAGAAGAAAAGGCGAAGCAACCTCCTGAAATAAGCACTCTATAAGTGGCACTAGCATAGACCATGGAACTCTCAAAACCATGTAGATATGATTAAGAAGAAGCCAAAATCTGATTCCAAGCTGAAATATTTATCGAATTAGGCATAAAAAAAAAGTGTACTAGTCCTCAATCTACGAAACCTAAGAAAAAGGATATAAGATCATCAAGGGCATAGTACGAAGAGAAGGCACTACATGGTGTCCCAAACTCTTGAAAGAGGTAGGTTTATTCTCTAAAAGTTTTGGAAAATTTGCAAACAAGCATAGTTGTACAAACCATAAGGCACTACCAACTCGATGGTAAGGCTCATCAAATACATATTTACTCATGGCCTGATAAATGGAGGTCAAGAGTAGAATACTTTATAAGCCCGGAGCTAGAGCAAGTGTCTTTACGGAATTAAATACTCCATGGCTGGTTTTCCAGAGGTTGGAAAGAATACATATATGCATAAGAGAACTCATAAGAACTTGACGTGTTCAACAACAGATGGAATCCCAATGACATCATGCCATTTTCAAATAGTGGTAGAGGAAACACCACACAGGAGGAAAGAATCTTGAACATCAGCGAACCTGGCGCATCAACACCTTTGATAGGTATGCTCGTGAGAATTGAAATGTCTTTTAATGTGATGGAAATGAGGCTAAAATGGAGCAGGAAAGAGTTAATACTCTTGGACCAAAATTTCAATGCCACAGTCATCAATTCCACAGTCATCGATTCCACATCAAGAGAGGTGTTTATAGTGGTACGACGAATAAAATGCTTTCGATCTTCCAAGGCTATCCAGTCTAAATCTTTGGGGACAACCTAGTAACCCATACAACCAATCATCTCAAGCCCATGGCTATGATTTGATGAGTTTCTGTAAACCTACTTCTTTAAAGGTAGTTTAGTTCAGCGTCATAAAGTAAAAGAAAATTAGGTGGAGAGGAAGACTTGCTTCCTCCATGGGAATGTGTAAACTACGGCCCCAGCGAAGGAGGGAGGAAACGATATTGCAAGAAAAATGATGTCGAGCTAAAAAAGTACAGATGAAGGAAAAATGAGCAAATGATGGGAGTACCTTGATGAAGGCAGGTTGGGGGTGGAAGCCAGTGAGCCAGCACAAATTACAGAACACCTTCAGAGTGCAGATCATGACAAAATTTAAATCTCAGTACACCAAAGCGATAAATGTTTAATAGGGTAAAAATCTATCTGGTAGTGGTGTTGTCTCCAACGATGAGTGTCAACTTTCTCCTTAGCGGCGGCAACAACTGTAGGAAAAATTGAAACTTGAGGCAATATGGGGTTTGGCGGCCGAAAAATTGATATAGTAGTAATTGTGGAAGTTGACGAATGGAAAAATCGAATATTACAGCGGTGATGACTTTGGTAGCAAGGAAGATCGAAATTGAAAGTTGCGTCGGGTTCGGGGTGAGAGACGCCGATCCTTGGAGAACTAGTGGTGACGTGGGATTGTAGAGGAGCATTGGCGGTGGTGAGATGTGCGGTGGTGACAAAGCATGTTGAGAGATGGAGACGAGGAAGTTGTCGGATGGAGAGAAGAAAGAAAAAAGGTGGAAATGGTTTCTGTTGAATGCCCATGACCATATAAATACCAAATTTTGAAACACTATTACCAAAGACTACTTTCATAATCCCTATCAACAATGCCAAAAACTTGTAGAATGCCTAATGTGGACATAATTTTTGACCTAATCTCCATGTGATTATGCCTACCAAACTTCTGTTTCTGCTATCAGGAATTTATTCAATCCCTAACAATCATGCCAGAAACTTGATAGACTAGATAATTAAAGTTTGCTTTCTTCTGTTTAAGTAATAATTTGCAATTTAAATTCGTTTTGGTCAAAGATCTTTAGAAGTGCACAGGTTATACAAGTAGCAAGTGGATGTTTAAGTCAAATATCATTCCATGAGAGGATTGATTGGAGAATTCAAGATTAAGCTACCTTCATTACTCAAGAATCTTACTATTTGAACTTCCAAATTTTAGGACATTTGTCTTCTATAGTAAAATGAATCAAAGAAATAATGAAATTCACAAAATAACGATTAGAGAATTCACCCTAGATTGAAATAATGGGAATGAAAATAATGTTGTGCTATCATTTTTGCAAATCCCGAATAAAAGATAAAGTTTTGGTATGGTCATTGGAATTGTCCAAGAGCATATTAGTGTGAAATGGATTTCTTAACAACGCACATTTCACTCTCCGACACCACACATCTATCTCACAGACAATGGGTCTGAGCTACTTGTAGGTATCCTCTTTTAGATCAAACTACTTTGCCTTCTCAGGTACTTCATCCATCTCAGATGGAAATTGCTTACCCCCATAAATAGGGTCATGTAAGCCCTCTCCAAAATAAATGATATCTCAGCCATCAATTAGAAAAGAATTCTTTCTCTCCTTGATTAGCATCTCGACTAACACAAGGTTGAAGTTATTCCTCTCAAATAAGGTGAAACCTCTCAAAATTAAATTTTTAGATTAGTAAGTAGATCATATTCCTCGGGCACACATACATGTTGTCACCTAGGAGGAACCTTGAAAATAGAGGTTGGATCTTCACTAGTGATGTATCAAAGTAATCCTAAAAGTGCGTTAGTTCAAATAATATTAGTGTAGTTTACCCTAGAAGTTCTTTGCTCGTGCTCTCGGGTAGTCTCGACCTTGTGTCATAAGAGGATTCACGGAAATCGAGCTTGATGATACAACTCTTTCTAGGTACCAAACATTGATATTCAGAACAATTCAATGTAGGAGTGATATTAATTAAAATCACTCGATTTTCATGCCCAATAACATTATGTGCCTCACAAAACAATAATCTGACGATAAGATTCTTTCGAGAGAATGAGAGCCTCTCAAATTTGGATCACAAATGACAATGACTAGTTGATTAAACAAATTCATTGAAATTGTCATCAAAACTGAAAAAAAAATGAAGTCCAGAAAAATTCCCATATTCCATTTAAATTTAGATAGAATTTTAAGCTTCGATTTACATTCATCCAACTCCGAATTTCAGTTCAGATAACTACTCTAATTAGAAAGAAAAAAACTAAATCTAGAAAACAAACTAAAAAAATTAGAAAAGAAGAAAATTAAAAATATATATACAATTAGACTTAAGCTCCCAACACCACAGAGACTTGATGAAAAAGCGATTGGAAAACACTTACCTCTTCCACACAGAGCTTATATTTATAGGCTTAGGTCTTAGGCCCTAAAAGCGGTGAGAATCAAGTACTGAAAAGCACGAAATTGCGTAGGCGCGATGTGTCATGACATTTGTCAGCTTTGTGGGCAATTTTTCAATTTCTAGTGATAAGTCGTGCAATTTCAATTTCTAGTGATAAGTCCCGATGTCATGGCCGATGTCCGACATTGAAATCGATGTTAATAGATTAATTTAAGCTATCGCGACATTGCCTTTCCTGTGTTGCGACATTGAATTGATGTTGCGACATTGAATTTATGTTGCGACATAGCTTGTTAATGCCTTTGCTCTTGCCTTCTTGCCTTGATGTCGCAACATCGCTTATAGTTCAATTTTTTGATGTCGCGACATTGCCTCTATAGTTATGATATTTTCTATTGATGTTGCGACATTTCTAAGCTAATGTCATAACATTGGTCGGTTAAGTTCATTGTGACCACTTTAGGCTGATGTCATGACATTGCTGGTCTAATGTCGTGGCATTGACTCTTGTTGTTCTGAAGCCCTCTGCCAATGCCGTAGCTGATTTCGTTACATTGCTTTGATGTCGCGACAATGTTCAGCTGATGTCTTCACTGGTTGAGGCTTGTTCTGTTGTGGCGATGTCACGACATTTAAACAATTCAGTTCTTCCCATTGTAGGCAATGTCGGGGCGATGCCGCGACATTGGATGGCTGCTATAGTTTGATTGTTAGTGCTGCTTTTGATGTTGCGACATTGAGTTGTACTATCGCGACATTTATGTGATGTTACTTCAATGTCGTAATGATGTCGCGACATTGGAATATCTTTGCCTTCCCCTCTTCAGCTGATGTTTCAGCTTTGTCACGACATTGCAATAGCATCAAAACCTTCTCCAATTAATGTCGTAACACTAGAAATGTAATGTTGTGACATTAGCCCTTTCTCTGTACAATGCTGATTTCTGCTCCAATTTATTTTGAATTATGCTTATTTTCCTTAAGTTTCTGAAAAAAATAAATTTGGGTGAAAGCTTCAAAATTTTGCATTAAAATGAATTTTTTGAGTCTGGAATATACTTGAAAAATGGAGGCAAAATATATGAGTTTAGACATGAGCTCCCCCAGGCAAGTTTTCTGTCCTCGAGCAAAGAAAAGGCTGTTGTTTGTCCCTCCCGAGCAATAAAAATTAATTTTTAAGGACATTTTTTAATTAAATCATCTTTTCAATCATATCAGCATTTAAGCTTTATTAGTATTCTAGTTGTGACATCAATTCTAATTAAGCTTCATTTTCAGGATCCTAAAAATTTTCAATTTAGATAAATTTAATATAGCATATGGTGGTTAATAAGCAGTCTGAGTTCTTGATTCAATGAGTGTGTGTTGGTATTCTTTTTATGACTAATTTTGCAGATTAGGTTCCTTTATGAGAGTTACTTTGTAGGATGACATTCTTTCAGAGTAAATTCAACTCCTATTAGCTTATTGGTCATACTATTCTACACTAATGTAGACATAACACAACCCTCATAATCAAATATGTATTTTGAGCTTGTAATGTATGGCTAGGGTACTTGGGTAGATGACTGGACATTTTAGGCTCAATTTTACCCAAACTGCATATATTTTCTCAACATTTTGCCTTCAGCAACAATCTCATTTTGTGCTCTGATAGCCTCTCAAGCACCACCCAATTTATTTTAGTGCATTTATTTTTTTGTATTTTCTCTTCTGTGGCTTTTTCTTTTCCATTGCTATTTTCAATTTTGCTCAAGAAGCTCTTTCGGCATTTTGTTTCAGGTTTGGAGTGGTGCAATGTTTTACCTTTTTAAGCTTTCTACTATATTTTACCAAGCTTTGAGTCAGTAACTCCTATATCAGTTGGCATTAGGGTATTGGGTGTAGAACACCTCTAAGGACTTAATTGCTAAAGGTCAGTAGGCTATAAGGTAAAACTCACTCCTTGAAACTTTCATTCTTTTTTAGCTTCTCAATTTTCAGTTTTGCACCTCCTTTAGTACACTTTTTCTTAATTGTCTTCATTTCTCCTCGATAATTCTCCTTCTTCATTTCAATTCAAATTTGTACTCCCCCAAACTTATCCTCTTGCTCATTTTTGCTGCATTGATCTGCAGTTTTGGGTAAATTAAGGGTTCTTTACCGTAAGGTAAGACTTAAGGAAGGTTTAAGGCTCTTCTTTTTGGCTCTAATGATGAAACTGGCATTAGGTTCAAAATAGTACTAGGTATATAAAGCATATTAAAGGGCAGGCTTTTGAAAGTCCAAATTGTTCAAGGATGGCCTAAATCATTTTCAGCTGGTTGTGATATCTATGATTTTGCCTTGAATAATAATGCAACAAGTTCTAGGACTCTGTAGAGAGTTTTCATAATAAGTCCCATAAAGTTTTCCTAACCCAAGCACAATCAGTTTTTAAGGTACTTCTAACCAATGTGTTAGTTTAGTCACTTTCTGATTTGTACTGTTCAATTTGACTAGAATTAATAGCCTTATTAGCTTTGATTTCAATTTCGGTTTTTCAGAATCTAAAAATTTCGCTTATTTATTCTTAACATCACAACTTAAAACTCAGCTTCAATTTTCAGCCTAATTGCATCTCAAATTTTAGCTTTGTTTGGTTTAAAACATTTTGTTGTGTTCTTGTTCAACTTTATAGTTCATTCTGATCAAACAATTCAGTTCACTTGGTCAACAACAATAACACCAACATTTTAACAAATTTCTAACAAACCTCAAACAAGCAATTACAGCCCCTTCACAAAATATGCAATAACATCCAAAAATTTCAACTCTACAGCATTTTTACATTTAACACACTAAATTCTCATTTATTCTGAACAACAAAGTCCTTTTCATTTTTATTTTACTTATCAGAATTGTAAATTTAAAAGAAAATAAAATAAGAAAAGATTGTACACAAATTTCAGAAATTGCCTTTTTATTAATAAAGAGGGAAGAATTACATTTTATATATTACAAGAGAGATATATATACAGAGAAGATAGAGAAATGGAGGGATAAAGGAGAGCTTTTTCCTCTTTCTATGGTATTGGAATTGAGTGGTCAGTTTACTGTGCTCACATTTCAGAACAGCATTGGGAAGGCCGTGTGGAAATCGTGGACGGAGGGTCTAGTTTCCACCGAAACACTCATCCTTGTAAAAAGGTACCACTCTTATGTTCTAATCAAGGTTTAATGAACTCCATTTTGCATTTTGCCTAATGGAAATTTAGTGATTTCTCAAACCTCACTCCGAGCTTGATATCTTACCATACTGCCCACCGCATCAATGCTCCGGGGTCCATAGCTTCTCCTCAGAGTTCAGTGGTGGATCAGCTCATCCTCCTCTTTTGGATGGTAGCCTTGATCTCCTTATGGTGTTCCTTGTAAAGATACCCAAAGGCTTCAACCTTCCGGAGCAGGTTCTGTTCCATTTCCTTTTCCTTGACCTCCATAAGATTGATCAGCTCTTGATATCTCATGAGCTGGTCATTCACAAACACTATTTCCCTCTCTTCGCCCACCCTTAACGCCCATCCCTCCTGCCAGCTCTTTCCTTCTCCACTCCTCATCCTTTTATTGGAGAAGTGCTTCTAAATTTTCTTCTCTTTGTTTTCTGTAGCTAGTTTGTCACGCCCCGAAACCCACCTTAGGGGCATGACTGCCAATTCACACCCTCAAGTCTTCAGCCTGAAGGTTTGAAGTGTGAAACGACACTAACCTTTCAGAATCGGATTTTTGTCCACCACAATCACAGAGCTCAGAGTAAATGCACAACCTTCTAAATTCATAAATTCTCCAAATTCAAAATTTCATGCCGATAAAAATTACTTCTAAATATTCAAATCTCAATTATGCATGTCATATAAAGTTGTTCAGAATATAACAATATCTAGGATCTCCCAAATCTAACTTTGTACTAATATAAAAATGAATCCAAATGACTTTCTCAATTAACTTTGAAAACCCAACATTTTACATAAACATGAACTTATGAGTTCAACATGATCCAACATAAAGTTCTAATCAAATCCTAATGATGACGAATCCCCAACCTAGCCATCACTCATCGCGGAAACTAAAAGTACCTGAAAATATGTCAACGAATGGGAGTGAGCTAAAAGCTCAATAAGAAATACTAATACAGTTTCATGGATCAAAAAGTTTTCAATCATATAACAAATAGGAGATGTTTTTCATCAAAACTTTTGATTCAAAAAATAAGTTGGAACATTAACAAAATATACTTCAAAACATTCTCACATCCATTTCAAATCGGTTTCATATCAAATGTGATCCAAACAATTTCGATTCAAACACTTTCATATCAAATCCAAAATCAAATACATTTCACATATATTTTTCTTTGGTCATCAAATATCAAATGGTGCCCAGTTAGGTGGGACTTTCAAATGGGTACTAGGAATAGTCGCAAATTGTTCCTTTTAAGGTGGACTAACCAAAACATCACTACAGCATTCAGTAACCTCTAACCAAAACCCCTGAGCCGGGTTCAAATCACAATTACATTCCCCCACCAAGAATGTAAAGGTCAACTATTATATCCTGGCCGACAGCGGGTCGAATAGTGTCAACTATTATATCCCGTTGACAAGGGTTTTCAAATTGTGTCAACTATTATTCCCGCTTGACAAGGCCGAACTAACTGTAGTCAACATTTCTTATATTCAAAATTTCAAATTACAAAACATCATATCTCCACATTTCTTCTCGTGAACAAAAAACAAATCTCAAAAGTACAATCATACAAAACTACTTTCTTGATCCATGGATAATCAAATAAATAAAAGTAAAACTTTTCATAAACCAAGATTATATATATCTAATTAAAACAATTTCATCCTCAAATGAGCAAAACAACAAATTTTCTTTTAAAAATCGCGATTAATATCCCTTACACGCATATATAAAATAATAATTCTTCGTAAAAGCTATATTAGAATCCCTTACTCCTCAAAGGAGTACTCAAAAGCTTTGAAAGAGAGCTAATCCAAGAATTTCTCCTCAATGGAATATTTCTCCCAAAATAATAAGGAAGAGACTATTATCATCATTACTTATTTATTCTTAAAACTTTCCTAATTTGATATTCTTAACAATTATATTATTTTTTGTTCACCTCAAACATATTGACAATTGTTCAAATGATAACTATTTGAATTAGGTAGTTTTACAAATTTTATAAAACTCATATTCCTTTCGGATCTTATTTTAATAATTTATTTATTTTTTATGGATATTATCAAATATATGTATTTATTTCCTATAATTAAAATAATTATTCTAATCATATTCCTTATCTAATAAAATCTCAATCCCAATAAAATATTACTTGCCAAAAATACATATATATTTAAATACTTATCAAATACATATATTTAAAAAAATTCATTTTTTCAAATTTATCCTATTTTGTTTATTTTTATTTTCTTTCAAAAATTATCCTTAAATACTTTTTCATTCTCATACTCAAAGTAATTCAATATGACACCACCAATCCTTATTTTATTTTATTTTATTTTATTTTTAAGGAACGAGAGTGAAATCTAAATCTGACTTCTTCAGGGTTGATCTAAACTGAAAGAAGATTAAAGAATCGCATCAAAGAAATCTAGAAAATAAAATTAGGGAAGATCTTACTTCTAGAGAACGGTTCTTCAAATCCTAGATCCAGTGTCGTGACGTCCTTTGGAATTCTACCCGGTCGAGAGAATTTCAAAGAAGAATAGAAATGATTTTCTTTTTCTTACTCCAATTTATACCTCGAGGTATCTATTAGAAATTACCTTTAATTTCTCTTTCATTAAATTAATTAATTAATTACTAATTAAATTACCATTATTATTTTCATAACATCCTTTCATTTAAAGTAATTAATTAATTGCTAATTGAATTACCATTATTATTTTCTTGATTTCCATTATTATTTTCATAACGTCCTTTCATTAAAGTAATTAATTAATTACTAATTGAATTACCATTATTATTTTCATAACATATGCCTATAAAAATTCTTGTCATTATTATTTTCCATAACTTATACCTATACAAATTCCTGTCATTATTATTTTCCCTATCTTATACCTATACAAATTCCTGGGTGTTACAAGTTTCTCATCTCTCCATCTCAACTCTTCTTGGAGCTGCTCATCTCTTCTCTTTATCTCCTCTCTCTTATCTGTTAGCAAAGAGAGAACAACCTCGTATGCCGTCTTCGTTTTTCTCCGATCTCCTCTCTCTTCCCCTTTTATGCTATGTTTTAAGCAAGCAAAGCAGTTTCTTCAAGATCATTATAACTGGTCAGCTTCCGGGGGTAGTTCTCAAAACCCCCCTTTCTTCTGTTTCTGGTTCTTCTTCAGCAAGGGTTGCCTTGTAACGCCCCAAAAATACCTTAGAATTTTATAATAAAGATTATTATATATTCCGGGTATAAAGTGAGCCAACTTGGGTATTTTCCGGGAATTGTTAAATGAATATTGAATAAATGATTATATGGCTAAGAGCCAAATGAAAATATTATATGCTAAATGAGAATTGACAACCTTAAAATTAAACCTAAGTGTAAAAAGGGAAAAAGTGAAGAATTGTAAAATAAGGACCGAAGGTTATATACAAATGAGTTTGTAGGTCTAAGTGTGAATACCGGTAAATTTATGCAATTAGAGAGATTGGCGGGCTATATAGCAATTATAGAGAAACTTAAGGTAAAGACGCATTTTTTTATGGCCAAACAAGGCCTTAAAGAGATAGGGGATTTAAAGACCAAATTTGGTCTTAGATGCTCATTTCTTGAGCAAAACACGCTTTTGGGGGAGAGAAGAGAGGAGAAAAGTGGAGAAAGCTAGGGTTTGTAAGAGTGATTTTGTGGATTATTTCATTTCTCGACCAAGCAACATGGAAGAGAAGATTTAAAGAGACTAAGGTAAGAAAAAAAAACCCTAACTTCATCTTTTTTGATTTTGATTTTGGGGGAAAAGCCCTAATTTAAGAAAAAAGGGGTTTCCTTGATTCTAAACCACTTTTAGAGTTGTTTTGGGTGGATTCCATGGTGGATTTTTGACATGGGATGAGTTAGCGGAGGTTTATGGAAGAAAAATGGGTGAGAAATGCTAAAATCCGACATTTTCTAGGCAAAACCCGCAAGTGGTACCGGTACCAAAGAGTGGTACCGGTACCCACTATGCAGAGGAGAAGTGGTACCGGTACCCATTGGCAGTGTGGGACTGGTACCAGTACCAATCAAAGTGGTACTGGTACCACTGCTTCCTACAACCCTATTTTTGCATATTTTTGCTCCGTTAAGTCCCATATTCGTACACCGATTGTTTAGGGACCCTAACTAATGATTAATGGGGGTTCAAATAAGAATGCAAACTGGCGAAAATGTACCGCACTGCTGCCTCGGGAATGCTTTGCTTCTCGTTTCAATGATATTCATTTAGTATGATTATTTGTTTAACCACTAAGAGTGGAGATATTGTAATTGACTAGGTGCGGGTGAAGACGAAAACTGACCTAGGATTGGAATCTAAAGAGACAAAGGATCAATAAATTGGTTTGTTCTTTATTCTTTGTTTTTTTTGTTCACTGAGCCGCTATCCTTATTTCAATTGTATCGATAGTTTACTATGGAAATGTGAAATGATTGTTTGGAATATGCATACGTCAATTGAAAGGAAATTTGAAATCGCATATTGTTTTGAAATAGAGGAATTGTGATGAATTGTCAAATATTTTCTTGTGTGCATTTATTTGAATTGCAAATGATATTATCATATTGTGACATAACTAACTAAGTGAATTATTAATGCACCACTCGGGCAGACGCACCAACGGCATCCGCCATGATGGAAGAATCATATTGCTAAATGTCTTCACTTGGCGATGCACCAACTGCGATCCGCCATGATGGTGAATCGAACGCTAAATGTAAGCACATTACGTATCGAAATGACAAGACGGATTCACCGCGTAATCCGTCGAAAATAAAATTGAATAGTCAAGGTGACATAATAAACTTTGATGAGTGAAAATGAGATTGTAAACCAAATACATCTTTAAGAATATATGTTTAAATCTCATGAATTGAATTGTGAAGAAATTGATGCATTAAAAATGCATGTTTGTAAATGAAAGTATGTACAAATGTATTGTTTATGCATTGACAATTGAATTAGAGTAACAAGCATGATTGAATAAAAGCATGTTGTATTAGATAGAGAACTGTATAGAACCACTAAGCATGAAAATGCTTAGCGTGTAGTTTTTTTTTAACTATGCGTAGGTATTAAGTGAACAGGAAAGAAGGCCAGGAACAAGAAGAGCATAGTCATAGACAAAGTTGCGGCGTATAAGTATATAACCCCGCCATATGCATATCATTTCTTTTTGAACATGTGACATTTTGTAAACAAAAGAGTTGAACTCTGAACTAATGTTTTGTATATCATTTTGTAAGGGCATGGAATGCCTTAATGTAAATGTGTTTGTATAAATGTAAATGTTTATGGGCCTACCATTTGAAAATGCTTCCGCGTAAATGAGAACTTTAAAATGAAATGACGTAAATAAAATGTTTTGATAAGATAAATAAAACGGTCCGAGTAAATTGTGGCTTCTGGCTTGATTTGCCATTCGGCCTGGGTCGGGATTTAAGGCGAGCATTTTTTAAAAAGAAAATTTAAATAAACGGTAAATAAAAAGAATCGAACAAGCATCCTTGCTCTTTGGCCGACTCTCGCCACTCCGTCGACCGGGCTCGTGGGTCGCTACATGCCTCCCTTGGAAATCTCCCAGAAATGCTTTCTTCTTTTCATGCTCTTTCTACCTCTTCACCCTATGCTAGAGTCTTAAGGACCCCAATGAGAGTGAGAGGAGAGGATCTTGGGCACTTCTCCTCTATTTCGCTGAATGTTACACCCCCCTTGATGCACAAGAGAGTAATCAAGGCAAAGTGGGGGATGTTCCTTGAGAAGCTATTCTCAACATAGTCTAAAAAGGACTGTTCCATTAATTTCCCCACATTCAAACTCCACCCCTTTACCAGTGCATACAAGAGTATGGCACGGTCTTGTCTCACTATTGAGACATGCTTCGAAGGGGTGAGAACAGAGTTTTCAAAGTAAAACCATACCTTATTCACCTCCGTCAAATCACCACGGTCGATGTAGGCATTGCGGATGGTTTTGGTTCTTTGCCATTACCTAGGTCGTTTGTCAATTCTTTGACTATTTCTTCAAACTTTGGGCTCTCCTGGATCTGGTCGTATTCTACACATTCATCCACTGGTCTTAGCTCCAGGAGTTGGGAGATGGACCTCTCCCCAAAAGAGATCCACCTCCCCCTGACATAGCACGTCATATTCTTCTATTCGCTCAGATTAGCGTAAAACTCTTTAACTATAGCCCTTACTCTTGGCTCCCAATGTTGGCTTAACTTCTCCCAGTCCCGTCGCTCAATCTCTTCCTTAAATGGTGACACCAACTGCTTTAACCTCTTTCTTCCATGAAGCCTTTCTTTACTAGATTCTTCTGGAACACTTCTACTCCCTTGTTGGAGTAGAAGGCCCTAACTTCTCCTTCTTCCATCACCACCTCTATCTTCTTAGGTATGACTTCGAGAGCAGTTTCTCTGTTTACTCTCTCGAGCTTCAAGAATATCTCTTGCAAAATCTCCTCTACTACATTTCCTATCTCTTCGTCGAGGTTTAGAGAGTTAGGACTCGACATAGTTTGGCTTTTTATGAGATTTTGAGGAGGCTAGGGTTTGAAAGCTTGAGAAATTTGATGTGACAATGAAAATATCTCGAAGTGTTCATTTTATAGGTGGTTTTCCATAACTGCGATGTTGCGACATTGAAGTTGTGATGATGTGACATCGACCTGATAGCCTAAGTGTCTCAGTACAATGTCGTGACATTGAATTTTTTATGTTGTGACATTGATTTGATGTCGCAACTATGTCGTGGTGAGGTTGCGACATTGTTCAGATTTTATAAATGGCCTCACCTGATGTCGCGACATTAAAATTTCTCTATTGCGACATTAGCCTAATGTCACAACATTGAGATTACTACGTCGCGACATTGCTTAGGTTTTCAAGTTAGCTTTTTTGGATGTCACGACATTGATCCAACAATGTCGCGACATTTATTATGCTCTTTTGTTGCTTTTAGAGTGATGTAGCTACATTGGAATTTCAATGTTGCGACACCGCCATAATGTAGCGACTTTAGATTTTGATGCCGCGACATTGCCAGAAGGTTAAGCTTGATGTCTCTTTTTATAACCGCCGGCGTCGCGATTATTAAATTATCGATGTCGTAGCGCACATTGGAGCACAAGGTCGCATACAATGTCACGACATTGGGGAACTTTCTAGAGAAGGTGTCGCGACATAGCTATCAATGTCGTGACATTGAGGAAGAGTATTATTTTCAAGTAGAAAATATTTTTACTTGTTTTCCCCATTTTATTTCTACAATTTCAGTTAAGGCTTGTGAATAAAAGTCTATTACTATTGAAAAATTCTCAAATAAAGCATGAACAATAACACTCAAATTTTCAATTCAATCAATTCAGCATACTTTCAATGTATTACAGAAATCTTCACACCACTGTTCAAGAAAGGTATAATGAAGCTACTATGCTATTTCTAACTTAGATAAATTACACTCCCCAAACTTAGTTATGCATCATTTCCTAAAGAATAAGAGATAGAAGAAGACTCCCATTTTTAGTTAACTTTGCATAACTCCATCTGGTTGGAGATGCTTTAATAATGATCATCATATATCCTTACAGCTTCACTATCCTGATAGTCAGAAGATTGTAATTGTAATTAAATATATTGTAAATAAATTCTAACAAAACCACACTACTTTCAAACTAATCAAAACACTCTGAATTAAACGGAACCACACTAAAAAAAATGGAAATTGCTTGGGTTGGCTCCCAACAAATGTCATTTTTAAGTCATCACTAGAATTCCACGCAACATTTCGCTTTTTGAAGAATTTTTCCCCTTCAAATCTTAGACTTCATTTAGATTTCCTCCCAAATAGTGCTTCAGTCTTTGGCCATTAACCTTAAACTCATTTCCTAAATTTGACTTTAGTGTAACTGCTCCAAAGGGTGTAACTTCAATGACTGTATAAGGACCACTCCACTTTGATTTGAGCTTCCTAAGAAATAATCTAAGCCTTGAGTTGTACAAGAGGACTGATTCTCCTATTTTGAATTCTTTCCTCAATATCCTCTGGTCATGTCATTTCTTAGTCTTATCTTATTAAATCCTTGCATTGTCATAAGCTTCATTCCCCAAATTCTTCTAATTCATTCACCGAGAAGTCTCTTTCTTTCACAACTTGAAAATCAAAGTTCAGCTTCTTTATTGCCCACATTGCTTTATACTCAAGTTCTAGAGGTAAATGACATTGCTTACCATAGACCATTCTATATGGGGACATTCCAATAGGGGACTTATAAGCAGTTCTATAAATCCACAATACATCAACCAATTTTGCTGACCAATCTTTTTGCTTCAGATTGGATCAAGTTTCTCAAAATATTCTTGATTTATCGACATCTCGCCTTGCCCATTTGATTGAGGGTGATAAGCCAAACCCATAACATGTTTGACCCCATATCTGCTCATGAGTTTTGCAAACAACTTGTTTGCAAAATGGCTTCCCTCATCACCTATAATAGTTATAGGGGCTCCAAATCTATTGAATATATTCCTTTTCAATAAACCAGACAGATCATTTTGGGGCAAGCTATGGCTTCCACCAATTTGGATTCATAATCCACAGCTAGGAGAATGTATAAGTTTCCAAATGAAGGTGGGGAAGGCCCCATGAAGTCTATTCCCCATACATAAAAAATCTGTACCACCATAATTCCTTGTAGAGGCATCTCATTTGTTCTTTTTATATTGCCCATTCTATGACATCTGTCACAATGTTTAACCCATTTAGAACAGTCTTTGAATAAAGTTGGCCAATAAAAACCTGATTGGAGAATTTTTTGGGCTGTTCTATCTCTTGCAAAGTGTCCTCCATATGGTGATGAATGACATTTATCCACAATTCCAGCTTGCTCATCCTCTGGTACACATATTCTAATAATCTGATATGCTCATCTTCTAAAAAGCAATGGGTCATCCCATATATAAAGCCTAACATCAGTTCTCAACTTTGTTTTCTGTTGGTAGTTGAATTTTGATGGCATAATTCCATAAGCCAAAAAGTTCACAATATCAGCATACCATGGTGTTTGAACTGATACTTGAAAAAGTTGCTCATAAGGGAAATCTTCTTTATCATTCTCTCTTTCATTTTCCATAGGCTTCTCTAGTCTTGATGAGTGATCAACTATCACATTATCACTACCCTTTTTATCCTTGATTTCCAAATCAAATTCCTGTAGCATTAACACCCATTTGATTAGTCTTGGCTTTAAGTTAGCCCTATCCATGCAGAATTGGTCAAAGGATTCATTCCCAAGTGACACAAATAAGAATCCAAAGATCGATGGCAAGAAGTCTAATAAGTGGTAGAGAATTGGAAAAGAGAAGAAATGAGAAGAAGGAACCGAGGAAGAGAAACATGCGTATTAGAGAAGAATCAAGACGTCTCAGATTTGTCAAGAAGATAGAACAACAAAAATGCAGTAAGAGCAGTAAGTGGAAAAGGGAAATCTAAGGAAGAAGGAAGAAATTAAAGCTTACAATCCTTAAGTTCCATTCCCTCATAGGCTACAGAAGGCAAAGCTTGAAGAACAATTCTTTAGATTCTTGAACATGTTCAAGAAGATAGAGATCAATATCCCTTTTTCTAAGGCATTGACTCAAATGCCTTACTACGCAAATTCATGAAGGATATATTGAGCAGAAAGAGTAAAATTTATGAACGAGGGGTAGTGAGCCTGACAACCTGTAATGCAGTCATCCAGAAGTCTTTACCAGAGAAAATGCAGGATCCAAGCAGCTTCACTATACCCTGCAAAATTGGGAATTCTGATATGGGAAAAGCACTATGCGATTCTAGAGCCAGAATCAACTTGATGCCCTTATTTGTGGTTAAAAGACTCAGTTTGGGAGATCTTACTCCCACAGCCATGATCCTTTAGATGGTAGACAAAACCTTGACCTAACTTGAGAGCATTCTTGAAGATGTGCTGATCAAAGTGGGAAAGTTCATCTTCCCAGTGGACTTTGTAGTTATTGATATAGAAGAAGACAAACAAGTCCCAATGTTATTAGGAAGTCCGTTCTTAGCAAGAAGAGTAGCATTGATCGATGTGAAAGGTATTTAATTGCTGTATGATCAGTGTGCACTATCACATGAGACCCCAATATATATGGCCTAAACTTCTCACAAGCAAAGACCATTGCTAACATTTCTTTTTCAGTTGTTGAATAATTCTTTTGTGCTTCATTAAAAGTCTTACTAGCATAATATATGGCTCTAAAGGTCTTGTCAACTCTTTATTCGAACACAGCTCCTATAACAAAATCACTGGCATCACACATGATCTCAAACTCTTTGTTCCAGTCTGGTGTTACCATTACAGGAGCTCTGATCAATCTGTCCTTGATTTCTTCAAAAGCACACTTACACTTTTCATCAAATTCAAATTTTGTTTCTTTTTCCAGCAATCTACACTGTGGCCTAGATATTTTTGAGAAGTCCTTTATGAATCTTCTATAGAATCCAACATGTCTTAAAAAAACTTCTAATCCCTTTTATTGTGGTTGGTGGCAAAAGAGTTTCTATGAAGGAAACTTTAGCTTGGTCAACTTCTTATCCAGCTACAGAAATTTTATGACCAAAGACAATGCCTTCTATTACCATGAAATGGCATTTTTCCTAATTAAGAGCAATATTTTTGTCTTGGCATCTTTGAAGTACAATTTCCAAATGGTGCAAACAGTGTTCAAAATTGGATCCATAAACTGAAAAGTCATCCATGAAGATTTCCATAGCCTATTCTACCAAATCAGAAAATATAGACATCATACACCTTTGAAAGGTGGTAGAAGCATTACATAATCCAAATGGCATTGTTTAATGGACCAAGAGCATATGCAAATTTATGACACTATTACCCAAGGACTATTATCTAATCCCCAGTAATAGTGCCATGAAATTTGTTTGTTATATTTCTTTGCAAGTATACTGATGTAAAATGGTTTCCTGAAGAATAGATACATTTCTTTAATGTTGATCCATGATTCTCGCGGCGTATAGGTCGTGAACAAGTAATAAAGTGGATTTTAGTCCGTATATCGATCCAACAGAGAATTCAAGAATTTTAAATCAACTACCCTTTACTACTCAAGCTCTATACTATTTGGATCATGAGCGACAATTTGAATCAGCCTTGAAAGCCTTAAAATAATAATGAAAACTAAAAAGAATTGAATTAATAACAAATGAATTGAATAATCAAATAATAAAATTACAATTTGTAATTGTATTATTATCTTTTAAAGGAGCATTTGGAAAATACAATATTGTGTTATCAATTCCTCGCAGATTGCAATCGTACGCTTGCTTAACAGAACCACATTTAAAACTAGTCCAAGGGAACAGATAGCTGATCTCTCCAAACCTCACTCGCTCATTATTCAATCTTCACTCGCTTTCTTTCAAAGACGTAAAGTGCTAGATAATTACTTTTAACTGGTTGCCTTGTTCTCGGGTATTTTTCTTCAATACTTCATGCACCACAATATGACCAAACCTTAGCTCCCTAAGATTAAGTCATTGCATGGGTTTACACTATACTCGGTTTCCTCTTCCTCAAAATTAGAATAGCTCATTATTTCCCTCGACAGATTCGCTAACACGGCCAATTCACTATCTAATCGAGGCGAACTCTACAAGCTTAAATTGATAAATAGCTCCAACCCATTCTCGTCTCAAGTGAGAAGAGATTTATCGCTTTAATTTCACAGAGCACACTAGATCAACAATATCGTGTTAGCAAACCTTCAAATTGTTCATCACTCTCAGGAATGCCTTCTCTGTGTCACCCAGAGGGCCTCCTGTAAATCAGAGCTTGAGACAATCCCGTTTATTGGTATGAGACACTGACATTGAGATCAATAACAGAAAATACACAAAACCAGCAAGTAGATTTACAAACTAAAGTTCAGCATTAATGAATAAAATTCCGCAGAGCATAGTTTTCCGACAATAATGGGCCAATTCAATGGAAGCTTGCTCTAAATCACTAGATTACACCATACAATAGCTTACGATCAAGAAAGCCTTGTAAATAGGCAGCGGTAGTTGAATTCCAAAAATTTATGCGAGAAATTCAAACAACGAGGGCGGTAATTTGGAAGGAAAATATAAATTGCATTCAACTAAAACTTTAGCATTGCGTTCGGATCTAAATTTGAAATAAGAGACAAACTAATCTAAAATAAAAAAAACAAAGAAAGAAAAATTAAAATACATGAGCCTTAAACATCGAGATCTCTCTTTCAGAGTCGCGAGCAGTTTCAGCCAGTTGACCCACCATGCACATATTCATGGGTTCGGAAGTTGGGCCTAATTTCGATACCTCTTTTTGGACTTAGGTTAAGCGCGGTTAGTTTGTTGATGTCGGCGACATCAATTCTTTGTCGCATTCTCAATTGTCAACCCGGTTATGTCACCAGAGGAAAACTTTGTTTGGTCGTGACTTATCGTCATTGTCTCTTAGAGCTATTGTCGCGACAGCTAAATGATGTCGCGACCGCCGTTCTTTATTATGCGATGTCGCGTAGTGGATGACGTCGCGACCTTAGTTCTTCCTGATTGATGTCGGCGACGCCCAATGATGTCACGACTTTTGCTTTTCTAGCTTACGGTGTCGACCAACTAATACGTTGTGCTGACGTAACTCATTTGTATTTGATGTTCTGATATACTTTATGATGTGCGACTATACCATTATCTGTGGATGTCGCGACCTCGGTATTGTCGCTGACCCTTGACCCTATGTAGCGATGTCGCGACAATTTGGTGATCTTATGACCTCGGTGTCTTGGTGATGTTACTAGCGGATTTAAGGATGTCATGGCCGGGTTTAAAATGTCAGCGACCTCCTTTCAATCTGCTTGATGTCGCGATAAGCCCAGCGATGTCGCGGCAACATTCGTGTTCGCGATGTCGCGTTGGTGATGTCATGATAAGCCCCGATGCGTGTTGATGTCCGCGGCGGCCGTGCGATGTTGATGTCGCGATCTCTACCAGATGTCGCGACTTAAATGTTCAGTCAATTATTTATCTTATGTCGCGACTTTTGACTGATGTCACGACCTCATTGTCCACTGTACTGGATTTGAATGCATCGCGACTTGAAAGGGATATCGTATTGCAGTCTTAACTTCTTTATCATTCATTGTCGCACGACTTGGTATCACGCTGACTATTTTGGCCTTCGTACTCTTCTGTTCTTATTTGGAGTTTTGTGAGTATGACCTTGATATGAACTCTGCATTCTTTATCAAGGCTTCACGATATCGAGATTCTTTGATCCTTATGCGCCTTTCTGCTGCAACTCCTTCAACTTGATTATATTATTAATACTCTCATCCACCTTACGCTCCTTTTGCTTGCAAAAATTCCCTCTTTCTCTTGAATTCCTGGCATAACGGTTTTGGTTAGTTATTCCATATTTATGAACATAAATCAGTCTTTTTATATAAAAATCAATCGATCGTAAAATGGACTCCGAAAATGGATGACTTTAAGCTCATCAACCCCCAAACTTAAAATTTTGCTTGTCCCAAGAAGAAAAGAAAGATTTGTTTGTCCTCAAACAAAAGGACATTCTTCCTGTATATGTTCTGGCGCTCCAACCAATTTAATTGAAATACAAGAATTACATTCTTTTCTGTATATCTAGCTTTAAGTCCAGATGAAGTTTAGTCTCTACTAAATCAGGTGTACAAAACTAAATTGTTGAATTTGATTTATAAATAGTTTAGTCAGTTGATCCTGCTGAAGATTAGATTGGTTTTCCTCCTCTTTTCTTAGTGAGTCAGTTAATCCTCTGAGTTCCTTCACGCTAATCCTTCAACTTTCCAAATTCCATATGCTCATGTTCATATTGATCTCCACTAATGTAAGTAATTCCAACCTTCAAGATCAATCAGTTCTTCGTGCTTGTAATGTTGTGCTCGTCATGGGTAGGATGGATGGAACTTTTTAAAGTTAAGATTACCCAAACACTTCCTTCTTTCTTACTTAACTACTCGCTTCCTTTCTTGCAACTTCTTTATTTGATTCCCAAACTTCATCCTTGGGAATCTTCTTGATTTCTTCAACAGTAATTGTTTGCTGCAATTTCTCATTTGTAATTCCTATCAGTTGGAACTTCTTTCTCCCGCAACCATTCAGAATAGTGCAATGTCTCCTGTCTCTTTTAGGCCTCTAACACTCCTTAGCGAACTTTGGGTTAGCAGCTCCATACCGCTGGCATTAGGCAATTAGGTGTTGAAACACCCCGAAGAACTTAATTGTTCAAGAGAATTAGCCCACAAGACAAAACTTCTTCCTTTAAGCTTTCTTTCCTGTTGTATCCTTCTGCTTTAGATTTTTCTTTCTTTCACCCTTTTGTATTTCTCCTTTAGTTCACCATTAAAAATATACTCCCCAAACTTATCTCTTCCTCCCTCCTTGAGTTCTGTAATCGTGAGGTTCTTGTTGTGAGGATTAGTTATAAAGATGGCTTCGATTTTCACTGCTTGTTTTGAAGATAAGAGTTATTTCGCTCAAATCAGAACTAAGGTGTATGCAGTGGCTATTATACATAATGGTGGCTAATGGCCTTTAAGCCGCCAAGGATGGCCCCATCATCTCTTGTTAGTTGTATTACCTAGATTTCGCCTTCGATCAATAATCAAATGTTCTAAATTTTTTTTGCTAATCGTGAATAACCCTAAAGATGTCCTCACTCCATTTCGCTTTGTCGAGGAGTTACATTATCTGTCTGCTCAAGTTCTTCGCTTACTATTTATACTTCAAACCCAAAATATGTTTATTCTTCAATTGTATAACTTCCCTTAACCTGACTATCTAAATTCAAGTCAATTATGTAATTATTTTGACCACTTATGCCATTCAGCCCTTATTCTGCAATTATTTGTGTTTCATCCTATCATCTAATCAATTACCTCAACTAGCTCATAGTATGATATGTCAGCATTTTCATTCCTGAGCTAAATTCTACTGTTATTCCTATGGCAATTACAGCAAAAATAAACACACAATTTGACTTCAAACACATCAAACAAATTTCTGATTTTATTCATGAGAATGTGCAAATGTTAAGAACCACAGGATAGGAATGAGGGAGGGATTGACAAATCAATGAGAAGGTCTATTTTTTTCTTTTCTGAGGAGGAACAAAGATGTTTGGGGGATCCAGATCAAGGGTAGCCAAGTTGGGGTTGAATTCTGGAAACTTCATTTCCATTCTCTTCTTCTTTTTGACATTCTCTCTCTCTATTTTCTCTTCCAGGATCAATTCATTTTTGAGATCAACCTTCTTGTTCAGGTTATCCTGTCTCGTTCCCAGTGTGTTCATGTTGTGCTCCATTTCAGTCATGACCTCCAAAAATTTGGATAGATTGTTGTTAATCAAATCCAGATTTTCCAGCCATATTTTTCTTCTTCTCTATAAGCATCATTGTCATCAGCACTTTATCTCTCAGTCTTCATCTTCTTCTCGAAGTCCCGTAATAATGACATATGAGGAATTTAAACCCTTGATCTCGCTCCTCTTGCTCGCCTCTTGCTCAATCCCTTCTTTTATGAGTTTTAGGAGTTGAGAGTCTCGATCATACCGGACATTGTAGAATGATTCATGGCTAAACTTCAATTTTTTCAAAAGATCTCGATCTCTTCTCTATTTCCTAACTTTTCTTCGGGTTCTCAGATCTTTTTAAACTCAAGCCCCTTCCTCGCTTCATTTCTTCTTCCCATATATATGCTCTTTCTCTTCAACTCGCTTTATACATTTCCTTTTCGTTCAGTTCCTCTTCCCACCTGATCTTCTTTTAATTCGCACATATACCCTTTCTCTAAATTGCTGTTTGGAGGCCCATTTCTCTTCTCTTTCTTCCATAATTTTTTTACAGAAATGAGATCTCCATTATTTGGTTATTTTCTCGGGGTCTTCTAGCTTTCTCCCGGGTTCTCCAACTCCTTTTTCATCAGGGAGCCGCGCGGTGTGAAATCTATAGGACTCTTTCATCTATTTCCATGTCCTTCAAGAAAAATGTAGGTGTTCCTTCCGTCGTGTTTCGATTTTGTTTTTCTGGGTTTTCAACCATCAGTGGTGTCCTCCTCTCTCGCCTCGTACTCTCCTCATCTCCGAATCTGCTTCCCACTATGACCCCTTCTTCTTTGATTTGTGGGCCTCCTTGCTTACCCTACCAAAGTTAAGTGGTGAAACTGGGGGCACTCTTCTTCTTCTCGCCTGAACTTCCCTTCACACCAGCTCGATACATAACCTGTGATGGTTGTCAAAGTGATTCAGGCCCTCTTATTTCATGATATTTCATTATGGAGTTTTCAATGATAGCTCCAGCATTAAGCTTATAGCCCTTCGCAGTATGTAGATAGACGGCTGTTTCCTCTCATCAGGTAACATGCTTAAGAGGAAACTGCACGTAGTTTAAAATAAAACCATACCTTGGCTTCTTCTATAAGATTTCCTCTGTTTATAATCTTTTTCCTCGACTCGCCCCATTTCACCTTGCCGTCTGTCACTTTCTAAATTTATCTTTTCTCTCGTTAGTGGCTTGTCATTAACTTTTGCATTGATCCATGCTTTCGACCCTCCATTCCGTACATTGCATTTATAGTCTCAGCCCCATATGGAACCCAAACCCCTCTGACAAAAACAGAGTTCTCCTTTCTCCCAACAAGGTTGGAGTAAAATTCTCTAACAACCGGCCGTGATAACTACTGATGTCTCTGTAATTTCTCCCACCCTTTCGTCTATCAATTCCCGAAAAGGGGAGATGAGCTGTCAACTCTTTCTCCTACAAATCCCTTTGTCCGTGATAGTGCTTCTCTCCATATAGAAAAGGCTTCATCTGATACCAATCATCTTCTTTCTTCCTTCTGGCCGCCTTTCTTTCCTCTTTTTCTTCTCGTCATTTTGCAATCGTTGAATCTCAGTTGTTCCGATAAATTTGCTTCTCCTTCAGAGGGTTCCACTGAACCTCCTCTCTTCGGGCTGGGAGCATGCCTCCATACTTCGCCGTATTAGGGATGAGGTTGAAGGTTCAGCCATTAGAGAAATCGGAAGGTCTTAGGAAAACTAATTTAGTGGTTTGCAAGAATGGAGAACCACAGTGGGAAGATGCTGAGACGAAAAAGTCGAATTTGCTTCACGTAAGGAGATGATATTTAAGAGAGTTTCAACAACTTGCAATTCAATTATTATTGTGGGGTTACTATTATCACATTTTGCGTTTGTCGCAACTTAAATTCATGTCAGTATTTGCGGTGTTGTCATTAAATTTAGTGGCAAATTAAAAGTCAGCCTGTACCGAAAACTTCTTTCTTTATGTTGCTACATAATATTGTTCGCGCGACATGTTATCCGTGGGAGGATAAGTCATCCTAAGGCTGCGACATCAGGCTGCGACATCAGGCATCTCATGACATTGTTAAGTTGTTGCGACCTCACTACTCTTTTAAGGAATTACTCTTGTCGCGACCCAATCGGTTTCCGTCAGGACTTCCAATTTACGTCGCGACATAACCTTCGTGTACGCAATTCCACCGCCTCTTTCTTCCTTCAATAATCGATCGAGTCACGACATCAACTCGCTAGGATTTCGCTCTGTCATGACATAAGTTTTGTCGCGACCTAGTCCGCAATCATGCCTCAAATTTAATGAATAGACAACTCTTTCACTTGATTAATTAGCATATTCTCATCATCAAATAAACCATTTCCACACAGCAATTCAAACATGTATACTATTCAATTTTCACAGAATTTATATAGGGAAAAGAATGCTCCCTTTTTCTTCTAGCTTTTTCCTGTGAATTGCTGGAGCTTTCCTGGAAGTTGTTCCTTCTCGCTCCTTTCCTTGCATTTCTGCATAAGCACTCTGCAACATTTCCAGAAAGGATTCAATTAAACAAAAATTAACTTCTTAAGTACTAACTAATCATTATAAGAACTAAAGAAGACAAAATCAAGGTGAATTCTAAAAAAAATCAAAGTCTAAAATCTAAACCGAAATCTCTATGGGCTGGGCTCCCATCAACCCGCTCAGCTTTTTTTTTTTTATGTCCTAGTCGGACTTACCGTTGATTATTTCTCTCTCTCAATGAACCAATTCTCAACTCTTCCTTTCTTTCCTCCCGCTTGATAATGCTTCGCCTTTGTCCATTGACTTTAAATTCTCCTCCAAAGATCGCCTTAATGTTACTATTCCAATGTAGTGCTTGACATCACCGTGTATGGTCCACTCCATTCGATTTTAACTTCCCTGAAATAAACTAACTGAGTTGTTAAGAACCCGTTTCCCGCTTCCTAACTCTTTCCTCATAATTCTCGATCATGCCATTTCTTTGTTTTGTCCTGTATATTCTAGAAGATTGTCGTAGGCTTGATCTCGTGCTACGTAGGTTGAGCTAATCAACAAAATTTATAACTTTATTTCGTCCCATCGCCGGACACCCATCGCAAAGATAGCGGTCTGTGGTCGAACACTCCGCGTGGTTTTCATCCTAGGAATGATTTGCATCAAAGGTGAAAAGGTAAGACTTTCTATTTGGATTTTTGATTTGTTTCAAAAACAAGAAGTAGTTTGAAAACCGACAATCGTAAAACTGAAAGTGAAGTGTGAAAAGGTAACTTTGAAGATTTAGGTCACTAACTTGATAACATAGGGCAAACAAGTGTCCTCGGGTTTTATCCTCACATTATGACAAGCAACCTATAGTCCAAGCCATAACCGGATCTTTGTTTAACTAGCAAACCTAACCCTAGAATCACTCCTATTTGAGTCAACACAGGTAACATGCATCTACAACCCCTTTCAATTTAAAACCCTAACATTCAACATCATTTCAGTGGCTCGTAAAGACCATCTAAACCACAAAGGTATCTAGCAATAAGTATACACCTGTATCCTAAAGCATGGTAAGTATCGCCAAATTAATGACATTAAATGATATTTAACTCAGTTTTCTGAGAAGATGGGAGCCATAAATACGCTTGTTGTAGCATTCAACACATGAGGACACCGTAACTGCCCCACAACCAAGCTTTTGCTAGCCACCTTCCTCTTCAAAGAAAAAGAGGCTTAGCCAAGCATCTCGAGCTGTCATCCCCAAGAGGGTTGCCTGTAGCCTAGAAAAGGAGAGAAAGAGGAGAGAGAAGAGAGAAAAGCAAAACCCTAACCTGAGTCATAAGATATTTACATAAAAATGGAAATGTGCCAAAAGATTTCTCCAATTTCGTTTAGGTTACAAAACTATAGGGTTTATATAAAGCACCCATTATGTGAAACTACAATAAAGCCTAAATATCTTGGGCTAAAAATAAGGGACAAGGAAGTAATACACCAAATGAAGTCGGCTCACATTAATTACAAAAGGATGACAAGGCGTAATATTTCACAGATGTGCCATTCCTCGCTTAGGGCAACAAAATTCGCTAGGTTTTTTCATTAGCTAATGGTATTGCTAGGTGAATAAATTGTACGTAGATAGCGTAAATCGAGAATCTCCGCTAGGCACTGGGTAATTGTTATTAGCGAATTTCACAAATTATTAAATTTTCAGTGATAGCTAAACCGCATTTTTTCGCTAGAACAAAGGGTCGCCGAAATTTTTAGCCTAGTGAAATTTCACACTGCTTAGGATTACGCAACTTTCGCTTATGATCATAAATTTTCGCAATCCCAAATAAATTTCGCAATCTTAGCTAAATCCCTGAATCTTGTCGATCTTCACCGCATGGCCACTCCATTCCTATATCGCACCAACTTTTATCACTTTGCCTTCATTCTTCTTTGATTTTCGTATGTCTGATGGCTAATGAATGGGTTCAATCTTCATGGTTTAGCATATGTCCAGATATCAATCCTCAAAGTACGCAAACCCGCAAAACAACCAAAAATAACTCTCTAAATGACATAAGTGATACTAAGAACACCGAACACTAATTGGTAGAATTTCATGATTAAGGCGCAAAAGCACTCAAAACTCATCTAAAATAAATCTAAAATAGCACTTTTTCTAGCATTTCATCAATAACTAACCGAAACGCTGCTAAATTCCAAGAATGCAAAAACAAAAAGGATATGCATGCAGTGATTTTCAAAAAGTTTATTATTTTCAAAAAGGTGTATATACAAATAAACAATACCTTTAAACGAAAAATTGACACCGAGTTTGAAAACCGACATGAAAGAGCCAAAACCATACAAGATCAATTTATAGGTCAATATTGTTTCCATGATTCTCAACTTGAATTTCCACCAAAGTCTAATGGTTCTTTATGTAACCAGATCGAGCCAATAAATTATAAAATTGTCCCCTCCCCCCAACCTAGCACTGGCATGGCCTTAAGCTGTTGAACAACCTAGATAAGGATAGTTACGCTTTCTTTCTTTATTCAACTACATTGTAGGGTGCAATGCTTAAAATTCGACTTCACCAAAGTCCGTAACTGGGTCCACCGATGACTCCCAACCAATTAAGGTTTGTAATCAAGCCAAAAGGATCACTCGACCATTAAACTCTTACTGTGCTTCACCCGGACTCAGATGCGACTTCAAAATCACACCTACAAATCGCAACCTACCTATCCACCCATAACGAACACTAAATCGATGACTCAACCAATTGTTGCTTAGGCACGGCTTCAAAGGCTTTATACACCCCACTGACCGTGCTCTGGCTCTTCAAGGCAAGGTCACCTAATTTTATTTTTCTTTTTCTTTCTTTTCTTTTTCTTTTTCTCTTTTGCTTTTTTCTTTTCTTTTTCCTTTTTTGGAAGACTACATTGGTCTTCAAATGTGGGTAACACAAACCTATCATGGGTTACAACATGCCTAGCCGCCATGCAAAGTGAAAGGATGGTAAAACAAATTCACAAATTCTATTGAAACAACTGTGCAAGGTGGTGAATTAGCTTAAGGGAGAAATGTCTGCTAAGCATGCTGGAACTTAACCGACCAAAATTATATCAAACATGGAATTTGTTCTAACATAAAGGTGACAAACAGTGGTTTCAAATTTCCATTTAGAGGAAATTCAATTGTCTAATTAAGAATTCAATCAGTCTAATCAACCAATTCAATTGTCCAATTGGAAGACAAAAACAATTACATAAGGTGGTGGGGCACAAAAGTGTATGCAAAAGTGTGTATATA
The DNA here is from genome assembly GCA_016808115.1 of Tetrastigma voinierianum. Lineage (NCBI taxonomy): Eukaryota > Viridiplantae > Streptophyta > Magnoliopsida > Vitales > Vitaceae > Tetrastigma > Tetrastigma voinierianum. The sequence continues at coordinate 1,551,143 of JAEQBH010000880.1, read as the reverse complement.
TACTCGAATAACTTTGATATAGCCAAAATGGCTAGTACATGCATATCAAAGCTAAATGATACAAAAATATCACCGCCTACTACATGTATAATACATGAATCCTAATCAAAGTTAAGTAGTAAATGATAAAGCCGGTAACTATACAAAAATCATAAAGAAACCTAACCACCTCACCGTTGTGGTGGCAGGGTCTATAATCGCGCCGAGCCAACACATCCAATGATGCGGATGTCGCCGGCCAGAGGCTCCTCCGATCCCAACACGAGGGAAGACCTGTGTGAGTCATAACTGCTGCAGCATGGAGTGACACCAGTCAACTCCGATCCCTGGCCAAGCCGAGTAGCCGCAATGAGCAACAGCATCCATCACCCGCCATCTCTCGAGCTGGCGTGAACATACTCAGGTGAATGCTGTGCAGAGTAAGATGGGCCAGGTGTATCAGCTGCGGCCGCTGATGTAGAATGTGGAGGAGGAGACGGAGGGGACATATGCGGCCGAACTCCTCCTCACACATCTCGGGCCTGGGGCATGCATATCGGCCTCCGTGGGAGTCCCCGCCACTGATCCGGCACTTCCCGGGTCCCGTCACGGAGGAGGAAAGATACGTGCATGGTCATCATCGCCCAGCTGAAAGGACTGGGAGGGCACCTGATCCCCTCCTCCTCAATCCCCCGGGCTCCCCGGAACCCAAATGCCTGGAACCCGCGCAGTAGTCCTGCGACGCAGCCGGAAGACTCTCGGCTCAAACCAGCCCTTCCGATGGACCTTCTCCTCGAAATGCATCAAGGAGGTCATCACCAAATCAGAGGGACTAAACCAATATCCCTCCGAGATCCGCAGCAGCCTAAGACGGCTCCTCCGTATACGCCGCAGCCGGAACAAGCCGGGTCCTCAATGTGCGGTAAATCACAAAGATCCGAGGCTGAGCTACCTCCTCGAAGAGTACCGCCCCGCCGTGATATCTTGCCAAGATAACCATTCCCGCCGAGGTGGGCAGCCTGCTCGATAACCCTCTGAATTGGCCGGCGGTATACGCAGGCCTAAAGCCGCCGGGGAATATCCGTCGCCAGGACCTGGGCGATCATCTATAGAAACTCAAGCCCGAGCGGGCCGCCCCGCTTCCCGAGATGTCATCGAAAGTGATAAACCGCAAAGACCACCCAGCGGTACACACCGTCTCTGGGTCATGAAGGCCGCAGGAATAAATACCCTCAATCAACCCCAGAACCCTCAACCCGAGATCAGCCCTCGCCGGACGCCATGTAACGACTCCCCGAAGGAAAATCGAATGTAGTGCATTCGAAACGGGTGCTCCTACGAACAACGACCCCGATCCTCCGGAGGTGCGACAACCGAGGCGATGATGTAGTCTCCGCACCGACGCGGCCGAGACGGGCGGCCGCATGAGGATGACTCACCCGGCCTGACGGAGGGCCCGCTTTGGGAGGGCCAGGCCTCCAGCTCGCGCCAGGGTACAGGTGACGGGGCCCGGGTCCCATCCGCGGTTCGGAGCATTCGTCGAAAACCCCAGGCTCCTCGTGCACGTCGTGACAGTGATGGCACGAGCCGGACCTGAGTCAGGGCCTCTTGCTCGTGTGTACCGACCTGACCCGCTACCGGCTACGACCCACCCCTAGCATTTAACCATAAACTAATCCTAATAAAACACCTAAGAGGGTTCACATGAAAATGTAACTAAGGCATCAGATGACTAACTGAAGCTTATCACGACAACCGGGAGTCACTTAAAATAGAACACCGACAACTCGTGGCTTCGCCGCTATAGCTCACACCAACTCAGAATAGCCAAACAAGGTTCTATATCGGCAAATCACGTGGCAAGGCTAGTCGAACCGAGGGCACGGCTAACAACCCGCTAGTGATAACAAGCAAAGAGGGCCTCTAAGAAGGCTACGGCCAGCGGAACGTATCTATTGCGGACGGCTCGGCCGAGCTTTTCACGGATGATCGAGGTGGCTATGGTGCTAGGCCTGCAAATGTTCGTGTCAGGACATGGCTCTCAGCTCGCGCATCAACCGCGCGTGGGTAATAGAGGGCTCTGGTGGCTCGGGCTTCGCTATGGGAGGGGGAATATGAAATGACTAAAATGACTAACCCCTCCCATCTTTATAGGATCGATGAGGCAAAATTGAGTCCAATTTCACCATTTTTCGCTTATAATAATGACTCGGGGTCACCTCTCTATCACCTTCGCAATCCAAAAAAATTAGATTAAATATTAGTACATATCAAATAAAAATTAATATAATAAAATTTATTATATGATACTATACTAAAAATTAATACAGTAATTATAATATATAGACAAAGTTAATAAAAGGAAACTGCTATTTAGGAAACTTTCTAAAATAACTAAAATTATTGAAATTGACTAAATTAAAATAAAAAACCAAAATTTATTGAACTGCAATTGCTCAGAGAACACCAAATCAGCTCAATTTCAAAAAATTTACTCAAGGAGGGTCAAGGAGAATGATCTCCTCAAACCCTGCAGTAGCCTGGGCTGACTCCATGGTGTTGGGTGCCCAATTGTTGACTCGGGTCCACCGATGGATCTCCGAATTACCAATCGCCTTTGGCAAAGGTGCTAATGGCAAGACTCAAAATCTGTTCTTCACCTTGGCTGACTATTCCTTGCAATTCCTGGACACTTAGCTTCCCTGCATGCTGACCATCTGAAACAACTTCATCAGAAATTTGATTTTCATTTGCTAGCAGTTTGTGTTTGTTGTTTAAATGGAATATGTTCAACTCCAATGTCATGTTACCAAAGGTGTTGTACGACTCATCTTAATTGATGATTGCATCAAGCCGTACAAAAAGGGTCTTCCTAAGATGATTGGCACATGATTGCCCATTTGCAATTGCTCAAGAGTCAGCACTACAAAATCCACTCGTAGTAGAATTTGTCTATTTTCACTAAGACATCCTCAACTATCCCTTGATTTTTACTGATCTATCGGCCAATGATAAGTGTGATGTCAGTAGGTTTAAGTTCACCTAAACCAATCCGCTTGTACAATGCATGCAGGGTTCACACCGGCTCCTAAATCAAGCAATGACTTGTTCATGCAATTCCCACCAATATTGACTGAATTGTGGGAGATCCCGATCAGATTTGACTGGATCTACTTTGGATTATGGCACTGACTTGTTCAGTAAGAAATGCCTTTTTCTCAATGCCTAATCCCTTCTTGACAGTAAAGATCTTTTCAAAAATTTTGCATAGGCGTGGGACTTCGTTTGATTATGTCCAAAGAGGTATGTCGACCACCGCCTTAGACTTCTAAGATACTTGCCTGCTGGGATGCCTTCTTCTTGCTTCTAAGTGCCTGTGGAAATGGAGGTGGCATGCAGTGCTTCATTGAATCCTCCTTCAGGAAAATGTGTTCTGGCTCCAATTCTTCTCCGTTCCTGGTTTCTTCAACAGGTTTGGGCATGGGCTGATCAACCTCTTTTCCACTCCTCATGGTGATATGTACTCTTCACCTCATCCATTCCCGATTTATCGACGATCCTACCATGGATTCCTTGGTTTGGCATCATTAGGGAAGGAACTTTCCTCTTCTTGTACCTCCAGCACTTGTTGATCTTGGTGATTGAATATCGAGGTTATCAATTTTCAGTCGTGTTGCTCTCTAGCCCATCTATTCTCTTTGTTCGTACTTTCTACAAGATTAATCCTGTGCTACCAGACATTAATTCTTTGCTCTTCCACAGTTGCCTACCAATCTTACTAAATTTAAATGGCTTGTTCCACAGGAGATGAGGATGGTGGTGGTTGTGGTTGAAATTGGGAACCAAACTGTGGTTTGGCACCTGGAGGTACATAGACAAGGGGAGTGGGCTTCCAGGAAAGGTTAGGGTGATTTCTCCAATTGGAATTGTAAGTATTTCCATATAAGGCATTGGGTTGTGGTGGCTTGTATTGTCCTACAGTATTTGCACATTCTGACATCAAATCCTTCATTGAAGGGGCCATAGGACACCGTCACTGGATGTACAGGATTGGAAATCGTGCAGTAGATCAAGCCAGGCAGGATTTTCAGCCACCGCCCGCACTTCATAGAGCCTTTTCCTTCAAGCTCCTCCACCTTCCTAGCTATGTTGAAATTTAGCTTACTCGCCCCCGCTGTATAAATCCCTCCCTGTGGTTATCGAGAGCCTCATTGTTTCCATTTCCCTAGGTTTGGCTCATTCTTAACCCTTAGAAGTTTCAATCATTTAATTAAAAATCCCATGGCTTCGTCAGGATGCTTACTTAGAAAGTCTCCTCCACACATGGTTTCCAAAAGCTGCCTCATGGCAGGAGACATACCACCATAGAAATGGTTTACCAACATCCATGTATCAAACCCATGGTGTGGGCATGCACTGATGGTCTCCATAAATCTCTCCCAACACTGATAAAACCTCTCACCATCTTCGAAGGCCGCAAAGGTATAAATTTGTCTTTTCAAATTGTTGGTCTTATATAATCGAAGAACTTCTTCAGAATTTCGCCTCAAGTACTTCAGCCCAATTTCTAATGGTTCTAGGGCTCCTCACAGTTTAGCCAAATCTGGCCTTGTCCTTGTGGTCAAGAAATGCTTTCAAATTTTAAGCAAATCCATGTCCATCATTCCTTCCTTAAAGGTAGTGCATTTCCCTCAAAATCCCTAATATGAGCGTATGGATTTTCATTTTCCATACCATGATATGTGGGAGAAGGGCCTGGCAAGGCCTCACCGCTACATTCTCGCAGAGGTATGATGCGTGAGGGGGGCACTAACCCTAGGAGGGTGGATGTGATCCTCATGGTTCTATGTGCATTGATTCATCGGGGACCACGACTCGGGCTGCTCTTCTCGTGCAAAGGATCCATGGTATCTGTGGTGTACACTGACATCACTGCTTTGGTCAATTTGTGTACCGATTCTCTCGCAGCCTACCGGCGTTCCTATCCCACCGGTGCATAAACACTGCTATACACCCCCGTAGACAACAAAGAGCACAAATGTAACTCGCAAAAAGATTGTGGTTAGCTAAAATAAAATCGACCGTATGATAAACAAAACAAAGGAAGTTATCGCAAAGTGATGAAACTTGCAAGCATCGCGACCGGGTTACAAAAAAGAGTTGCAAGGTTACCTCACTTGTGATGTTGATCACAAGTACACTTCAACTCATCAAACGAGCTCGCACCATCCCCTGAATCCGGCGCCATTTGATCTGCGCTACAAAGAGGTTGAGCGGAATCAACAAAATTTATATCCTCTATTCTCCTACTCGCCGTAGTCAAGCTACCAGTGATAGCCAGCTTCAGGGCCGAACACCTGGATGGGTTTTCATCCTAGGAATGATTTGCACGCGGTGAAAATGCAAGGCTTTCTATTCGATTGGATTTGTTTCAAAATGCTGTAAGTAGTTTGAAAATCTGATTAACTCAGAAAAACTGAAAGTGAAGTGTGAAAAGGGGGTAACTTTGAAGATTAGTCACTAACTTGATAACATAGTGGCAAACAAGTGTCCTCTGGGTTTTATCCTCGCATTATGACAAGCAACCCATAGTCCAAGCCATAACTGATCTTTGTTTATGCAACTAGCAACCTAACCCTAGAATCACCTTATTGGAAATGTAACACGTAACATGCATCTATGCTCTTCGCTTTAAAACTCAACATTCAACATCATTTCGTTGGTTTAAAGACCATCTTGAAAACCACAAAGGTATCTAGCAATAAGTATACACTGTATCCTAAAGCATGGTAAGTATCAAATTAATGACATTAAATGATATTCAACCCTAGTTTGAGAAGATGGGAGCCATAAATACAGTACCTGTAGCATTCAACACATGAGGACAACCCAGAATCCGCCCCACAAACTGCTAAATTTACCTTCCTCTCTTCAAAGAAAAGAGGCTTAGCCACATCTCATGTTGTCATCCCCAAGAGGGTTGTTTGCACTTAGAAAAGCGAGAAAGAGGAGAGAGAAGAGAGAAAAGCAAAACCCTAACTGAGCTGCGGAAGATATTTACATAAAAATGGAAATGTGCCAAAAGATTTCTCTCCAATTTCTTGCTTAGGGTTACAAAAACTATGGGGGTTTATATAGGCCACCCATTATGTGAAACTACAATAAAGCCTAACATTTTGGCTAAAATAAGGGACAAGGAAGTAATACACCAAAATGAAGTCTATTGCATTAATTACAAAAGGATGATAAGGCGCACACCTCGTCAGACAAAACACTCGCTAGGCAACAGTTAGCTACGAAAAATTTTCGCTAGGTAGCCAAACTGTACGTAGATAGCGTAACCAGAAATTCTCTCTCAGCACCTGCACTCGTTTGCCACGAAATTTCGCTAGCTAGCTTAAATTTTTAGTGATAGCTTAAATCCGCATTTTTCTCGCTTAGGAACAAAGGGGTTATGAAATTTAGCCTAGCTAAATTTCACAATTTCGGCTAGGATTGCGAAATTTCGCTATGATTGAGAAATTCTCAATCCCAAATAAATTTTCACAATCTTAGCGAAATTCCCCTGAATCGCCGATCTTCACCGGCATGCCCACGTCTTATACTCGCACCAACTTTTATCACTTTGCCTTCATTCTTTCTTTGATTTTTGGTATGTTTGATGGTCAGATGAATGGGTTCAATCTTTCATGGTTTAGCATATGTCTCGATATTGAACTCTCAAGTACGCAAAACCCGCAAACAACAAAATAACCTCTAAACGACATAAGTGATACTAAGAACACCGAACACTTCAATTGGTATAATTTCCGCATGACAAGGCGCAAAAGCACTCAAAACCTATCTAAAATAAGGCCTAAAATAGCACTGGGTACTAATCAAGGCTTCATTTCGTTCTTCCAGTCATTCGCTTAGAGCATTTCTCTTCCTTTTCAGAGTTTTAAAATCAAAGTTCACTTCGATGGCCCACATAGCTTCAGATTCCAGCTTCTGGGAGGTAGATGACATGGTTTGCCAAAGACAACTCAGATGGGGACATTCCATGGAGCTTTGAAATGTACCCGTAAGCCCAAAGTGCATCATCAAGCTCAAGACCAACTCCCGCCAACTTACAACTCTTTTCCAGGATTCTTTTAATCTCCCTGTTGGAAATCTCTGCCTGTCCATTGGTTTAGGGATGATAAGCTAGACTCCTTATATGCTTGATCCCATACTGCCATGAGTTTTCAGAAATATTTTGTTTGTAAAATGACTTCCCCATCACTAATGATAGTTCGGGTGTTCCAAATCGCCAAAATATTATTTTCGTAAGAAACTCACAACCTGTATTAGTATCATTCCTGACAAGCCATCGTCTCCACCCATTTGGAAACATAATCCACGCCAGTAGTATATACGTGTTTCCAAATGATGGTGGGAATGGTCCCATAAAAATCTATTTCCCATACATCAAAAATTCCAGACTACCATTATGCCTTGTAAGGCATTTCCATTTCAAGATATTTCCCCCAATCTTTGGCATCTATCACACAATTTGACCCATTCAAAGACAATCTCCAAGATGGTAATAATAAAATCCAGATTGGAGTATCTGTGAGCTGCTCTTTCTCCGTAAAATGCCCCCATAGTGATGTATGGCATTCATTCAAGATTTTACATCACTCACTCTCTCGCACACATCTTCGATAATCATGTCGCGACCTCTTTTAAATAGCAAGGTCATCCCGTATGTAGTACCTATCGCCGTCAGCCCCAGCTTTTTTTCTCGCTGGGGTAGTCAAATTCTTGAGGAACCACTCCACAAGCTAGGTAATTCACAATATCAAAGATACCATGGAAGTTTGAACGACACCTTAAATGCTTGTTCATCCGAAGCCTCTGCTAATTCCGCTCCTTCTCGTTTCATTCTTTTCTACTGGACAAGTGGACGCCTATCACATTGTCACACCCCTTTTTATCTTTTAATTTCCATATCAAACTCTCAGAAGAAGCAGCACTCACCCATCGCCTCGCTTAGCCTTTTTTGACATCAGATATTCACGGCCGCCGGGTCTATGTGAACTATGTAACATGGGATCCTGCACGTATGGCCCGAATTTCTCACAAGCAAAACACTATGGCTAGCATCTCTTTCGGGCTTGTGGAATAGTTTTCTGCTTCATCAAGGTTCCGCTAGCATAGTATATGGCTCTGAATATTTTCTTTCTTTGCCCCAATACAGCCCCATTGCGAAATCACCGGCATCACACATTATTTCTAACTCGATCCCATTCCCTGCAGCAGCCATGATAGTGCTCGAACCGATCTAATCTGATTTCTTCAGCGCACTTCTGTGAATCATCAAATTAAACTGCGGTCCTTCTCTAGTAATCTACATAGTGGTCCGCTATCTTCAGAAGTCTTTGATGAATCTCCTATAAAATCCAAAGATTTCAAGAAACCTCATCCCTTTTACCGCTGTGGAGGTGCTAGGGTTTTGATAATGGAAATCTTGGATCGTCCACTTGCCTTGTAGCGTAAATTTTATGACCAAGAACAATACCTTCAAGTTACTCATGAAATGACATTTTTCCCAATTTAGTGCTAGCCGCTTGTCCTTGCAGATCTTTGAAGCACTGCTTTCCGTGTTGTCTGCACATTGTTCAAAACTGACCCATACACCGTGGAAGTCATCCATAAAATTTGCATGACTTCCTCAACCAAATCGAGAACACGACATCATACATCACTGAAAGTAGCAGAGTATCGCATGTACCAAATGGCATCCTTCTCAAGGCAAAGGTACCATAGGGCATACTGTAAATGTGGTCTTTCTTGGTCCTCAGTGCAATTGCAATCTGGTTGTAGCCTCGAATACCCGCCCAAGAAACAAAATGAGGGTGTCCCGCTAACTGGCCCAACATCCGATCAATGAAGGGTAAAGGGAAATGATCTTTCCCCGGGTTAAGCCGTGATCAGCTCTATAATCAATGCATACTCTCCATCCAAGCCACTGTTCTTGGCTGGAATTAATTCATTTCTTTCATTGCGGATTACAAAGAACCCTTCTTTGGAACCATAGACTGGCTAACCTAAGGACTGCCCCAAATTGCATAGATAAACCAAGATTTAACCATTCAAAGCACCTCCTTCCCCGACTACTTTCATGACCGGATTCGGCCTCCTTGATGTTCAATAAATGGCCTTGCATTTTCTTCTAGAAGTATTTTATAATGTATATTGATGGACCGATACCTTTAACTCTTCAATAGACCAAGCTATAGACCTTCTTATGATTCCTTAAAATTTCCAGCAAACTGCTCCTTAGCATCACTAAGTTCAGCGTAAAATTATTACTCGGGTTTACTCTTGGCGCTCCATGTAAGCATACTTTAAAATGACTTGGAAACTCCTTTAAAACTAGCCCTTCATTGGTTTCTTGATGAAATTCTTTCTTCATTTTTACTCTTTTTTCATCCCATTTTGTTCAAGACTCATCACTTTTTCAAGTAGAATGTAACCGACGTGCGTAAAATCCGACCAAAAAACCTTCAAGATAATCGGAAATTCATCTCTTTTCATTGATTGAAAGTTGGGCATTACAATCATAGTAAAATCAGAGTGGTTGACATACATCTTCTATTGACTTGATATATTCCCTTTCTATATCTAACCTCAAACTGACAAATTGAAATTACCGCCTCTTCTCCAACTCGAGGGTGAGAATTCTTCCAGATATTTCCGGGACAGAGTCAGCCCGCTTGCAAGGAATGGCCTTCCCAGAGCAGCAAAGGGACTTGTGAATCTTCCTCCATATCCACAAAGATGATGAAGTCAATCGAAAATAAATTTTCCCACCTTTTACTACATTCTATGATTCCTTCGTGTTTTGCCGTGGTTCATCCGCCGCCATTCGAGGGTACGCAGGAGTAAGCTCCCCAAACTTAACTTCGCAATCGTATCAGTATATTAAATTGATAATCGCAACTAACTGGCGTAGAGCTTTTGGTTCCTAAACTCTCCAATGGTGCGCGTGGAATGGTGAAGCTCCCCGGATCCTTCATCTGCAAGTCTCTCATCACAAAGACTACAAGTCATAGTACTCAAGTTCACAATTCCTTCTTCAAAGAATCTTCCTCGCTTCGCATGTCTTTAAAACATAAAGTGGCATCCGAGTCGCCACTTTGTGAAAGGCATACCGATTTCCAAATTTTCTGAAAGGTTTTCAAGAACCTGCAACCGTCTCTCATCTGGAGCTCGCAAATTTCCGTGGAAATGGACTGGTGCATTGTTCCGGGTTTTCTTCGCCTCCTTCTTCTCCCGACAGTTGTTCCTCTTTCTTTCCTTCTCCAAATTGTTTCAGCATTGTCTCCGCCTTCCTCTCCCTTGTCAGCTTTCATCTTTTTCCAGCCTTTTCCTCCAAGTCTTTCCCAGAATTTCGAGCCGCACAACCATACAGCCTTTCTGATTCTTCTTCGTAATCGGGAAAGGCATCTTTCTATCCGGTTTGCAAGGTTAGGGCCAGCTGTCTCTATTTGTGTCTCCGTGTCTCGAGGGAAGCATTAGCGGGTGTTCTAAAATTTGAAAATTGGTATCTGAGGCTCTAATTTCGCAAACTTTTTGTTCATGGAGGCTTAATGTTTTCGCTGTCCCTCACGAATCACAAGATTTGATCTTCAAATGGTCATTCTCCTCCGACTCCGGTACTCGCTTCTATTTTCACCTCCTTTGCCGCCGCAGTGAACCTTGGTGGTTGCTGATTCCGCGGATGATCTCCGTCTGATGCCTCGGGCCTTGTGAGGCCCCTCCACCATATGAAAAAATTTTCATGGTTCCTCGTCGGATGATAAGCAGCTCTAAGAAGCCAGATTTGGTTTGAAGTATAACCCTTGGCTCCCCAAGTACTTAACCTCCCAAAGATCATAAACAGCTTCTTCAAAGGTACATCAGCACCCTCTCAATAGTTCCCTCTCGACCGCCTCCTCTTTTCATGAGCAAAGGTGCATCTCCTCTCCCGCTTGTCCATTCTCCCATCCATGATGGCATCTAACTTGCCTCCATGGTCACATCTCGCTTCAGCTACATGACTTTCCTTCCTCCTGCCACTACTTTGAAAACTCGATGGAGCTTTCATTGCATTTAGTCAGTCCTCAATCGATCTCGCCTTCAAAGACACTCTTACGCTTGAATGCTCCATGATGAGTATCAATACGCCCTTAGATGTATCATTCAGCATGATACACTACGCCCATCCGGGGTTCTTAGATCTATTCCATGCTTTGAGCACCCTTCAGCAACCTTTGAATCTCTCCCATGCTACATAAAGGCTCTCATCTTCCCTCGGGTTGAACACAATTATCTCCCTCCTTCGAGGCGGAGTGATGGGGAAGAATCTACCCGCAAGCCACAAGCTCCTCCTACATCAACAGAACCATATGGTAGAGATTCATACCATGTGGCTGCTGTATCTCTTAGAGAAAATGGGAATAAATGCAATTTTATGACCTCTGGTCTCACCCCATTCAACTTCACTATGTTTGCCATCCTGAGAAACCTTCCCAGGTGCTCATTCGGGGTCTCCCGTGGATGACTAGTAAACTGTTGTCGCTGGAACTATCAGAATCGCGTCGGCTTTAGTTCAAAATTATTTGCATCAACCGTAGGCTATCTGATTGCGCAGTATTCATCCCGACACAGGCTTCATCCCAAAGTCCTCCATTGTATCAGTGATTGGAGGCCTTCTGGCTGTTGTTCTTTGTCCTTCAGTCTGGTCTTGCCTTTCATCTGCCATAGCTAAGTTTTCTGCCCTTTTTGTTTTTCTCAAGCTTTTGAGTGTTCTTTCTAATTCAGTATCTGCTGGAATCAGATCAGATCCCTGTTTCCTATGCATTAAAGGTTTTCCTAAAATCAAAGCATACTCAGATTAATAGGATTAGTCAAACCTAACAAATATTTTCAACATGGCTTGTTAAAAATTAGTGACTGATGTAGTTACTACTTGAAAAACTGTTTTTGTTTTTTTCTTAAAAATGTCCAAATTAGTATTTCCTTCTTTCATCAGAATATTGATCTAATTAATTCTTTCGATCCCCGGCAACGGCGCCAAAAACTTGTTTAATGGACCAAGAGCATATGCAAATTTATGACACTATTACCCAAGGACTATTATCTAATCCCCAGCAATAATGCCATGAAACTTGTTTGTTATATTTCTTTGCAAGTATACTGATGTAAAATGGTTTCCTGAAGAATAGATACATTTCTTTTTAATGTTGATCCATGATTCTGCAAGTGCACAGGTCGAACAAGTAATAAAGTGGATTTTAGTCCAAATATCGATCCCACAAAGATCTCAAGAATTTTAAATCAACTACCCTGACTACTCTAGCTCTATACTATTTGGACTATGATAGACAATTTGAATCAGCTTTGAAAGCCTTAAAATAATGAAAACTAAACAGAATTGAATTAATAACAAATGAATTGAATACTGAAATAATAAAATTACAATTTAGATCAACAGCTTATCTTTTTAAAGGGAGCATTGAAAATACAAATATTGTGAAAAATCAATTCCCAAGTAGACAGACCAGACGCTTGCTTAATGAACCACAAATTTAAAACTAGTCCAAGGAATATGATAGTGCAGCTGGATCTCTCCAAACCCCACCGTTCATTATCTAATCTTCACTGTTTCTTTCCAAGACAGAGTGTGTCACGCCTAACCTTTGGCCCACCCGACAAGGAACCGAACCTAAGCTTCGTGGTGCGAAACCATATACTGGGACTCTTTACTTTTTTATTTTTTATTTTTTATTTTATACAAACAATATTTTTTTCAGAGCTTAACTTATACCTATGGGTATACAAATAATTTTTGTAATAACCAAAAGTCATTCACATATACAAAGGAGTTACCACTGGAGTGGTATCCATTAAAATCTCTACACATAAGCTTAAGTCCCAATTACTTATACAATTACTATACATGTACATATCTAATACAAACATCGAGATTGTATAAGGCCGGTGAGCACCTATCTCCGAGATGGCCCAGACCGGTGTGGAATGTCCCGTCCTTCTTATCTCCTCTTCGCACCTACACCTGATTGAACACCGTATAAGCTTTACGCTGCTGGGAACATATAGACAGTAACGACCAATAACAATAATCGTCGTCACTATCTTTTTACATTTACTTATGCATATAACGAAGCCTATTCTTATGTGACTTCTAACTCATCTCATATTATACATGTAGATTTTATTCTTTTCAGATTCCTTATCATTATCTTGTTCATATTACTTTCCCCGTGTCATGTATTTTAAGGTGTTGTAACTCATATCTACTACATAAAGCGATAGATCAAATCATATTCAAAGTAAACTTATACGTATACAATGGCAATTCGTAACAAATCAAATCATATCAATTTATACAAAGTTCAAATCGTACTAATACCAATACATATTAGACTCTTTATCACTATCACGATCAAGCCATTAATCAACTCCCTTTAGAAATTACATTTGTGATCCTCGGGATGCCTCGTTAAATCCTTTTGTTTCGCGATTAATTTCATTAAAGTGTCGTGGACCCGACCCCTATCAATCTGACATCATGGATCCAAGCCGGAGCTCTCATCCGATCGCCAATCAAAACATTTATTTCGCCTTATTAAAATTTTCTTTCAAAAGTGTCGACCCGAATCTCTCGACTTCACCCCGCCATGGATCCAAGCCGAGCCCGCTTTACTCCGACATTTTCAATTATCTTTCCAAAACATTCGTTTTTATGTTATTCTATTTAACACCTTTTAATTAATCGAAAAGCGCTTCTTTTCTGCAATCCTACGACCATTTACAAATTCAAAAGACCCATAACATTCACACTTAATAACATGCATTTACTAAATAATGCCATTTATCCACATAAAATCATATCAATTTTCGTGATGTTTCATTTTTTTACACATCATTTATAATATCACAACATGCATTTTCAATGCAATAATCCACCACAATTCAATCTATGAGACGTAAGAATACACATAAAAATCCCATTTACACTCGTCATTGTTGGTTATTTCATTTTGACTAATTAATTACTCGACGGATTCCGTTTAATGAATCCCGCCTTATTATCATTCTAACATGCCTACACATTTTACAATTGTCTCCCATCACACTGATGCCGCTTCGTGCACCCCGACATGTGGTGGTATTAATTATTCGTCCCCCATCATGCCGGATGCCGTTTGGTGCATCCCGGTATCAATTATTCGGTCTCCCATCATGCCGGATGCCGCTTTTGCATCCCGAAGGAAAATAATTAAATGTCATCGCCATCACGACGGATCCAATTCGTGAATCCCGCTAAGTGGGACATTTCTTCAATGCCATATGCCATCATGACTGATGCCGACAGATCCGCTGCGGACATTGATAATTTCTCGGGTGTTTTCGACGGATGCCGTTTGGTGCATCCCATCAGGCGATTCATTCTTCATATCATTCATTCACATTTACGATGATTCCATTTAATGAATCCTGCCTTTATTATTATTGTTCACGCTCATTCATTCAATATAATACTTCGATTTCATATTCACTCTCATATTATCTTTTCAAAGATATACTCAATCACATACTCATTCATGATCATTTATATATACTCATCTTTATGCCCATTCACGTATACTCATTCATATACTTATTCACTACCATTCATACACTCATTCACATATTCATTCATGTATACTCATTCATGTATACTCTCATTCATAAATTCATTTACGTATACTTATTCACGTATACTCATTCATACACTCATTCACATATTCATTCATGTATACTCATTCATAAATTCATTTACGTATACTTATTCATATACTTATTCACGTATACTCATTCATACACTCATTCACATATTCATTCATGTATACTCATTCATGTATACTCATTCATAAATTCATTTACGTATACTTATTCACGTATACTCATTCATACACTCATTCACATATTCATTCATGTATACTCATTCATAAATTCATTTACGTATACTTATTCACGTATACTCATTCATACACTCATTCACATATTCATTCATGTATACTCATTCATGTATACTCCTATCATTTGTTATCATTTTCTGGTTATATGTGATAATAATCATATAATACTTAACTACATTATGTGTTCATGATATATTGCCTCTCATGTTCACAATTATGTTTCACTGCTTTCATTTTCATTTTCCATAATCATTTTCATGTTTCATGAACATCTTTACATTTTTTCATTTTCTATGTATTTTTCCTTGTTTCATGCCTATTACATATGGCACTTCATACTCTTGTGAAGTATGATGTATGTGGAATCACACCTCATTCATATTCTATTCCTATGTATCTACTTTACTTAGGAAGTGGAATTAATCCAATCTGATCATCCCAACTAAAGCGGCATTTTCATGCCAAACTAGGGGCCTACAATTCCGATTTACACTAGAACAGTTTGTATTACTAATTTTTTATCCAATCTCATGTTTGACTCTAGGGTCATTCTATCTTTTTTAAATATAAGGTTCTAAGGGTTCTATTCAATTGAATCACCCAATTGAGCACTGAACTTCAAGTTACATCCTCGAAACAACCCTGATTCACTTTATGTTCAAAGCTAAACTGAATTTGCCACATGGCCCACTTTGAGTGAATTTTTAGGTCACCCAGACAACTGGCTATTCCATTCTGCTTTTTTCCTTGAAGTCTATTTTACAGAATACTTGAATCACTCTAAACTGATAAAGAATTGAGCAAGTTATGGCCAAAATACAAAACCGGTCGAACCGGGAAAGTAGAACAGTCGTACCGGTACATGTCTAACATGTACCGCTACAAGTTGGCCAAAAACGACCAGAACATAGCTTGTACCGGCACAAGTCTGCTGTACCGTACAAGTCTCCGAAAAGTGCCTGTAATGTGTATTTTCTCCCATTTTTCAGTGCACTTTTCCATCCCAAACCAAATCTATACTTACTATATACACTTCCAAAAATCATTCCAAATTCATCTTAACTCACTATCCTCAAATCATCTTTCAATGGATATCTTTCATCGCAAACCTTTCATGATTTTCTCCCAAAAACACTTCTAATATGGGTCATAACCCATACACATACCAAATATAAGGATTTGTTAGGTTTGACTCCTAACCCAACTATTTTACTCTTGCATTAATCAATGAATCCAACCTCAAAGGAAGGATTCCATGTTTTTACATTTGGGTTTACCACCTTACCCCATTAATCTATCAAGCAGATGAAATCCTATCAAACCCTAGAAAGAAACCAATTTCCAACAAGAAACCATGTCGGGATGAACTTTTATCAAACCCTAGGTTTGGGGCAAACCATTACCAAACAAAACCAAGGATCCATACCAAAAATCCAAGTCCATACTTCAAAGCAAGAGTTCCATGGCCTTGTCAGTTTGATCTTTGGCTCCTCCATCTTCTTCCTCTTCCCTCTTCTCTTCTCCTCCCTCTCACGTTTTTTTTCTCCTCCCTAAATGAGACCAACTTTTGGTCTTTAAAACCCATGTTTGCTATGTCTTGTTTGGCCTCTCCTAAAACCCATTTGGTTAAGTTTCATTAATTGCTTTTAAGCCTTCCAACTCTTGGTTATTTGTATTCCAAGTTCCTTTATTTCATTTTACCTCAAACTCATCAATTCATGTCTTTAGGCCCCTTGGACAAATTACAATTTTGTCCTTAAGTTTTGTAACTTTTCGGCCTCGTTCCCTATTTCGTATTTAACTCACTCTAAACAAATAAATTATGCTTACAAAATACTCCTAAACATGTCGAAAAACGACTAGGTATATTTGGGTGTTATATAGATAATTACTTTTAACTGGGCTGCCTTGTTCGGTATTTTTCTTTCAATACTCCACATCTTAATAAATATTGACCTAAACCCATAGTCTTAAGATTTAAGTCATTAAATGGCTTACACTATATTGGTTTCTCTTCCTCAAAATTAGAACAGTTCATTCTTTCCTTGATTAGATCTTGCTAACACGGGCTGAATTCACTATCTAATCGAGGCGAACTCTCTCGGGAGTTTAAATTGATAAATAGCCCAACCCATTCTCGTTTCAACAGAAGAGGATTTATCAATGTTAATTTCACAGAGCACACTAAATAACAATAGGTTAGCATACCTTCAGAAATTGTTCATCACCTCAGAATGCCTCTCTTGCGGTCACCGTAGGGCCTCCGGAAATCGGAGCTTGAGACAATCCCGTTAATGGGTACGAGACACCGATACTGACTTCACAATGTAAAATACACAAGACCAAATAAGTAGATTTACAAACTAAGTTCAAAATCACGAATAAAATTCGCAGCAGATAATTTCACAATAGCTTCAATTCAATGGAAGTCGTGGTTTCTAAATCACTGGATTATACCATACAATAGCTTACTGATCAAGAAAGTAGTTTAATAGGCAATCGTAGTTCGAATTCCAAAATTTGTCTCGAAATTCAAACAACCATAGCACTTGAAGAAAAGAGAGAATTCTGATTCAAATTGGAAACTTTAAATAAACAACGCTCGCATCCAAATTTGAAATAAAGAACAAACTAATTCAAAAATAAAAACAAACAAAGAAAAGAAAATTAAAATACAAGAGCCTTCAAAGAACCCGTGATCTCTTTCTGTCGCCAAAAGTCAAGGTTCTTCAAAAGAGCGCCTACATATTTATAGTATTCCCAAGTTGGGCCCTAATTTCGATGCACCTCTTTTGACTCAAGACCGCCTAGCTGAAATATGATGTCGCGACATCACCCTTTGTCGGCACTTCGCTGCCTTCGCAGGTCAGAGAGGCTTTGTTTTGGTCGACTTGTCGCATTGTCTTGATGTTGTCACTTACACGGCAAATGATGTCGCGAATCTTCGTTATTTGTGGTCTGATGTCGCTGTGATACCGAATACGTCGCAATTTTAGTTTTCGATAATTTGGCGTCACGACATTTTCACGATGTCAGCACCGCTTAGCTTCGTGTCGCTGACCGCTTTGCTGTCGCACCAATCCCGTCGATGCCATGACTACTTTATGATGTCGCTTAATCTTCCTGGCTCACGGTAATATGTCGCTGACCGATCATTGGTCGCGACCTTCACCCTTTCGAATCGATGTCGCGATTAACCGGCCGATGTCGCGACTCGCGTTAGTAACTCCGGCCGATGTTGCAACCGCTACGACGTCGCGAACCGCTTAAGGATGTCGCTAATTCTTTCAATGCAATCGATGTCGCGACAATCGACCGATGGTCGCCACAATCGCTCGCGGTTTAATGATGTCGCTGACCGCCGATCGGCTGTCACGACAGCCTTCTCGATAGTTATCGATGTCACTCTTCCAAATGTCGCGACATAAATGTTCAGTCAATTATTTATCTTATGTCGCGACTTTTGACTGATGTCACGACCTCATAGTCCACTGTACTTGATTTAATTATGTCGCGACTTCAGCGGATGTCATGACTCAATTCTTATCAATCTATCACGCTCGACTTGAGTTTATGTCATCACCTCTTTGCCTTCCATTAATTTTCCGTCATGACCGAGTTTTTGTAGTCGCGACCTTGATATGAATTTTCATTGCTAATAAGGCTTCACGACATTAGATTCTTCGATCCTCAGGCGCCTTCGCCGCAACTCCTTCAAACACTATATCATTAATACTCATCCACCTTCGCCTCCTTTTGACGCAAAAATTCCTTCTTGAATCTCCCTGTCGATAACAGTTTGCTTAGTTATTCCATATTTCTCGAACATAACCATCTTTTTATATAAAAATCAATTAGAAAAATGGAATGAAAATGGATGACTTTTAAGCTCATCAGGCATCCTTCTGAAAGCAAAGGTACCATAAGGACAAGTAAAAGTGGTCTTCTCTTGATCCTCAAGGGCTATGGAAATTTGATTATACCAAGAGAATCCATCAAGAAAACAAAAATGGGAGTGTCCTGCTAACCCACCAACATTCGTCAATGAAAGGCAGAGATAATGATCATTTCTCAGAGCAAAGATTCGCCTTTCAGAACCTATACACACCCTCCATCCTGTCACAGTTCTTGTTGAAATTAATTCATTCTTTTCATTTATGATGACAATGAATCCACCCTTCTTGTGAACCACATGAACTGGGCTCACCTAAGGGCTATCTGATATTGCATAAATGAAGCCTGCATTAAGCCATTTCAATACTTTTTTTTCCGACAACTTCTTTAATAACTGGATTCAACCTTCTCTAATGTTCTATTGAAGACTTTCCATATTCCTCAAAGAGGATTTTATGCATACAATTGAAGGACTTATTCCTTTTAAATCATCTAATGACCAAGCAATGGCTCCTTTATACTTCCTGAGAATGTCAAGCAGTTTCTGTTCTCTGTCCTTTGTCAAGTCAGTTGATATGATTACTGGTTTAGATTTCCCAGCTTCAAGGAAGGCATACTTCAAATGTTTGGGCAATTATTTCAGAATTAAACCCTTTGAGCTTGTGTTTATTTATGAAACGTTCTCTTCATAAGCACTTGATTTTTCTGAATTGTTTTCATTAAGACTGAGTACTGCTTCTTTAAATGTGAAATTGGAATTCATAAATTCAACATCAAGACACTCAATATACTGGAAATTCATCTCATTTTCATTCATTGAATTTTGAATCTTACAATCATTTCTCAGCTCATAATTGATGGGAACCTTTGTTTCTACAATATTACAATCAACATTATCAAATTTAGGATGCTTCAAACTCTAATCGAGATTGAAGTGCACTGCTTCATCTCCAACCCTGAGAGTAAGCTCTCATTTCTTGACATCTATCAAAGCTACTCTTGTAGCAAGAAAAGGCCTTCCTAGCAGCAGTGGTGCTTGTTTGTCTTCTTCAATATCAATAACCACAAAGTCTATTGGAAAAATGAACTTTCCCACTTTGATAAGCACATCCTCAAGGATACCCTTTGGTTGAGCTAAAGTTACGTCTGCCATCTGTAGGGTCATGGCTATGGGAGTGAGCTCCCCCAAACTTAGTCTTTTGATAACAAATAAAGGCATCAAGTTGATGCTGGCTTCAAAATCATATAGTGATTTTCCCATATGAGAAATTTTCATGGTTCCTTAAAGCTAGTGTGTAGTGGGTTAGAAGATTTGTGTTTGGCTTTAAGTTGTAACTCTTATTGCCATTGACAAACTGAACTTTCTCCACATGATAAGGACCATAATTAGCAAGTCCTTAATCATTGAAAACTCTTTGTTCATCTTCTACTGTTTCCACTAGATGGGCAAACCGGTTTCTTCTTTCTTGTATGCTAACTTTGTTCATCAGTGCATCCAATTTTGTCTCTATAGCTAACATTTTGTTCAACTCTATCACACCACTTCCTCTTAGCCTACTACTACTCTTTGAAGTCTCAGATGGATCTCTGTAGTTGCTTTTTGCTAGATCTTCTATTAACTGGTTTGCCTCTTCAGGACTCTTTCTCTTGAATGCTCTACAATAGGCTGCATCTATGATCCCTTTGAATGTGTAGTTCATGGCATGGTAGAACATGTCCATCTGTGTGATCCGATCAATCCCATGCATAGGACATCTCTTAAGTAGCTTCTGTACCTTCCACATCAGAGACACTCATCTTCGCCTCACAATATACGATTTCTTCCCTCCTATCTAAAGTGAGAGCAAGGTGAGGGAAAATTTACTCATGAATACAAAACACAAGAAAATCAAATTTTTCTGAAAATGGCAAAACATAAATTTCCATACAATACAAAGTTAAAAGCTTGAAATTTTCTAGATCCTAGATGACAAGAGGACATCACCGCTGATCTGCCTACAACCCAGTCACCTGCATTAAAGTTCGTTGAATTTCGAGACAGTCGGTTTTCCATGTTTTTCGAGGTGATGGGTATCGAGTGACACCTTGGGAAGAAATTGTTTACCAAAATCTTGAAATTTGGGAAATGAATTGGGTTAAGTTCATGGGATATAATCTAAACTTGAATTGAGACCGGATAAGTGGCTTTAGGCCAAAATCGGACCCGGGTGAGGGTGGACATGTGTTATGACATGGGCCATGCATCTAACTTAAGTTTAAGTTGGGACAAAAGGGGAATGAGGGCAAAGAAGAGCCCATTTCCTGGTTTTGATCATGAGAGAGAGAGGAGAAGAGGGAAAGAGGAGAGCTAAGCTTCCTCCCACGATGTACGGAGTTTCGTTGGAATGGCTGGCTGGCCAAGAACAAACGCTCACGCGATTTGACGAGGTACACGTGCACGAAAATAGGATTTCAATAAGATCCAAGAGGGGAGATTTCGGGAAATCGAAGTTGTCAGGTTTAGGAGGCTTCCTACCCGTGTATCACGTGCCTAGAGGTAAGGGATGATTCTTACCTTGGCTTACTTTCCATTTTTGGAATGGGAAAAAAGGGTTTCTCGGTTAAGGGCCTGTTTGGAAAAGAAAAACTGAATTTTTGAGTTCTGCACAGTGTTCTTTGCCTAGGCGAAGGTGTGAATCTTCACACTGAAGGTGTGTTCTCCGCCTGCTTAACCTTAGTCTGCCTATCACGTAGGGCACGCTTGCTGTGCAGGGAAGCTCCGCCAGGCGTTCGCTTTGTGATTGCTACGGCTTGCTTCGGGGCCACAGTACTATTGGAGTGTGTCATTTCTGATTAAGAGTGATGTCTGGGATGTCACTGTTAGTGTTCTAACATATCACATGTGATGAATCATAGGTGCAATGGCCATTATACATGGCTTCGCTTGCTTGTGTGTCATTGCTTGATCATAGAATGACATGAATGAATGATGTATGGAAATTATATACGTAGATATAATCATTCATGATGCATTGGTGATATGCATGAGTAGAATTGTCCATGTAGCATTCATTATGCATGTGACATGATATAACTTGTAATGGCATAATTACATTGCATATGCACGGGGACATCGCATTAAATGGGTGTGTGTGCATGAAGGGTAAATCGACACTGTGTTTAGTGTTTGATTGGGTGGCCTCAGTTACATGGGATAACGTCCAATATAGTTGCACGGTTGACTGAAATGGTAAAGAAAATATGTGCCGGGTATCAGCAAGTTGGGATAGATCCCCGGGTGAAAGACCCACCAATTATGGTCAGACATAGTCCCCAGTAGTGAAAGGCGTAAAAGTGTCTGGGTTTGCGGAGTCTGCGGTGTGACACCAAAAATCCGCTACCCATATAAAGGTGCATGGATTTTGAATATAAAAAAATGGTCATTGGATATCATCCAGAATGACGATTTTATCACACATGGGCTTAGGCATTATGTGAGTGGAGAGCAGGAGGACTCGAAAGATGGTACATGTAGTAGCCAGATCTCATTCATGGCATGACATGTAGGATTCCATATAGAATTGGTATGTTCTTGTTGGAATGTGATTTGTGAAGTGTTGAGTGAACATTGCATATGCACTTAGGTGGGGAGTAGCCCTCAGAGGAGGTATTCTCATCGGGCATCGCCACCCCGTCGTGGGACCCCTTAGGTACGTGGCGACAATTCTGAACGCGCTTTGACGAGGCCGTGATTATGAAGAAGGTTGACATGTGTTCTTGATAAGACTTTTGTAAAAAGTGTTTTTGCTTTAAGAATCTGTAATTAAATCTCTTTCGACTACAGCAATATAGTCAAGTATGTAATTATGGTGTAGTATTGATCGAACCTACGGACTGTGTTATGCATTATTCTATATTTTTATTTAAATAAGGAAATGAATAAATATCCCATGTCCACGAGTAAATGGTATCGGTCCGGTACCAAAACTTAGGTGTGCGATGACCTAAGGTAAAACTTTCGTAGGTTGACTACAGTCAACGACCGCCTGTAATTCTGTAGCGCCACAACTGGTATCGTAGCTTGTGCATACGAATACCTAAGGCTTAGTGGATATGGGTCTAGGTCTTTAGATTCATTGAGTTTTGGTGTCGCGGTTTATACATTAGAACGTAGGTATGTGATTACTTAGGGATTGATGGGCATGGGTCTAGATCATGCATTGTTGTGTGTCGTATGTTACGTGGTTTAATACGCTGTGATGAGCATGTAGATTGCATGATCGTTTTATGAATTGCGTGAATATGTACATAGTGACTTGTATATAGGAAAAGATGAACATTGGCAAGAAAACGTAATCCCTTAGGGTTCAAAACAAATGAACATGATAGTCTCGGTATGTTGAAGCTCCATATGGCCGGTATGTGCTCTACTAGTTAGATAAGAAAATAAATCTCAACTTGCTATTTGACGTATGTAGATAGCGAGTCGAGGACGAGGACGTAGATGTCGTCCACGGGGCACTAGCCAGGCACCACCTGGTTTTGATCAACAGGCCTTTATAGATGCTATGGGCATTGCGTTTACCACCATTGCACAGACTAGTTCAGCTGGGGGTCAGGGAGGGTCAAGTAACCTCCAAAGGTTCAAAGCACATCATCCTCCGACGTATATGGGAGGAGGGGATTCGATGGTGTCTAACCATTGGTTCTAACAGCAGAGAAGATATTGGAGGCTATGGAGATCACCTCCGATACGGTAAATATTAGGCTAGTTGCATTCCAACTAGAAGGTGAATCCTAAGTATGGTGGGATTGGGTCAAAGCCTTGAGGAACCTAGAGGTAATGACATAGGAAGAGTTTCGTGAGCTCTTCATGGGAAAATATATCCCGGCATCGTCATGACATGCGAAAGCTAGGGAGTTCCTAGAGTTGAGACAAGGAATGATGAATGTGCTTGAATACGTGGCTACGTTCATCGAATTAGCATGTTTTGCGGATGATTATGTGGCCACGGATATGGTCAAAGTGAGGAAATTTGAGGATGGTTTGAAATTATCCATCCGGGGTAAAATTATGGGACTCCTCCTACAGGATATGGACTCGATAGTCAGAACAATGTTGGCCATAGAGAGGGAAGTGGAGGACGGAGCATTCGGGATGCTGGTGCTATTATTAAGAGGAAGGAGAGTTAACCCTCTCCCTCTAGCTCGGGGAAAAAGTAGAGGATTTCTTCTTCGAGAGGATTTCAGAGACAGGGACACATCCACCAAGGCTAAGGCTAAGATCAGTCATCCCAAGATGGGAGACACTTCAGAACTCCTAGCCAAACTGCAGAGAGTATACTTCCTAAAGGCTACCAAATCTTGACATTTTAGGACGGATTGCCCCCGTAGACAAGGACCCCAGAGCTTGGGACACCATAAATCCCGCCATCAATGGACACTACGCACGTAGTATGTTCCTCTCACCCCAACACGGGCTAGGGAAACCGCATCGGGCCCAGGTGCCGCACAAGCACCTACTATTTCTGCACCGGTCGCGGCGGGCCGAGCACGGGTCGAGGGTCGAGACGTGGCTCACGGACTGGACTTCGAGGACCTAGTGTATCTATGCGAATGTACCAATCGACCGAAATAGCGTATTAGCCGCTATACAAGGTATGTTTTGCTAACTCGGCTCGCGGGCAAGGATATTATTTGATTTTGCTGCATCGATTCATTCATCGCTGCATCATGTGTGAGAGAATTGGAGACCTTGGAAAATCCGTTGTATGTAAACTCTGCCTAGGAACTAGGATGAGTGTGGATCTGATATGTCGGGGTTGCGAGTTAGAGATCCCTAGAATTATACTCACTGTGGACCTGAGGGTCATGGACATGTTAGAGTTTGATGTCATCCTTGGGATGGACTGGTTGACGGCAAATCGAGTCGTCATTGATTAAGAACGTAGGAGGGTTACCGCCTACACATAAGACGACATTTGTGTTACATTTCATAGGCATAAGCATGATGCTTTACCCCAAACCGTGTACGACTCCAGATGACACGGAAAATTGATGGGTTGGCTAGCAAGCCTTACCCTGGAGGACGAGGTGAGACAGGACTTGGATCTACCTCCAATAGTCTAACAGTATGAAAGATAGCTCACGAGCACCTAATTACCTTCGCAGAGGGATGTGTGACTTCGTGATTGAGTTACACCTCAGTATGTCGCCCATTTCATGATTCTGCACAGATGGCACCGGCTGAATTGCAGGAACCAAGGTCCGCATACGTGAAATTGTGGGACAAGGGGGTTCATTGCACTGGGCACTTCACTCACGGGCACTTCTTTGGCCTGGCTTTGGTAAAGAAGAAGGATAAGACCCTTCGACTGTGCATTAACTACCGACAATTGAACAAGGTTACGATTAAGAATCTGTATCCATTACCGAGGATTGATAACTTGTTTGATCAGTTGAGAAGGGCGCTAGTCTACCCAAGACAATTCCTTGTACCCTGCTTACACCGAGGGTTGTGGGAGGCCGACATCCCTAAGAGATAACGCTTTAGACTCCGGATATGGGCCTTTCGGTTCACGGTGATGCCTTTGGATCACAGCGCCACGCATTCATGTCCTTATGCATAGGGTATTCCAACCCCATGTGGATCAGCCATGTACGTCGACGTACATTTCGATCTAATTCTGGGCCTGAGGAGGAGCACAGGACTATTCGGTGGGTCGTTTCACAAATCTTGAGAGACCATCACAGGCGTAAAGTTCAATAAATGTGAATTTTGGCTTAACAAGGACTTAGGCACATAATGTCACCTTTCCACGTGTGTCGTGTTGAACCTCGAGAAGGTCGAGGCTGTTATGAATGGGAGATACCAAGCCAATCTTCAAGATACGTAGCTGGGACGGCGACACACAGGAGGTTCATCAAGGATTTCTCCCGACTAGCAGCACCTTTGACAAAATTGACCTGGAAGGAGGTCAAGTTCGAGTGGAATGACCTGTGTGAGAAGGCATTCCAAGAATTAAAGAGGAGGCTTACTTCATCTCCTATTCTGATAGTCATCGAGAGGGGGTAGAGGTACATAGTGTATTATGATGCCTCCAAGGATGGACTGGGATTTGATGCAAATTCGAGAGGGTAGTAGCTATGGTTCTTGGCGCTTGAAGAATCATCGCTATAATTACTCCCACACACATGACATCTGAGTTGGCGACTCATAGTTCAATGTGTCAGACGCCATTGACAGACAGAGCAATTCGAGGTGTTTTCAGACCCATAAAGTCCTGGTACATTTTTAAGGCCAGACTTCAATATGAGGCAATGTGTGTGGATGGAGTATCTCGAAAGATTACATTTACACGCATCACTATCCCGGGTAAAGCTATCATGGGCCTGGCGCACTTAATAAGTCACTGAGTACCCCCGGTGTAGCTTCTCGAGAGTGCATGCCTCAGACTGCGCGCCCGAGTTACGGTACAGTTAGATAAAGCCAGTGGTACTTTGAGGAGTTTAGTGGCTACACCATCCATATTGAGTAGAGTGATTGAGTCCTAGGGGTAAGACGCAGAGATAGTGTCTATTAGTGGATCTAAGATAGTCAAAGTAAGCTGACTAAGGTCGGGCCATTCACACAGATGGTAGTCTCTTGTGATAAGGGACGTGGTCAGGATTCCCCCAGCTGTTGAAAATCGGGAAAGGAGATCCTTTGGGACTTCCATTGCTCTCGTTTTACTGTGCATCTAGGTGGTATGAAGATGTATCATGGTTTATGTCGCTAGTATTACTGGAGTGGGATGAAGAGACACGTTGCGGATTTTGTTCGACGATGTCTCACATTTCAACAGATAAAGGCA
Organism: Tetrastigma voinierianum; assembly: GCA_016808115.1. NCBI lineage: Eukaryota > Viridiplantae > Streptophyta > Magnoliopsida > Vitales > Vitaceae > Tetrastigma > Tetrastigma voinierianum. The sequence goes on along the minus strand of JAEQBH010000880.1, from coordinate 1,524,445 downwards.
GAGCACCATAGGCCAACAGGGCTACTCCAACCATTGGAGGTAGCAAAGTTGAAGTAGGAACATATCACGATGGATTTTGTGACTAACTTGCCACGGACATCACGGAAGCATGATGCGATGTGGGGCGAGCAAGGGACCACTCAATTAAGTCAGCACACTGGGTCGTGCGGATGACCTTCACATTAGAGGAATTCTGCAAGTTGTACATATAGGAGATTGTTCAGTTACATGGAGTTCCAGTATCCATAGTATTGGATCGGGACCCCAGGTTTACAGCTCATTTTTGGGAGAGTTTTCATCGAGCCATGGGGACACGGATGATTATGAGCATAACTTTTCATCCTCAGATAGACGGTTAGTTAGAGAGGACCATCCAGACGTTAGAGGACATGCTACGGGCATGTGTCTTAGATCGTAAGGGTAGCTAGAAGAGACTTGTCTTTCTATGGAGTCTCAGCCTACAATAATAGCTTATTCAGCGAGCATACGATGGCCCCGCGAGGCATCATGGAGGTCATGTCGATATCCGGTGGATAGAGGTGGGAGAAAGAACCACCATGGGTCTGGAGTTGGTTAGAGACACCTTGGAGTAGGTGGAACTGATACGAAAGCGTCTTCTCACTGCTCAAAGCCAATTAAGAGCCACACCGGAGCAGTGGCGACGAATTCTAGAGTTTAAGGTGGGTGATCATGCCTTTCAAGGTGACACCTAAGAGAGGAGTGGTTAGGGTTCGCAAGCTTAGAAAGCTTATCGCCAGGTATATTAGGCCGTCTGAAAGCATTTAGGGAGATGGTGGTACCTAAGCCATACCGGCCGCCTTACCGCTTGCTTATCGAATACGATCTATGTCTCCACGCCAGAAGTAAACCCTAGATCCGACTCAAGTGCATGGATCGGGAGAGTTTCAGAGTCGGACGAAGACAAACCTTCGAGGAGGGACTCCAGCGACTATGGATAACTGGGGATAAGGTTTTATGGCACTAACTGCAGGCTAGTGAAGGTGTCAGGGCAAAGACCGTGGAATGTATGAGCACACGGAACGCCGCACATCATATATGTTAAACTATCCCTTTTTGTTCAAGGAAGAAGGTATGTTTTAGTCATTGTTGTTAAATGATTGTTGCATATGCATGAGATTGTGTGTGCAGTATGTGGGAATTTTGGGACGAAATTCTTTTAAGGGGGAGAGAATGTAAAACCCAAGAAACATCGAATTTTTCCGAAAAAGGGCAAAACGGTAAATTACCAAAATAATATAGGTCGAAAACTTGGAAATTTTGTAGATCTCAGATGACAAAACAGAGATCACCGTTGGATTTGTCTCGTGAAATCTAGTCACCTAGACAAATTTTGTCGAATTCCGAGACAGTCGATTTTCCATGTTTTTCGAGGTGATGGGTGTCAAGTGACTTCTAGGGACGAGATTGTTTATGAAAATCTCGAAAGTCGGGAAATGACTTTGGTTAAGTTCATGGGATATAATATGAACTTGAAGTGATATGGGATAAGTGGCTTCAGGCTAAAATTGGACCCGGGCAAGGGTGGACATATGGCATGATGTGGGCCACACATCCAACTTAAGTTTAAGTTCGGATAAAAGGGGAATGAGGGTAAAGAAGAGCCAATTTCCTGGTTTTGATCGTGAGAGAGAGAGAAGAAGAGGGAAAGAGGAGAACCAAACTTCCTCCCACGATGTACGGAGTTTCGTGGGTCAGTTTTCGTCGGGCCAAGAACAAAAGTTCATCTCATTGACGAGAGGTACGCATGGGTACTTGAAAAGAGAGATTTTATCAAAGATCCAAGAGGGGAGATTTTAGGAAATCAAAGTTGTCGGGTTTAGGATGCTTCCTACCCGTGTATCACGAGCCTAGAGGTAAGGGATTCTTCGTACCTTGGCTTACTTTTCATTTTTGGGCCAAGAAAAGAGGGTTTCTAAGTAAGGCCTGCTCGCGAAGAAAACTCGAATTTTTCTGTTCCGCATGCTGTTCTTCTCGCCTAGAGAAGGTGTGAATTTTCACATGAAGATTACGTTGCTACTCCTAGGCGTAGGGAAGGTCTGCATAGGTGTAGGTAGCTCCTCCTAGGCGAACCCGGGGATAGCGAAGATGCATATTCTGCCCCGCTCTGTGTGGAGCGTCGCTTGCCTAAAGAACCACTCCGCCTATGTTTAGTGCTTCATCGGGCAGTTCGACAAATGGTACAACGTTCAACAGAGTAGCATGGTAAAGAAAATATGTGTTGGGTATCGCAGTCGGGATAGATCCCCCTCCTAGGTGAAAGACCCGCTAATTATGGTCGATACAGTCCCCACGTGAAAGGTCGTAGAAAAGTGTCTAGTTTATGGGCCCGCAGGACACCAAAAACTGCTACCCACATAAAGGCGCATGGATTAAATATAAAATAGTCACCGATATCATCCACGATCGCTTTATTACACATACCACTTAGTACAGAGGGAGTCAATGAGGACTCCTGGCGTATGGTACATGGTGAGTCGATATCATTCATTGCATGGCATATGATTCCATATAAAATCGGGATATGTTCTATCAAATGTGATTTTTGAAATGTCGAGTGAACATTGCATGTGCACTTAGGTGGGAGTAGCCCTTGTAGGAGGTATCTTTACAAGGTACACTCACCAAATGTGGACCCCTTTCAGTGCCGTGGCCCACACTCGTGAATCGATGCTCTGACGAGGCCATGATCCTGAAAAAGGCTGACATGTGGCCTTGATAAGACTTTTATAAAAAGTTTTTTTGTGTAAAAGAATTGTAATACAAATTCTTTGGACTACGTCAATATAGCCTGCATAAAATTATGGTAAGAGGGTCGTGATCGAACTCTTACGGGCTATATTAAGTGCATTATTCTCATATTTTCTAATTAAATATGAATGAATGGGTCCCGGTGAAGGGACGTATCGAGGTTGTGCTGAGTAACTCGGTGTCCACCAATAAATGGTATCGGTTCGGTTCCAAGACTTAGGTGCGGGATGACCTAAGGTAGAACTTCCAAGTGTTATTATTAGTCAATCGACTTCCTAATTGGGGCATCACAAATGCTTCAACCAACTCCTCCCGCTTACCATCTATAGGAAGATTCAAACCAACTCACACAGACTTTAAGGAAAAGGAAACAACCGCAACTTAATCACGTCAGGTCTCACCCCATTCAATTTCACAGTATTGGCCATTCTAAGAAACCTCCCCATATGCTCATTGGGGTCTTCACTAAGATGCCTAGTAAATTGATTCTGCTGGACCATGGTGATGAGTGCAAGCTTAAGCTCAAAATTGTTTGCTTCAATTGCAGGTTGCCTGACTACAAAATAATCATCTTTAATAATAGGCCTCCAAAAGTCTTCCATAGTTCCCCATCCTGAGGCCCATCAACTCGCTACAATTGGAATGTTCTGGCCGTGTTCCTCCCGCTTTCTCTACTATAACAAACGCCAAAGAATCTAACTTTCAAGATTCTTCCAATTCAAAGGTTCAATGGCAGCAATTTTGCTTTTGGTTTTCGATGCGTGTACTTACTACCTAAAATGGAATTACACTAAGACCAAATAAGGTCAGTAGACAACATCAATATATTATGATAAGCTCATATTAGAAATCGTAGCTCGAAATTTTTCGCCATTGAAGTTCAAACTGCTTTTTTGAAAATTTTCGTTAATGAAAAGAAAAATTATCCAAACTAGTTATTTTGTTTTTAAAAGAAGAATATTAATCTTAATCTATTTCAACTCTGAGAATGGTGCCTAAAAACTTGTTGAAGCTCCATGACCATATCTAAAATACTAAATTTTGAAACACTATTACCAAAAATTACCATAATCCCTAGCAACAATGCAAAACTCAGATCATTTAGTTTGACCTAATTTTTGAACCAATCTGCATGTGATTATGCATACCAAACCTCTGTCACTGCTACTATGAATATATTGAATCCCCATCAATCATGCTAGAAACTTGATAGACTAGATAATTAAAATCCATTTTCTTATGTTTAAGTAATAATTTGCAATTTAAATTGATTTTGGTCAAAGATCTCTGCAAGTGCACAGGTCATACAAGTAATAAAGTGGATGTTTAAGTCCAAATATCATTCCAACGAGGATTGATTAGAGAATTCAAAGATTAACTACCCTCACTACTCAAGAATCTCATTATTTAAACTTCCAAATTTCAGAATATATTTATCTTCTATAGTGAAATGAATCAAAGCAATGATGAAATTCTAAAATACATGATTAGAGAATTCACTAGATTGAAATAACACTAGGAATGAAAATAGGGTTGTGACTATCATTTTGCAAGTTCCAAATAAAGGATAAAGTCTTTGGTATGAACATTGGAATTGTCCAAGAGCAGATTAGTGTAGAAATGGATTTCTCCTAACACTACACATTTCACTCTCCAACTTACCACACTTCTATCTCTAGACAATGGGTTTGAAGAGCTACTTGTAAGGATTTATCCTCTTTTAAGATCTGACTATTTTTCCTTCTCAGTACTTCACAAACATTTTTTAGGATTGTAAATTGCTTACCCCCGTAGACAGGGTCATGCAAACCCTTTCTAAAATAAATGATAGCTCAGCCATCAATTAGAAAAGAATTCTTTCTTCCCTTGATTAGAATCTCAGCTAACACAGGGTTGAAGTTATTCTTCTCAATTAAGGTGAAACCTTTCAGAATTAAATTTCTAGATCAGTAAGTAGATCATATTCCTTGGGCACACACTCTTGTTGTCACCTTGAAAACAGAGGTTGGATTTTCACTAGTGATGTATCAAAATAATCCTAAAAGAAGGTTCAAATACACATCAGTGTAATTCTACTCCCTTGCCATCGTCTATTGCTCTCAGGTAGTTTCAACCCTTTGTCACTCAGAGGGATTCTTGAAAATTAGAGCAATGATACAGCTCTTTTTGGGTACCAAACACAGATATTTAGAACAACTCGATGTAGGAGTATTATAAATTAAATTACTCTAATTTTCATACCCAAAACAACATTATGACACTACAAACAATAATCCCAATGACAGATTCTTTCTAGAGGAAGCTGAGCCTTTCAAATCTTGATCATAAATAACAATGACTAGTTGATCAAACAATTTGCTCGACATATCCATCCAAATCGAATTCCAGCTCATCACTACCTAATTAGAAAGAAGAAAACTAAATTCCTAAAAACAAAACTAAAAAAAATAGAAAAAAATTAAAATATATATACAATGAGGCTTCAACTTTTCTAAAAAGCACACAGACTTGATGAAAATCCACTGAAAGCTGGGCACTCTTCCCTAGGAGCTTCTTGTAACGCCCCAAAAATACGCTAGAATTTTTATAATAATTTTATTATATATTCTGCATGAATTGGAAATAAACTCGGGTTTTTCCGGAAAATCGAGCAAATTGAAAATTATGAAATAATAAATTTAGGAACCCAGAAATTTGAGCACTAGAACAAGGATAAAATTGAAATCTATATGGGATATAAAAATAAAAAGGGAGTAGAGATGGGCCATAATAGAAATAAAAACAAGTTGAATTTGAAATTAAAATAAATGAAGGACCTTTGAAATTAAGAGAATTATGAGAATTTAAAAGTATAAAGGGAGGTTGGGACAACAAATGCATTGTCTCATTTTTGCCCTAGCAAAACGTGAGAGAAAAAGAAAGGAGAAAACAAGAGGAAGAGTGTTAAGAAGGAGAACAGAGGAAGATCAGCCAAGGTATGTTTCTAACTCGATCAAGTGTTTTGATTTCCTAAGGCCTCGTTTAGAGAATTGTTCCTCCTGTCTAGGGTTTTGTGGAAAGACACACAAACCCTAAATTGTTGAGGTTAAGAGGGTAAAACCCCAAATGGTAGAAACATGGAATCCTCCCTTCTATAGTTGGATTTACGGTTTAATTGCAAAGTAAAGGGGTCATTAAACCAAACCCTAACAAATTCTCACAGATTTAGTTTCAGGTATGGGTCATAACCCATATTAGAGTGGTTTTGAGAGAAAATCATGAAAGGTTTTGATGAAGGATATGGATTGAATGATAAATTGAGTAGAAAAGAGGTTACAAAAGACATATGGAATGGTTTTGATGTGTGTTTGAGGTATAGAGTTGAATTGGGTATCAAAATATGGAAAAATGGGAGAAAATACACGTCGCTGCATTTTCGGGTCATGTGTCTGCGTTTTGTAGATAATGTCTTAGGGTACCCTTCGAACTAGACATGTGCAGGTACATGTTAGGGGAGTGTCTCCCGTGCATACATTACCTTTCTAGTTCGACCAGTTTTCGTATTTTGGCCATAAATTTCTTATTTCTTACGATTTGAGTGATTCAAGTGGTCAATTAAAATAGACTTCACGGAAAATCAAACATACAGAAATAGACATCGTCAAATTCTGACTCTAAGTGGCCCAAAAATTCACTCAAAGTGGGGGTGCGTGTTCAAGTCAAGTCTGCATCGATTTGAACATAGAGTAGTCCAGTGTCTTGGACATAACTTGAGTTTCGGTGCTCCGAATTGGGTGATTCCTGTTGGAATAGAACCCTTAGCACCTTAGCTTTAAAAGAGTACAAAGAGATAGTGTCAAATATGGAGTTAAGACCCCGGAAAAATTAGTAATACAAAGCTGTTCAGTGTAATCTACATGTAGACTAGTTGGCATGGCGCCATAGGGTTTAGTTCGGATAATCGATTGGAATGATTCCAATTTTATGAATAAAACCAGACTCTTATTTGAAGGAATAAGAATGAGACTAAGTAAAAAAGCGTACCGTACCTGCGCCGCCTCCGTAAAGCTTAGGCTTTACCGGCGAATATTCATATAATTATGATTATTTGTAATCACTAAGAGTGAATAAATTGTATTTGACTAGGTGCTTGAGGTGAAGGCGATAACTGACCTAAGTTGACATCGAGAAAAGCGGAATGCGATAATTGGTTTGTTCTATACTTGTTCTTTATTCTAGTTTGTCCTATACCCGTTCTTTATTCTTTGTTTGTTCTATAACTGATCTTTATTCTAGTATGGTTCTATACTTGTTCCCGTTCTCTATTTGTGAAATATACATATATATTGATTTAAATCTTTTTGTTATTGACATTTTGCCAAATATATGCATGTATGCGATATTTGGCGTAAATTAATTCTTGCATAAAGTAAATTAATTTTGAAGCGTATTATTGAATGACCCGACATGGCCAGGATTCTGGCCCCAGATTCGTCATGAAGATGCCGTGTTGTCAAATGCGAAATCCGCTCTTGAATAAGCGAGACGGGGCGAGGATTCACCAAGCTGAATGCATGCGTGAATGTAAACTATAGTCATATGTGGGGCGGTAATGTTAAAGCAGCGAGAAATCACATTTCTCTTGAATGACAAACGGACCCGGGATTCGCTGGCCCCGAATGCAGCCGTGAATGTCGAATTCTATAGTCGTACGTGAAGGCGGTAATATTGAATGTGCAACCACATTACTCTTGGAATGAAACAAGCGGGCGGGATTCACCAAGCGAATCGCATGCCGTGGATGTGAGATTCTATATTATGTGGAATCACAAGCCAGAACAACGAAGCGATGGTATTGAAAATTATACATTTGTATAAGTATCTTTACATTAACGCTATTGTATAAAGGCATTATTTTGATAAATGCATGATTTATATGAGCGAAAATGGAATCTGAGCATATAGAACCACTAAGCATGAAAATGCTTAGCATATTGTTTTTATCAATGCCAGCGGTGCAGTGATAGACAGAAGTAAGACCCGAGCATATCGAGGAGCATCAGGTATTAGAGAAAGAACTGCGGAGTATGCTCCGTCATATGCATTACTCCATTTCTTTCGAACATTGATATTTTGTAAAACAGTTTGAACTCTGAATCATTATTTTTGTAAATGCATTTTGTTAAATGTAAGTGGTATGAGTCTTTTGAATGCGTAAATGTTTTATGGGCTTACCAAACAGAAAATGTATGAAATTTAAAATTTAAAATGAATAAAACAAGCTAATTGTTTTGATAAGATAATTAGAAATGTCGGAATTAAGCGGGAACTCGGCTTGGATCCATGTAGGAGTCTAATTGGGGGATTAGTCATGACACTTTTAAAAACTAAAATTAATTAGAAAGCGATAACTAAAAGGATTTGATTAATGACTTTAAAGAAATCGCAGCGTCCGGGGTTTCGATTCGGACCATGTCGAGATCGGGCCGGGCTCGGGGGTCGCCACAACTTTATTGGTATCAAAGCCTAGGTTTAGGCGGTTCTACAAAGTGATTTTGAAATTTTTTGAAAATGATTTCGAAATTGTTTATGACATGCATTGCATTTGCGTATAAGGATAATATGACTGCAGTCACGGATCTTGTGGGTCTTAATAGGATAATTTGCGAGGGTGTAGAGCGAGTATGATATCTTGGTGGCGAACCGGCTCGGGCATAGTGTTATTGTGAACCAAAAGTGTATAGAATTATCCCATAAAAATCTGAATTATGAATTTTGGGAGATTTGATTAAATTATAGCCAATTTGATGTGATATTGGGGATGGGCGGTTATGGGACACGGCGATAAATCGATTGTAGAATGAAATGAGTGACTTTGAACACCGAATGATGAAGTGACTTTCATTGGTAGGAGGTCAAACCACCTCTCTAATGTGATATCGCGTGCTGCTAGAGCAGTGGTGCGAGGCGTGTGAATCCCTGCACCTGAAAGCAGCCAACGTTGATACGGTAAAGGCAAGGCCTAGTGTATCCGATATTCCTACCGTTAGTGACTTTCCGGATGTGTTTCCGGAAGAGTTGCCAGGATTACCTCCATAGAGGGAGATCGAATTTGCTATCGACGTTGTACCAGGTGCCACACCGGCATCCATTACACCGTATAGAATGGCTCCACTTGAGCTAAAGATTGTTGCAGTTGCAGGCGCTAGAAAAGGGATTTATTCGACCCGAGTGTATCACCATGGGGAGCTCCTATGCTTTTGTCGAAGAAAGATGGTATCGCCCATTGCTGTGTTGATTATGAACAGGCGAACAAGTTGACCGTAAAGAATAAGTATCCGTTACCCAGAATTGATGATTTGTTCGACCAATTGAAAGGTGCAAGTATCTTTTCGAAGATTGACTTGAGATCCAGGTATCATCGATTTAAAAAATTAAAGATGCCCGATGTATGCATAAGGCGGCGTTTAGAACCGCGATATGGACGTGCCCAGGTTCCTTGTAATGCCGTTTGGTTTGACCAATGCTCCGACTTCATGGACTTAATGAATGCGTGTTTTTCTGGCCGTATGTTGGATCAGTTTATCGTGTTCATAGAGCGACATTCTTATTGTGTATTCGAAAGATCGAAAGTCATGACACGCCGGGTAGTGTTAGAGATTTTGAGAAAACCTGATTGTATCGCGAAATTTCGGCCAAATTAATGAATTTTGGTTGGCCGAAATGTGTCCTTTATAGGGCACATCGTATCGAAAAGAAGGAATCGAGTGGATCAAAAGAAAATAGAAGCGATTTGTCGAATGGAAGCCACGAAATGTGCAGTATTGTTTCTTTGGACTAGCAGGTTCACTACAGAGAAGATTTGTTAAGGGGTTTTCTATGATTGCAGCCCCGATGACGAGATTGCTCCAGAAAAATTTAAAGTTTGAATGGAGTGAAAAATGTCAAGGAAGTTTCGAAAAGCTAAAAGCATTCTTAACCGAGGCTCCGGTGCTTACTCAGTGACCTGGTAAGAATATGTGATCTATAGTGATGCTTCACTAAATGGACTTGGATGTGTCCTAATGCGAGAGTAAAGTGGTAGCACATGCTTGAGACAATTGAAGCCACATGAAAGAACTACCCCACGCATGATTTGGAATTAGCGCAGTGTATTTGCGTTGAAAATTTAGGTATTATTGTATGGAGAAAAGTGTTTTATTTGCAGATCATAGGAATCCAAGTATTTGCCCTCACAACGAGGAAGCAACTTGAGACAACGGTGGATGGAATTGATAAAAGATTAAGGCTGCGTGATTGACTATCACCGGAAAGGCCAATGTAGTGGCTGATGCCTTGGAGTAGAGGAGAGACGGTGCAAGCGCTTGGCGTTAAATGCCAATTTGTCATTATGAGGCCCGATGGTGCGGTAGTGGCGAAATTGATAAGCGAGGCCAGAATTTGTTGAATCGGGTGCTAGGGCTGCAAAGAAAGATGAAAATTCACGCCATAATGTAGTCCAGGATTAGAGATAGTATTAAAGAGAAGCGAGTTCACGGTGAATGAAAATGGAATTATTATATTATAAGGACCGGGTTTGTGTGCACGATGATGATGAATTGAGGGAAAACCGTACTTGAAGGGCACATGGTGGATCTTTTTCTATCCATCCGGTAGCCGCAGATGTGCAAGATTTAATGTCGATACGGTGAATTAGGAATGAAAAGATGCTATCGAAATTTGTAACCAAGTGTACAGTATGTCAAATAGTAAGCGAGCATCAAAGTTCCTTCGGGATTATTGCATTTATCGAGAATACGGAGTGGAAATGGGGACCCCGAATCACCTGGTTTGTGGTTGGAGTTACCGGTGCGAGGGCACATGACTCGGTTTGGGTCGTAGTGGAATTTGATTGACTAAGTCGAGCTCCACTTCCTACCCGGTGAGCAGGCTATTCTCTTTACAAGCTAGCGGTGTATATCAAGGAAATAGTTCGGTTACGAGTTCTGTATCCATTATTTAGGACCGAGATCCAGAGGTTTGCCGAATTTTGGGGAAAATTGCGAGAGGCCATGGGCACTCGGCTGAATTTCGGTGCATCGTTCCACCTTGACGGATGGACAATCGGAGAGTGATCCAGGGTGGAAGATATGTTAAGGGTTGTGCGTCGACTATGAGGAAGTTGGGATCGACACATCCCTTTGGTTTAATTTGTGTCTGACAACGGTTTCCAATAAAGTATTGGAATGGCGCCTTGAGGAGCTCTATGGAAGAAAATGTAGAACAGTTGTGTTGGGCGAAGTGGAGTGAAGAAAAGTGATCATTTTGATTTGATACAAAGAAGGCGAAGAAAAGTTAAAATGATTAGAGAGATTAAAAGTGGCCACCGGCCAGACGAAGTCATATCACAGACATGAAGAGAAAGGATGATATTCGATATGGTAGGTGAAAAGTGTTTTAAAAGTATCGCCTTGGAAGAAGGTGATGAGATTCGAGAAAAGGGTAAGTTAGACTGATTTATTACTGGCCCATATGAGGTAATCGAAAAGTGGGTCCAGTGGCATACCCGTTTGGCTTTACCTCGGACTTGGAAAAAAGATCCATAATGTGTTCCATGTGTCCATGCTCACGGAGTGCCGTCGGACCCATCACATGTAGTCTCTTGGAACAATTGAGCTTAGGCAGGACTTGACATATGAAGAAGGCGTGGGATTTTGGCTCGTGAAGTGAAAGAACTACAGGCAAAGAAGGTGTTGGTAAAGTGTTGTCACGAAACTCCCTGAGGCCAGGAAAGCCCACTTGGGAAAGTGAAGAACGATGCGAGCTGATATCCATAGTATTTAACTAAAGGTAAATTCGAGGCGAAATTTTTTCTTAAGTGGGGGAGAATTATCGCCCCAAAAATACGCTAGAATTTTTATAATAATTTTATTATATATTATGGGTATGAATTAGACGAGCAGGTTTTTAGGAAAAATTAGTAAATTGAAAATTATGAAATAATAATAAATTTAGTAGACCCGGAAATTTGAGCACTAGAACAAAGGATAGTGAGACCATAAGGGATATAAAAATCAAAAAGAGGAGTAGAGATGGGCCATAATAGAAATAAAACAAGTTGGTGCAAAATTAAAATAGTGAAGGACCTTTTGAAATTAAGAATTATGGAGAATTAAAAGTATAAAAGGGTGTTGGGACAAACAAAATGCATTGTCATTTTGCCTAGCAAAAACGTGTGAGAGAAGAGAAAAAAAGAAAGGAGAAAGCAGAGAGGAAGAGGAAGAAGAAGGAGAATGAGGGAAGATAGAAGCCCAGTATGTTTTAACTTGGGATCAAGTGTGTTTGATTTCCTGGGTGCTTAGTTAGAGAATTGTTCCTCCTTGTCTAGAGGTTTGGAAAGATCCTGCAAACCCTTAAATTGTGAGGATAGAGAGGTAAAAACCCAAATGGTAGAAAAAAACATAGAATCCTCCCTTTGAGGTTGGATTTACGGTTTTAATTGCAAAGTAAAGGATTGATTAAACCAAACCCCTAACAAATTCTTGTATTTAGTTTGTGTATGGGTCATAACCATATTAGAGTGGTTTTGAGAGAAAATCATGAAAGGTTTGATGAAGGATATGGATTGAATGATAAATTGAGTAGATAAGGATTCACAGACATATGGAATGGTTTTGATGTGTGTTTGAGGTATAAGGGATTGAATTAGGTATCAAAATATGGAAAAATGGGAGAAAATACACATTCTGGACATTTTCGGGTCATGTGTACCGGTACACCTTGAATGTGCACCGGTACACCCTTCCAGAACTGAACATGTACCGGTACATGTTAGGGTGTCTTAGAATGCATACAATTACCTTCTAATTTCGACCAGTTTTCGTATTTTGCTATAAATTTCTTATTTCCTTATCGATTTGAGTGATTCAGAGTGGCGGTCTAAATTGACTTTAAGGAGAATCGAACGTAGAGAAATAGACATCGTCAAATTCTGACTCTAAGTAGCCCAAAATTCCTCGAAAGTGGGTATGTTCAAGTCAAATTATCAGTTTGAACGCCGAGTAGTCGGGTGTCTAGGACCTTAACTTGAGTTTCGGTGCTCCGGTGGGTGATTCCAGTTGGAATAGAACCCTTAGCACCTTAGCTTTAAAAAGTACAAAAGATATAGTGTCAAATATGGAGTTAAGACCCCGAAAAAAATTAGTAATACGAGCTGTTTCAGTGTAATCCGATATTGACTAATTGGCATGAAACGCCATAAGTTGGTTGGATAATCGATTGGAATGATTCAATTTATGAGTAAAACAGACTCTTAGAGGAATAAGAATGAGACCTTCAGTAAAACGTACCATACCTCGCCGCCTCCGTAAGCCGCTTTGCCTCGGCGATATTCATGTAGTATGATTATTTGTAATCACTAAAGTGAATAAATTGTACTGACTAGATGCGGGTGAAGACGATAACCCTGACCTAGGGTGTATGGAAAGAACGGAATCGATAATTGGTTTGTTCTATACTTGTTCTTTATTCTAGTTTGTTCTATACCCGTTCTTTATTCTTTGTTTGTTCTATAACTGATCTTTATTCTAGTATGGTTCTATACTTGTTCCCGTTCTCTATTTGTGAAATATACATATATATTGATTTAAATCATTGTTATTTGAACTGTTTGCCAAATATATGCATGTATGCGAGTATTTGACTATAATTAATTCTTGCATAAAAGTAAATTAATTTTGAAGCGTGGACAATGACATGGCCAGGATTCTGTTGAATTCGTCATGAAAGATACTTAAGTATTTATCCATCTGAGAAATCCATTGCCTCTTGAATAATAGACGGGGCGGATTCACCAATTGAGATACATTAAGTAAATGTCGACTTCTATAGTCATATGGCAGAACGGTAATATTGGTAGCGAAATCACATTACTCTTGGGTGATAACGGGGCCGAGGATTCGCAATGGGTCATCGTGAATGTAAATTCTATAGTCATATGTGAGGCCAGTGGCCAGATATTAACCACATTACTCTTTGAATGACAAAACGGGCGAAAGGATTCACCAACTAAATCTGCCGTGGATGGTAAATTCTATAGATTATATGTGGAATCCTGAAAGCCGAACAACGAAAACGATGGTATTGAAAAGTGTATTTGTATAAGTATCTTTACATTACAACGATATTGTATAAAAAGGCATTATTTTGATAAATGCGTGGTTATATGAGCGAAAATGGAATCTGTTTGTATAGAACCACTAAGCATGAAAATGCTTAGCGTATTGTTTTTATCAATACTTGCTAGTCTGGAAGTAGACACTTGAAATGAGACTAGATCGAGGAAATAGTCGTAGAAAGAAGCGTAGGTATGCTCGTGATGCTGTGCATTACTCCATTTCTTTCGAACGTGATATTTGTAAGCAGTTTGAACTACAGATCATTATTTTGTAAATGCATTTTGTTAAATGTAAGTGGTATGAGTCTTTTGAATCGTAAAATGTTTATGGGCTTACCCAAAAATAAAAATGCTTCAGCGAGAAATTTTAAAATTTAAAATGAATAAAACAAGCCAAAGGTTTTGATAAGATAATTGAAAATGTGAAGATGTAGGGCTCCGACTTGGATCCGCCAACGAGGTCAGTCGAGGATTAGTCGTGACACTTTTGAAAACTAAAATTAAATAAAGCGATAACTAAAAGGATTTGATTAATGACTTTAAAAGAAATAAAGCAGCGTCTCGGGGTTTCGGTTCGGACTACTTCAATCGGGCGAGGCGGGTTTCGGGAGTCGCCACCCTTCTATTTACTAGGCTCCAACTAATATCTTGACCTAAAACGACGAGAATCACACACTTGAAGAAGCCCGAAATATTTGCCTTTAGTTCAACGATGTAAGTGGTGATATTTGCGATAACAAAGTTGTCAATGCAAGTAGGTTGGTGTTGATGTCGCAACATTGACAACTGCTAGGCAATTCTCAATTTCGATTGAAAAGTCAATTTCGTGACGATGTCCTTGACATTAAATCAGTGTTAGCCAGATTAATTTCGTTGTTTTATTGGCCATTTTTTATATATAAGATCAAATTTACTTCTCTTGCAAAATTTATTAACTAATTTCTAGTAAAAGGCACCAAAAACCATTGAAATAAATAGAACTTGTATGCTCAAAAAATAAATGATTTGTCGATGAATTTGTTGAAGATTTAGTATGGTCTCATGTTTGCAAGTGCATAGGTCGTACAAGTAATAAAAGTGGACCTATAAGTGGGATATCATTCCCACGATTGACAAGAATTTAAATTTCAACTACCTGACTACTCAGAGTTCACGCTATTTGAACTTCCATTTTATACGATTTCATTAACTATTAAATTCTACTATAATTTCTCATCTATAATAAATGAAAATTTAAATCCTAAACCTAATCTAGTGAATCGGATTATTCTTTGAAGTAGACCTTTGGGATTTCTTTGCTGTGAAATTATCAGATTCCTCATTATAATCTCATTATATTTTAATCTGAATTGGAATCACGAAATTGTCAAAGGTAAGTAGTATAGTTTGGTTTCTGCAATCATACATTTCATTGATTAGAGTCATATTCATTTGAAACATGTGACCTTGAGTACTTGTAATCAGATTGTCTTTATAAGATCTGGGTATTTTTCTTTTCCAATACTTCATACCCATTTCTTATGATTCTTGATTCTTGCTTCCTAAAACGAGGCCATTTCGATTTCTACAAGATGAATGATGTCTCATCCTTAAGATCTTAAAGAGTTCTCCCTTTCCTTGATTAGATCTAAGCTAACACAAGATCAAGTTCATTCCTCAAGACCAAGGAGAGATCTCTAATTGATTAAATTGATAGATCACTAAAGAACCATGAGTAAATTTATGATTTATCTAACTAATCTTACCCAAAGCTCATTTAGTTCTTCAATATTAAATCTAGCATACCCAGTACTTGCATCCATGCCCTTAGATCTCAACTCTGTGTCACTCCGGGGAGCCTCCTGGAAATCGAGGCGAGATAATGGTCCTTAATTAGGTATAAGTTACTAATGGCCAAGACAGTCACTTCATGAACAATACCATTCAAATAAACTCAAAATTCTCAATTCAAGAAATCTCTCTTTCTAATTGTGCGAAAAAGACATAACTAACATCATATCTTTCTATGGAAGTTGTGTTTCTCGAAAAAGCCCCGAATCCTGATGGCTTCTTTGAAATCTTGTCTAGGAAATTTCCAATGCAACTATAATCAGGCGAAAAGAAATGAATTCGACTTTTATCTAGGCTTCATTAAATTAAGCGATGTCGAATTGATCTTCTTGGTTAGCTCAACTACAAAACTTTTGAACAATTCAGCACATTTCATGTCAGAAAGCAAAATTAAAGTCGCTAAATCTAATCTCTGAAGAAAAGAAAAATAAAAGTAAATAAAAGAAAAAATATAATACAAAAGAGTCTTCAGCTCCCCAGATGCTCTGGTTTTTCCACCGAATTACCGCCTCTCTTTCCTCAAATTGTTTCTATTTATAGAGCCGCAAAAGTCTAGGCCCTAAATTCGAGGTTACATTGTGGATCCCCAAAATTTTGGCCCAGATTGCATTCTTGGTCGCGACCTAAAAGTGTTGTTGCGAAAGAGTTTTAATTCTTTATTGCAGGTATATGTTATAGCATGCAGGAGTTTTGACCTTCTCCTTGTGCATCCTTCTTGGATTAATTCGTGATAAAGTTTCCTAATTAGCGACGATTATTTATGTTTCTTCGACATATTTATTCTATCACAATGAGAACATTGTCTAGATAGATCTTTCTTTGGCTCTTTAATTTTTTCACCTGCCCATTCTGTCGTTCTATCCATTATATATACATAACAATCTTATGTGTTTTTCTTTGGAACAATTATGTTGCGACATTGACGAACAATGTTGCGACATTGTTTGCATGCGGCTTCATTTCAAATTTATTATCGCGACCTAGTTTTTTATGTCACGACAACGCTACATTAGTTCTTGTTGCAACAATGTTTCTTGTATTGTCAACATTCCTGTCGTGACCAGGAAAGTCTATCGCGACAGAGTCTTGTCTCCAGTTAACTTGATTTCTTATTCTTGACTTCATTACGATATTGCGGCCACGGTCTCTTGGTGTTGCCAGATGTTTTGTCATGACCTAGTTTTATATCCGCGACAAGGCTGGCCTTTGTGCGGCTGTCTTTATTATGCGCGACCAAGTTTTTATGTCGGGACAAGGCCTCTCTTCCTTGTGTTGGAATCTTTGTCGCAACATAAAAAAGTCTGTCGTGACCTTGTTTATCTATGTTCAGCAGCTCATTAATAGACCTTAAGATCCACATGCGACATGAAGAAACCTCTCTTCGGCTTGAAGTATGTCGCAACATTGAATTCTTTTTGTTACGCAACTGTTCGGTTCACTAAATTAGCATCGCGCCGGCGACTTTGTTTCTCTGTCAGGACCAAAAACCTTGTTTTTTAGTGTCGCGACATAGATTGTCTTGTCTCTACAGAGGTATTTCTTTTGCGTATTCTTTGTGTCTCAACAGGATTTTCCTAGTTGCAATAATCAGTGTCGCGACAAGAGAAGATTTTGTCACGACATAGATTCGGCCTTCTATTTTTTATTATGTCACAACATAAACTGATATGTCGCAGTATTATTCCTATATTGCTCTTTAATTTCTTGTTGCGAAAGAATTTCTTCTTTCTTCCTATTTCTAGTGTCGCGACAGGAGCTTTTATGTCGCAATAGGTTCTTCCTGGTGTTGACATCCAGCTGACAAAATTTGTCACAACATTAACTTTCTTTATCTCAGCTGGCATGTTACATCCCCTTTTACATTACATGCGACAAATACTATCGCGAGCAGCGGCTCTCTTTCTATATTTAGTCCTTTATGTTGCAATAGAAGGAATATTGTTGTGATAGATTTCCTTAGTCATTTGCATAGAAATTTTTCGCGACACACATAACTCTATCGCGACAGCGACATAGATTGCTGCATTTGATCTTTTTGTCTTCTTTCTTGCTGAAATTTTCTCCTTTTTGAATTAAAACCTGCAAAACAAAAAGTTGGTGAATAATCCATAATTTGGCATTAAAACAGATTTGAATATACTAAAAATAAGCTAGAAAAATGGATTAAAAATATGAGTTTAAGACTCATCAAATTCCCCGAACTTAAAGTTTTGCTTGTCCCTAAGAAAAGAAAAGAAAATTTTTTATGTCCTCAAACAATTCAGCTTTATTTATAGGGACATTTTTCTTCTTTCTACTGCAATCCTTTTTTGAATCAGCTTTGAATTGAATCTAGTTAGTTGTAGCATGGTTTCAAATTTAGTTTTCAATTTAGACTTAGGAAAAATTTTCAATTACTGTCACAAAACAAACTAATGATTTCTAAAATGTAAACAATTAAGTCAATTCCTCCTGATTTTTGTGTGTGTGATAGTCTTCTTTCCCTTTCTCCTTGGCAAAATTAGCTAATCATGCAGGGCTGACACGGTTTACTGTATATCTTTTTAAGTCCCGTATACTTGACTTTCGTAGTCTCGGCCCAATGTAGGCAAATACAACCTTGAGATCAATTAGGTGCTTTTAGGCTTGTAAAGTTGAGCTTGGGTAATTGGGTGGATAATTAGAGAATTTAGGCTAAAAATTACCCAGATTCCAATCTTCACTTTTTACATCTTTATCTCTATCCTTCATCCCTTTCTTTTCTACTAATGTCAGAAAAGAAATTTTTTCCCCAAACTTGATCTTGATGTATCATACTACATGCTCTCATCTTGGTAATTTTATTTGCCATTGTCATTCATATCAAGTCAGTCCCTTTAGATAGAAGCCCTTTTTTCTTTTCTTTTCACTTGTCAAAGATTTTTAGGAATAATGCAATGTTTTTTCTTTTGAATCTTTCTACGGCTCTTGAGAACTTTGGGTTAGGCTCAGTACAGGTTGGCAAAAATTTAAGTCTTAGGTATTGAAATACCCTAGACAATTGTTCCAGCATGAAAGAGGGGCATACAAGACAAAACATTTCAAATTTGCATTGGCACCACAATCTTTAAACTTCTTCTTTGCATTCCTTTCCTTTTCTTCATTTGTTGTTTTCTTTTTCCATCATTCATTCTTGTTTTTCTCTTCAAATCAAAATAACATTTCCCCAATCTTGTCCTTCTTCATTTTGAGGTTCTTTTCCTGAAATATGAGCAATAAAGGGTTCTTTAATGTAGGATTAGAGTAAAGGAAGGGTTTGAGGTTTCTAATTGCTGGTTAAATGAAGAAATTAGGCAATTTTGCTCAATTATGGAACTAGAGTGTATGCTTGTGCATATTATGAGGGTAGGCTTGAAAGGATCAAACTTCCAAGGATGGCCTATATCACTTCCTGTTAGTAGTATTGCCTAGGATTTAGCCTTGACTAATAATATAACAAGTTCTAAGACATTGGACTATTTAACTGTGAATGAACCTAGAAGATGTCCCTAATCTTTCACAATTTGTTAAGGACTCACTTTGACCATGTGCATTGTTTGTCAGGATTTTTATTGACCTTACTGTTTACACAACAGTCTCAAAATCCTTATTTGTGTTTCCTATTGAGTACATCTTTCTAAATCTGATTATTCAAATTCATTATGGCTAAACGTCAACTTCCTTTTCCAATTGGGGATTAGCCTACCATAATGCATCTATCAGTGGTTGTTTGGATTTGAATTTTTTTGTTGTGTTATTTTAATCAAGTAAAGAAGTTCATTTTGATCAGGCATTCAGTTCACAACAATACAACACAACCACAATTGTAATCAAGTCATTTCACCCAAACATGTTGCAGCAATTAAACCACTTGATCCAGAGAAGTGTTTTCTTCTTTATTCAACCAAGCAAATTGTAATCATGAAGCAAAGAAAATTAATCAAAATACACCAATCAAGCAAGAACACAAATGAACATAAATTTTTTGCAAAAATCTTTATTTTATTCAGAGGAATGATTAGACTTTGAATACAAAGAGGATGAGGAGATGGAAAAGGTAGGGTATTGTTCATTTTTATTCCTTCTGACCCTCTCCTTAGTACTTCCATATGAATGTTCTTCTACCTTTTCTATTGGGGTAAGTTCCTTATTCCCTGATGTTCTAGGAGTTTTATTTTTTTGTGTTTCTATACAAGGTGCAGAAGGGCATGCCTCAACTGAATCTTGGTTAGTATAGGGTATAAGTGGGTCTGTCATACCCTAGGGGACTATAGTGTATGGTCTACAGTCTAACATTCGAATTTGTGGCAGGGGTATCTTCTTCTTGCTGGACACTGTCTTCATCGCCCAGTCTAGGATTTTGGCATTACTCTCCGTAATTTCTCACTGTCTCTTAGCTGAGATTCGAAAGTGTCACATTGTTTACTATCTCATAGCTCGTGACGTAAACTCACGTTTGCGATTAATCTATTCCGCGCAATTGTTATATCTTGAGTCCATGCTTGCCTTAAGGGCATTGTCTTTATCTCTCAAGACTGTTCTCCACTCTGTGTCCCTTTTATTTATTTCTACTTTCCACTCTTCATCCCTTTTCTTCAGTGCATCCTCTAAGTCACGGTCCGCTTCTTTTGAGCTACAGCCAAATACTCATCTACATTTGGCATGTCTTTAAGCCCGATTATCTCTTTCCCTTCATTTCACCCTTACATAGACATCAACAAATCTATCAATTCTTTATGATTACAGTTCTGCCTAAAACTTTCAGCTTGTTCCTGATGAGTTTGTCTTAACTTTAGGGATGCATTCCAGAATTGGCTTTGACTTCTACAGAACACAGTTTGCGGTAGATTTGGCTTTCCGTTGTTACTGGCTGGTGCACCCTTCATTCCCTTTTTCTTTTTCTGTTTCTTTTTCCTTGCCATTCCCTAAGTTTTTTGGTCCTTTAGTAATACCGGTTAAGGTAAGAGGGGAGGCTCTAGGGTTGGTTTCCTTGGTACCCTACTCTGTCATATCCACCAGTCTGATTACTATTATCATATGGATCGGATCCATCCTGCATTTGCTTTTAGAGTAACTGAATGAACTTTTCAATAATTTTTTTATTTATCTTGTACCTTCAAAAATACGTAGAGGAGGATTGCTTCCTCTCTTCTCACTATGTAGTCTTACGAAGGCATAAGGACATATTGATAAAGTAGAACCATACCTTGGCTTCTTCAATTAGGTCTCCTCTGGCAATGGATTTAAAAGGGGTTTTCTTTGTCCCTTTCCATTTTCCTTTTCTAGCCATGAGTAGGTCTACTATTTTCCAGTGTTCTAGTTCCTTGAGTTGTTTCTTGAACTTAGAACCATCTTTTTGCACTCTTAGATTGAACAATCTATTTATCTCTTCTCTCTTTGAACTCACCACCACTTTGTCTCGACACATACTCTTTCCTTCTTTCTACACCATGGCCATAAGAATTCTTTCACTAAGGAGGCATAACCCGGGTTCTTTGTGTTCACCTAGTGACTTCTGCATCCTCTGTTTTCGGCATTTCGACAAAAGGAGAGATAGCCTTTTTGAACCCTCTTTAGGCAATGAAGCCATTGTCTTTCAAACTTCATTCCATTAGTACCTTCTTTTCAAATAACAAGTTTCCTTGCTCTTAATCTTTCATACATTTTTGCTGCGCTTCATCAGGCTCCGCACTCTTTTCTTGATTCTTCTCCCTTCTGCTGTTGCTTTTCATTTTCATCATCCCTATCCTCAACTTGCCGCAATTTGCTTCTTGAACCTTTTACGTTTTGATTTTCCATTTCGATTAGTACTCTTCCATGATTTCGTTGAGGTTTGGAATCAGGGTGGCAAAATCAGACATGGTAAGGTCAAGACTTCGGAGCTCTAGGGTTATAGAGAATGAGACGATGGGAATTTGAGTAAGAAGTTGAGAGGGTTGAGAGTTTATGAGAAAGGTGGCTCTTCAGTTTTCAAAAAAATTTCTATTATAAGCTAACTGGTTGATCTTACCCTACATTTTATGTTGCGACAATATTGCCCTAGGGTTTGTTTTATCATTAATGCTTTATCGCGACAAACAAAAATAGTTGTCGCGACAAAATGTTAAAAATTTTTTAGAGATAAAGTTGTTCAATTGGGTCACGACACAGAAAAATATGTTGTGACATTTCCTTTAGTGTTCTTTACAGATTTATGTCTTCTGGAGTGTGTTGCGACACTTAAACTTCTCGCTTTCAATTTCTTCCTAATTCGAGTGTGTCACGGCACTTAGAAAAGTATGTTGTGACATTAATCGAGAGGATTTTGAATTTCATCTTTCTCTTTCTTCTCTCATAAAACATTCAAAGCTTAACCTACTTACTCATACTCATTTGAACATATAACAGTATGAAAACTTATTCAAACTATCAAACTTCTTCAGATTTAAGTATGAACACTTTCGTCTGCTCTCTTAGTTTAATATGTCTTTCCCTGAATTTCTGAATATATTTTTATTCAAACATGCTAACATTCCCCTAAACTTCATATATGCATTGTCATTAAATACAAGTTTATGGAATTAGAATTACTCCCCCTTATGGTCATTTTACGCATATTTTCTTTTGAAATAGTGACAGCCTTCTAGCAAGGATCTTCTTGAATTTTTTGCTTCATTGTCACGAAAATCAACGGCACTAACATAAAACTACTAACAAATTAAACTAAAACATCAAATACATAAAATTTTACTGAATCAATTAAACTATTTAAAACTTAAAATTAAAAATTCCTGCTTGGGTTGCCTCCCAAGAAGCTGCTGAGTTTAATGTCCTTAGTTAGACATAGAATTGCGAGTATCTTCGATTCCGATAGTGTTCTCTTTGTTTTGCTCCTCTAGTCTAGGCTATCCTTCCTATTCGCTTTAGTTCTGAAGGCATGCTTTGTCCTACACCTTCTTGTTTCCTTGTAGTTCATCATTTCCTCTCAATGTAGGTGATGTGAGATCTTTTGGATTGATCTCAGTACTATTAGGAAATGCATTTCTAGATTGGCTTTGCAAGGATAAAATGACCAACTGCCCTGTGAGTCTCCAAGTTTCTTATTGTCGCGTGTTGTTTGAAACCTGGTGTGTTTGCTTGGAATTTTCACGGTCGAGAAAATTTATTTCATGCATTTTCAAATCCTTTTGTTTTGTCATAGAATAGACATATGATCTTCAAAGGATTAGTCAGCACATGACCTTGATACTCTCCTCTACTGTGTCCCTCTTTGTATTTATTCTTGGAACCTGGGTTGAGCATAAGCTTGCTAGTAATTCTGTCCAGGTTGGAACCTACGTGCTCTATGTCCCACCATATGAAAAGTTTTTCATGGTTCCTCAGTCTTTGTAGTGTATATAGTGTGTTGGAAAGTTGGGGGGGGTTAGGCTTGATGTCTTCTTTGCTCATTCATATACTTAGTCCTCCATAACTTGATAGGGCTCTTCACCAACTAGTTCCTCGGCCTTCTTCCTAATTCTTTCTTCTTGCTCCAACTTCGCTATGGGGTGTGCATTCTTCTTCCTTTGTTTCCCGGTTGTTCATCACTACATCTAAGCTTTCTTCTGGATGTCATTCTACTCAGCCCAATAAGACCATTTCCTTTTCAACCTCACATATCTGAAGCTTGAGATGGGTACTATAGTTCGCATTTGGCAAGATCTTGATTAGTTACCATGCCTCCTCTGCATTTCTTCTTTTTAAAGCCCCACGACGGGATCATCAATTATACCTTGGGGCATAATTCATAGCATGATGAAAATAGCATCATCTGGTGGTCAGATCCTATTCATGCATAGGACATCTTTTGACAATCTTTGAATCTCCAGTACATTGTAGGCTCTCATATTCACCTTGGCAGAAAACGATTATTTCTCTATTCTCGCGGTGAAGTGGAGGGGAAAGAATATGCTCATGCCGAAACACCACCAGCTCTTGAGTGCTCTGCCAGTCCCGCGCGAATCTGACTATGTTCGCATCTCAATGATGAAATGGGAAGAGTTGTAGCTTGATTACTTCTGGTCGTTGACAGCAGTTGTGTTGGCCATCCTCATAGATCTTCCCATATGCTCATTTGGATCTTGGAGGGTGACGCTTGTGGTAGTGTTTAATGCCATAAGTAATCAATGTTAGTTTCGGCTCAGAAATTGGCATGATTACAAGTTGTCTGCTGCAGTATTCCTTTTGGATAACGGGCTCCGCAATCCTCTCTGTAGTATTGGGCCTCATTGATTTCTCTCTCTTCTTCTTCTTCATTTGGAATAAAGCTTGCAATCTTTCTCTCTGATTTTCCATATTTATGGACTCTGCGTTGGTGATTCTTCTCAGATTCTACATGGTTCTCTCTCGATTTTAGTGTCAGGAAGCTGACGAGGTCTTCTTACAGTTTTCTATGCATTTAATTCCTTCTTATAGTAAAACAATGAGATCAAATGGAGTTAGATATAAAAAATTATATATACATTTAGGCTTCCAAAAATATAGTGGCTTATTCAACCCTCATTAAAAAGCTGTTTTATTGTTTTATAAAATTTTTATGCAAAACAAAGAAAAATGTCAATTGGCATTTCTCTATTTTGTCAGAATATTGATTTTTAAATTCCTTTGATCTCCGACAACGACCCTAAAAACTTGTTGACCATTTTTTGTATTTAGATCAAAATTTTGCTACTCTTACAAATAATTATTAACTAATCCCCAGTAAAGGCACCAAAAATTTGTTTAAACAAAATAGAACTTGTATGCTCAAAATAAAATGGTTTGTCAATGAATTTTTTGAAGATTTAGTTTGGTCATAATGTTGCAAGTACCGCAGTCGTGCAGTAATAAAGTGGACCTATAAGTCGGATATCGTTCCTGATTGATAAAATTTAAATTTATTTCTACTGACTACTTTCAGGATTCCACACTATTTGAACAATTACATAAAATTTTCATTAACCTAACTAAGAATTCTACTATGCGATTTTCTGCATCTATAATGAGAAAATTTAAAATCCTAGACTCATTAGATGCGAACCAGATTATTACTTGAAGTAGACACTAGGATTTCACTGTTGTGAAATTATCAATTCATATGACATAATCTCGTCTATTTTATCATGAATTGTAATCACAGGTATCAAAGAGGCAAGGTAGTATAGTTTAGATTTCTCCCTTAACCATACATTTCACTTATTAGAGAGTCATGTTCATTTCTGAAACATGTGATTAACCAATTACTTGTAATTAGATTGTCTTTATAAGATATGAATATTTTTCTTTTCCAATACTTCATACCCATTTCTTATACTCTTGGTTCTAGCATTTACCTAAGACAAAGGCCATTTCAAGATTTCTAAGATGAATGATGTCATCAAAGATCTTAAAGAGTTCTCCCTTTCCTTGATTAGATCTAAGCTAACACAGGATCAAGTTCATTCCTCAAGACCAAGGAGAGATCTCTAATTGATTAAATTGATAGATCACTAAATAACCATGAGTAAATTTATGATTTATCTAAGTAATCTTTTAGAGCTCATTAGTTCTTCAATATTTGTCTAGCATACCCCAGTACAGCTTGCATCATGCTCTCGGAAATCTCCACCTTCTGTGTCACTCAAGGGCCTCCTGGAAATCAGAGACAGATAATGGTCCTTAATTGGGTATAAGTTACTAATATTGAACAATTCACTTCCATGAACAATACCATTCAAATAGGCTTCCAATTCTCGATCAATCTCTTTCTAATTGTGCGGGAAAGACATAACTAACGCAAGATCTTTCCAGTAGGAAGTTATGTTTCCAGCTGAATCACATTAAACAACTGAAATACGTGTGAGAGAAATTTCAATGCAGCTGTAATCAACTTAAACAAATAGTTCTAAGCTTTTATCTAGACTTGTTGATTAACGATAAACATTGAATTGATCTTCCAACAATTTATCTCGACTTGAAACTTTAGACAGATTCTATTGTTTGAGGAGTCCGATGCAAAGAAAATTAAAGTCTCGCTAAATCTAATCTACGAAGAAAGAAAAAATAAAAAAGAAAATAAAGAAAAATATAATACAAAAAGTCCTGTCCCTAGATGCTCTTAGTTTTTCCGTCATTATTCATCTCTTTCCTCGAATTGTTTTTCTATTTATATATGGAGCCCGAAGTTTGGGCCTAAATTAATGGTTACATTGTGGATCCCCCAAAATTTTGCCCGAAGTGCGACGTGCGACCTAAAAGTGTTATTCTGACCAGGTTTAACTCTTGTGCGGTGTATGTTGTCTGATGATGCATGCGACACGCTCGCGCAGATCCTTCTTGGATTGAGTCACGACAAAGTTTCCTTGGTCGCGACAATATTTGTTTCTTCAGCATATTTATTCTATCAAAACAAAGTTTCCTTTGTCGCGACAGATCTTTCTTTGGCTCTTTAACAATTTATCCTACAGGTCTATCGTTCTATCCATTCCATGTCGCGACAATCTTATGTGCGTTTACTGGAATAGTTATGTTGCAACATTGACGGTGTGTTGCGACATTGTTTTCTATCTGGCTTCTTCAAATTTGTGTCGCGACCGGTTTTACGCGCGTGACATTCACATTTGGTTCTTGTTTGCTTTCGTGTTTCTGTATTGTCAACATTCACGTGCGTGAGCCGGGAAAGTCTATCGCGATAGAGTCTTGTCACAAGTTAACCCGGGTTCTTGTTACAACATCATTTTGATCATTGAGACATAATTAATTAGCCGTAGATGTTTTCTATCATGACCTAGTTTTTATGTTGTGACAAGGCCTTTTGTATTCATCTCATCTTTGTGTCGCGACCTAGTTTGTTATGTCTTAACAAAGCCTCTCTTCATTGTGTTAGAATCTTTATTGTGACATAGAAAAGTATATCACTACCTTGTTTATCTGTGTTCAGCTTATTTCTGTGTTGCGACCTTAAGATCCCTATCGCTGCATCGAAACCTTTCTTTCGCTTAAAGTATGTTGCAACATTGAATTCTTTTGTTGCAACCAAGTCAGTTCACTAAGTCAGCATCACTTGTCGCGACTTTGTTTCTCTGTCAGGACCAGAAACCTTGTCTTTCAGTGTCGCGACATAGATTGTCTTGTCGCGACAGAGGTCTTTCTTCTGCATATTATTTGTGTCTTAACAGGCTTTTCGAAGTTGCAATAATTAGTGTCGCGATAGGAGAAGATTCTATCGCGACATAGATTCCCACCTTATATTTTTATTATCGCCATAGCGTAAACTATGCCATGGTATTCTTCCTTTATTGCTCTTTAATTTCTTGTGTCGTGACATAAGATACCTTGTTCACGACAAAATTATGTCTTTCTTCTGTTCAAGGTATCACCCTGTGAGTTCTTCTTGGTGTTGACATCCAACTAACAAACCTTATCGCAACATTAACTTTCTTTGTCTTAGCTGGCTTGTTACATCATTATCATGTTTTGTCGCTACAAGCTGTCTTTTGTCGCGACATAGCTCCTCTTCTATATTCAGTCCTTTGTGTTGCGACAGAAGGAATATTGTTGTGACAGATTTCCTTAGTCATTTTCCTAAACGTTTGTCGAGACACACAAAACTCTGTCGCGACATAGACTGCTGCGATTTCTCTTTTTCTCTTATTTCTTGCTAAAATTCTCATTTTGAATTAAAACGCAAAACACAAAGTTGGTGAGTAATCCATAATTTAGCATTAAAACAAAGATTTGAATATACCAAAAATAGCTAATGGCAAAATAGATGAGTTTAGACTCATCAACCTTCGCGACATTGCCTTTCCTGTGTTGCGACATTGAATTGATGTTGCGACATTGAATTTATGTTGTGACATCACTTATAGTTCACTTTTTTGATGTCGCGACATTGCCTCTGCAGTTATGACCTTTTCAGCTAATGTCGCAACATTGCTAAGCTAATGTCGCAACATTGGTCGGTTAAGTTCATTGTGACCACTCAAGGCTTATGTCGTGACGTTGCTGGTCTAATGTGGCAACATTGCTGGGCTAATGTTGCGACATTGCTGGTCTAATGTAGCGACATTGAATCTTATTATTCACGAGAGCCCTCTTGCGATACTCGCAGGCGTGTGTGAGTGAGTTCGCGATAATGTTGGTTGATGTCTTGGTTAGGAAGCATTGCATTTGTTGCCATGATGTCATAGTGATGTTGCGACATTTAAACAATTAAGTTCTTCCCATTGTAGGCAATGTTGTGGCAATGTCGGGCGATGTCGCGACATTGGATGGCTATTATAGTTTCACTACTACAGACATTTGAGTAGGCTTAAAGTATCTATTTTGGAGTCCATTTTCTGATTGATTTTATATAAAAAGACGGTTATATGCAAAATATGGAATAAACTACTGGCTAACTTTGTCTTTGACGAGGAATTCAAGCGGGAATTTGCGGTAAAAGGAGCAGAATGTGTTTGGCTTGATGCGATATCAGTGGCTGAAGGAAGTTGCGACGGGAGCGCAAAGTTAAGGGGTGTGTCGTAGGCTTTTCTGAAGTAAAATGCATATTCGGGTTGCAACTACAAAGCTCAGTTTTCGATAAACATAATTGAAGACAAAGCGAGTGGGCATGAAAGAAAGCTCAAAGTCAAGCAACCAGAAATTGATGAAGAAGAAGAAATGGTCTTATTTACATCAGCCCAGGTCGAAGAGTTAACCAATCTGATGGATAATAATGAGGTGAGACACAGTAAAAATTCATGACGGAGAAGATAAATAATGAAATTTGAACAAGTATGTCGCGAACATCTGGATGTGGTCAGCGACATCAATATAATCGGAAGCGATCGCGACATCATCTTCTACAAGGAAACTAAGGTCGCGACAACAGACTAAAGAGAGATGGTCACGACATCGACTACGAGAAGAAATTCATTGACATCATTCAGCGATTCGAACTATGGTTAACAGGAAAGAAGATTAAGACAACACACGAGTTTGTAGCGACATCAATGCTCAAAGACGAGGTCCGCGACATCCGAAAGGAGAAGATGTGCATGGCATCGGCTGCGAAGACGAAGAATTGGCAATGACATCGAGGTCGGCGGCCCGCTACCGAGAGAGAAGGAGTCACGACAACGAATGTCGCGACATCAAATGCACACAGTTAAGGTCGCGACGTCCTTAAGCTGTCACGACATCAGCTACACCAAAGACACGTCGCGACCAAACAAAGGCTGCGACATGGTGAAGACAACGAGAGTCGCCTTGAATCGATGTCGTGACATCGACGACCAAGCTGGGCCATTTTAAGGCAGGTCGAAGTGCATGCAAATTTAGAATTTAACTTTAGAACCCTATAAATATCACGAAGAACACTTACCGAATGAAGCGCGGCTCTTGGCGCGAAGAGAGATCTAGGTTGTACGGCTCTTGTATTTTAATTTTCTTGCCTTTTCTTTTCTTCGTTTTGTTTTCGATTCGTTTGTATTTCATTCCGTTGGATCGAGCGTTCAACTATTAAAGTTTAGTGAGATCTGATTCATATTTCTTCAAATTAATGCAGTTGTTTGAATTCCAAACCAGTCACGAATTCGGGTTCCAGTTGCCAATTCTGACACCTTGATGTGGCTTGATGTATGGGTGTAATCTAGTGATTTAGATTCCGGCTTCCATTGAATTGACAATATCGTCGAAATTATCTTTCTGCATAATTTTATTCGATCTTGTTGAACTCCGGTTGCGGCTTCTACTTTACAGTCTTGTGTATTTTGTTCTGATCCCGATATCGAGTGTCTCATACGTAAATAGAATTGTCTGACTACGATTTCCAAGAGGCTATGGTGACACTGAGAAGGAATTCACGAGAGTAATGAACAATTTTGAAGGTGTGAGAACCTAACAATGGTGATCTAATGCTGCTTTCTGTGTAATTAAATCGATAAATCTCTTCTCACTTGGAAGCGAGAATGAGTGAGATTTATCGATTGTTCACAGGAGAGTTCCTCGGTCGATTAATTAAATCAAATAGTGTTAGCGAAGTCTAATCGAGAAAGGATGAGTTGTTCTGGTCGGAGGAAGAGGAACCAGTATAGTGTAGATATGTGCAATGACTATATCTTGGAGCTCAGATTTACAGTCCATGTTGTGGGTATGAAGTATTGAAAAGAAAAATCAAGACGAGGCAGCGAGATTAAAAGTAGTTATTTAACACTCTGTCTTGAAAACTGATGAGGTCTAGATAATGAATTGAGGTTTGGAGATCCAGCTACACTATTATATTCCTTGGACTAGCTTTAAATGTGGTTCAATAAGCAAAAGATCGGTGCGTGCGCTTGGAGTCTGATGTTTCACGGTAGCATTCTTTTCAATGTCTTTGCGAGAGAGCTATTAGATCTTAATTTGTTATTTTTGTATTTCAATATTCAATTCATTTATTATTAATTGATTTTTCTTAGGTTTATTATTTTAAGTTGTCAAAGCCAATTCCAATTGTCCGTAGATCAGATAGTGTGGATTTTGGTAATCGGGGTAGTTGAAGTTAGGGAGTTCTTGAGATCTACGTAGGATCGATATGCGGACTTAAATCAATTTACTACTTGTTCGGCACATTGCACTTGCAGCATAACGGATCAAAACCACTTTCATTAAACAATTTACTCCAATTGAAACAATCTTTGAACTAATCAAATAGCTAAGACATATCTGGTCGACAAGTTTTATGTGAATTCTTAGAAGTTAGACAATAGTCTTTTGGCAATAGTGTTATAGAATTTGTACATGTCTTTTAGTCCGGTCAACAAGTTTTATGGGCGCGTTGCGGTTGAACAATAGTCTTTTTAGCAATAGTGTTATAGAATTTGTACATGTCTTTTGGTCCGATCGACAAATTTTATAGTACATTGGTGGGGAGATCGAAGAATTTGATGAATCGATATTACGACAAAATGAGAAATGCTAATTTGGACATTTAAAAGAAAAAGAACAAAAATAGTTTTTCATAGCAGTGGTTATTTTTAGCCACTAACTTTTAACAAGCCATATTGAAAATATTTGTTGGCCTGACTAATCCTATTAATGTAAGTGTGTTTTGATTTCAGGAAAACTTTAATGCATAGGAAGCGAGCGATCACGATTCCGGATCTTGAACTTGAAAGAACACTCAGAAGCTTGAGAAAGGCGAAAAGATCATAAAATTAAGCTATGGCAGATGAAAGGCCAGACCAGACTGAAGGACAACGAGCGGCGACGGGAGGGCCTCGATCAACGTCTGATGAGACTTTGGGCTATTCGGGATGAATATTCTAGCAATCAGACAGCCTGCGATTGATGCAAGTAATTTGAACTAAAGCCCCGGCCATGATTACAATGGTTGGCAACAACAGTTTCTTGATGTCCACATAAAGACCCAAATGAGCATCACGGAGGGACACGGAATGGAAAACAGTAGAATTGAATGGGGTGAGACCAAAGGTCATTAATTGCATTTATTTCATTTTCTCTAAGGATACGAGGCCACCCTTGTGTGAATCTACCTGTAGTTGTTGTACTTAGGAGGAGCTTGTGGAAGCCTACTTGGTTAGATTCTTCCCCCATCACTCACCTCGGAGACGGAGGGAGATAATTGTGTTCAGCGGGAAGATGAAGCCTTTATGTAGCATGGGAGAGATTCAAAAGGTTCTTTGAAAAGATGTACGTGCATGGGATAGACTTGAAGACCCGGATGGACATAGTGTATCATGCCTTAGATGATACATCTAAGGGCACATTATTGATGCTTCATCTTTGTGGAGCATTAAACGTAAGAGTGTTGAAGAGGCAAGAGATTTGATTGAGGACCTGGCTAAATGCAATATGAAAGCTCCATTAGATTTTTCAAGAGTAATTGGCAGAGGAAGAGGAGTAATGGAGCTGAGCAAGATGACAGCCATGGAGGCAAAGCTAGATGCCATCATGCATAGAATATGTGAATGAAAGCAAGGAGGAAAGTGCTACTGTTCATGAAATAGGAGCGATTGAGAGAGCAGTGAGGAGGAAGTCTTTGGGAGTACCCCTTTGAAGCTGTTTTATGATCTTGAGAGGTTGAGTACTTGGGAGAGCCAAGAAGTTATCAATTCAAACCAAATCTAACACATAGTGCCTATCATCGACGAGGAACCATGAAAATTTTCATATGGTGGAGGGACTCATGAGCTAAGAGCATGAGACCGGCATCCTCGGCAAGGATATCAGCAGCCACGAGATTCTGACAACAAGGGGAGAGCTGAAATAGATATCGGGGTCTGAGAGGAGAGCTCCACCATTTGAGAGAGATCAATCTTGCCAATTCATGGGAGACTGACAAGAAGGCTGTTAAACCTCCATGAACAAAGTTTGCGAGAATTGGAAGCCTCGATGCAATTCTCAAATTTTGAGAAGACCACTAATGCTTCTCTCAAGAACTAGAGACAGATAGAACGAATGGCCCCTAAGCACTTGCAAAATCGGATGAAAGATGCCTTTCCCGAGTGACATAAAGAAGAATCAAAAGCAATATATGGCGGTACGACTCAGAAGTGGGAAAGACTGGAAAGAGAGCAGAGAAAAAGATAAATAACAAGGGAGATGAAGGCCCAGCCTGAGACAAATGAAAGCATTGGAGAAAGAAGAAAGAAGGAACAGCTGTCGGAGAAAGAAGTATTAAGAAAGCCGGGAACAGCACACTGCGGTCCCATTTCCTGAAATTTGCGAAATCAAAATAGAACGGTTGCAAGGTTCTTGAAACCTTTCGGAAAAATTTAGAGATCAGCATACTCACGAAGTGGATTTTCGGATGCCACTTTATGCAAAATTTTGAAAGACATCTTGAGCAAAAGGAAGATTCTTTGAAGAAGAGATTGTGGGCTGTTTGCAACTTGCAATCTTTGTGATCAGAGGGCTTACAGATAAGAGGGATCAGGGGAGGTTCACCATTCCACTGCACCATTGAGAGAGTTTGAATTTGAAGCTCTTTGTATTTCAGTGCCGAGTATCAATTTAATGCCTGTGCATTTGCCAAGAAGTTAAGTTTGGGGGAGCTTACTCCCACTCTTTGTACTCTCAGTGGCATATAGAGCCTAGCAAACCTGAAGGAATCATTGAAGATGTGCTGGTAAAGGTGGGAACTTTTTTTTTCCAGTGGACTTCATCGTACTGGATATGGAGGAAGATTCACAAGTCCCTGCACTCTTGAGAGGCCATTCCTTTGTTGGAGCTGACTCTAATTGATATGCGAGAAGGGAATTCTCACTCTGAGTTCTGGAAAGAGGCAGTTGACTTCAATTTAATCGGAAGTTTAGAAGTTTAGACATAGAGATTGGAGAATGGAGTTAATAGAAGATGTATATCAGCAACTCTGAATTTTACTGTGATTGTAATACCCAATTTTCAGTCAATGAAAAGAGATGAATTCCAAAGTATCTTGAAGATTTTGATTCAGTTTACGCACATCAGTTTACATTCTCTTGAGAAAGTGATGAGTCTTAGACAGGCCCAGGTGAAAAAAGGGCCCAGGTGAAGAAAGGAATTTCATCAAGAAACCGAGTGAAGAAGGGCTTAGTTTCAAAGGTGTAGTCATTTAGTAGCTCACTTACACAGAAGTTGCCAAAGTAAACCAGTAATAATTCTGCTAGATTTAGATCTTTGAGACAGAGGTTCTTGATTTGAAATCATAAAGGAGTCTATAGCTTGGTCTATTGAAGAAGTTAAAAGGTATCAGTCCATCCAATATGCATGCACAAAAATACTTCTAGAAGAAAATGCAAGAATATTGGCTTGTTGAACATCAAAGGGACTTAGTCGGTAATGAAAGTAGTCGGGAAGGAGGTACTTCGAATGGTTAAATCTTTGGTTTATCTTATGCAATCTCAGATAGTCCTTGGGTTAGCCCAGTCCATGTGGTTCCAAAGAAGGGTGGATTCTTGTAATCCACAATGAAAAGTGTTCAGCATTCCAGCAAAACGTGACAGGATGGAGTATGCATTGATTACGAGAGCTGAACCAGCTAACCGGGAGCACTTTCCTTTGCCCTTCATTGATCAGATGTTGGACAGATTATCAGGACATCCTCATTTTTGTTTTCTTGGGCCAATTATTGAGCTATAATCAGATTGCAATTTACGAGACCAAAGAAAAAAAACCACATTCACATGCCCCTATGGCACCTTTGCCTTCAGAAGGATGCCATTTGGGGTGTGCAATGTTCTGCTACTTCGAGATGTATGATGTCAAATGTTCTCGGACTTAATATTTAGAAAGTTATGGAGATTTTTATGGATGACTTCACAGTGTATGGGTCAAATTTTGAACAATGTTTGAACAACCTAGAAACAGTACTTCAAAGATGCAAGGACAAGCAACTAGCACTAAATTGGGAAAAATGCCATTTCATGGTAACAGAAGGTATTGTTCTTGGTCATAAAATTTATGCTACAGGGCTAGAAGTGGACCAATCCAAGATTTCTATTATCAAAACCCTTGCACCTCCCACCACAGTAAAAGGGATAAGGAGTTTCTTGGGGCATGCTGGATTTTACAGGAGATTCATCAAAGACTTCTCAAAAATAGCCAGACCACTATGCAGATTACTGGAGAAAGACACAAAATTTAATTTTGATGATTCCTGCAAGGCTGCCTTTGAAGAAATTAAGATCAGATTGGTTCAAGCACCTGTCATAGCTGCACCAGAATGGGATCAGGAATTCGAAGTAATGTGTGATGCCAGTGATTTCGCAATGGGGGCTGTTTTGGGAGCGAAAGAAAATATTGAGCCATATACTATGCTAACGAACCTTCAATGAAGCACAAGAAAACTATTTACAGTGAAAGAGATGCTAGCAATAGTGTTTGCTTGTGAGGAAATTCAGGCCATACGTGCAGGATCCCATGTTATAGTTCACCTGAGACCATACGTATCAAATATCTTGAAAAGGAAGCTAAGCTAAGGCCGATAAGATTAGGTGCTACTGCACAAGAGTTTGATATATGGAAATTAGAGATAAAGGGATGTGACATTCTGATAGGCTGATCACTTGTCCGGAATAGAAAGAAATCAAGCGAAGGGAGGGAGATAAGCGTCGAAAAACTTCAAATAGGCTCTTCTTCAAGTATCATTCGAATGCCATGGTATGCGATATTGTGAATTATTTGCTTAATGGAGTAGTTCATACGATTCGACCACCAAAAGAAAAGAAAGCTCGGATTGACGACGCATGTATTATATGCGGGATGACCAATTTATTATTTAAGGGAGGCGATATGATTATAAGAAGATGTGTGCGGAGGAGAGCAAAGCCCGAGAATTATGAATGAATGCCATGCATCACCATATGGGGGCCTTTTACGGAAGAACAATACATTAGATGCTCGATCAAGTTTTTATTGGCCATGTTTTCGGGGGTTGCTCTTAAATGGAGTGAGTATATGATAGATGCAGATTGGGAAATATCGGCGACGAGAAATGAATGGCCCTACGAGGCATATTGGTGTAGTGCAAATTTTTTGATGGGGATAGATTTTATGGGACCCTTTCCACAATCATTTGAAACTGTATATCTGCTAGCGGTAGATTGTATTTCCTAAATGGGTGGAGCGATAACTTGCCCCCAAGGAATGATGTTAATACGATTTGTGGTTTCTGCAAAAGAACAAATTGGCGATTGGAACACAGGGACTATTATCGGTGATGGGGAAGCCACTTTGCCAAACAAGAATTTTCGCAAAGCTCATGGCGAGATATTAGGATCGAACATATAATGAACTGCTTATCATCCACAGGACTAATGGGCGCGAAATTTCAGCCCAGGAGGTTAAAATTATCTTGGAAAAATTTGTAAGTTCAAGCGGAAGGATTGCGTCTTCCAAACTTGATAAGTGCACTTTGGGCTCTGAATTTGCATTCAAAACTCCATTGGATGTCCCCATAGAGATTGGTATTTGGCAAGCCATGTCTACCTCCCTCTTGAATTGGAATACAAGGCTATGTGGGCCGTGGCTGAATTTCGATTTCAAGAGAAATAGCGAAAGGAAGAGAGATTGCTTCAGATAATTGGAAGGCGAAATGAAGCCTATGATAATGCTAAGATCTACAAAGACAAGACAAAGAAAGCCAGCATGATCAAAGTTCTTAGGAAAGAATTGAGAAGGGATCAAGTTCTATTATTTAACTCAGTTAAAATTGTTCGGGAAAATTGAAATCAAGGTGGAGTGGACCATATCTGCAGTGGTGTCAAGCACTACTTTAGACATTAACACTCAAGGCGATCTTTGGGAGGAATTTAAAGTCAATGGACAGGCGAAGCATTATCAAGCGGGGAAAAGAGAAAGAAGAGCTCACAATTTGGTTCGGTTGAGAGAGAAAGAAAATCAAGCAGCGAAGTCCCGGCTAAGGACTCAAAGGCGAAGCCGGTGATGGGAGGCGGCCATAGAGACTTTAATTTACGCTTTTAGATTTTGAATTTTTAGATGCAACATAATTTTGTTTTCTCAGTTATTATAATGATTAGTTAGTACTTAAGAAGTTAATTTTTGTTTAGTGAATCCTTTCTGTAAATGTTTGTGATACTTATGCGAAATGGCTCGAGACGAAGGAATAAACTCGAGTAGAACTCGACAACTTGCGAGAGAATAGCAGCGGGAAAAGGGAGCATTCTTTTCCCTATATAAGTGCAATGAAATTTGAATAGAATACATTCTTGGTGCTATGTGAAATTGGTTTGTTTGATGATGAGAATACATTAATTGATCAAAGAGTGAAAGGCATTTATTTCATTAAATTTGAAGTAGTGCGAGACTACGTTCGCGACAAAACTTATGTCGTGACGAAATTGGAAGTCACAACAAAAGTTGATGTCGTGACTTAATTCGATGCGAAGGAAAGAACAAAGTGATCGCGACCAAAAGTTACATTGTGAAAGAAATTGAGTCGCAGTGAAATTTTTGGAGTCGCTGACAAATAATCCCTTGAGAGAAGAGTGGTCGCGACAACAACAATGTCTGGATGCCTGATGTCGCAACCTTAGGAGGACTTGTCCTCCAGGTTAATTTATTGTCGCGACAAACAATCGGTATCACGACATGAAAGGATAGTTGCAGTACAGGCGTTTTCAATTTGCCCTAAATTTAATATTGACGCATATTCGGCCCTAAATTTAAGTCGCGTAAAGCATTAATAAAGCTGAAATCATAAAGAATACCACCAATAGCTAATTTGCAAGCTGTTGAGAAACTCTTTCCCTTTGTTATCTTCTTCCTCGGCAATTGACTCTTCGTCTTCGCATATTCTCACGATTTGATTCTTACGAAACCACTATCCAAATTTCCTCCTAAAAACCTTCAGTTCCTCGATGGCTGAACGAGACTCGTCCGAATCTGAGCGAAATCATGGAGGAACATGCTCGAGGCCGAGAAGGAGCGGTTCTGTCGAACACAGTCGACCCAGTGCGAGAGCGAAGCATAAAAGGGGAAAGGCGAGGTGGTAGAAGAAGAAGAAGATGCTTTGTGTCGAGGAAAATTGGTGTCGACATGCGAGGAAGTATTTATCTTTGATAAAGGGTTTATTTGGAGAGAGAGATTCGACAACCCTATTTTCCCGCCTCAAGGAAATGATAGGAAGCAACTGAGGAAGAGAAAATTTGCAAGCACCGAGAGGCGGATATGCACAGTGGTCAGGAATTCTCCTAACTTGGTAAGGGTGAAGGAATGACTGTATTTGTCAAGGGAGTTTAGTTATAAAGAGCGAATGCCGTGGGTGTACGGGATGGGGCAAAGCGAGCCAGGCTGTGAGAAGATTGTCGAAGTGTGAGATGGTAAAGTTTAATGGGATCAGAGAAAGGCACGAGAAAATTAGCGGGAGACCTTACGGAGAGGAGGCTAAGGTATGGTTTATTTCTGGCGTGCGTATTTAGTCCCCAACGAGCATGTATGCACGGTAAGGGAACATGACCATCATCTGTATGCGATATTATTGAAAATTTACCAGCTTAGCGGCGGGCGGTTATTGAAAATTCAATAATGAGATACCATGAGGGGAAAAAAAGAGGTTTGATCCCTCGTCAACAGCGATCACTAGGCTTTGTTTGAAGGAGTACGGGGTGAAGGGAACATAGGCGGAAGAAGAAGAAGAAGAAGAAGTTCGAGAAACCGCTATTAACCATTTGGGGTAAGTAATGGGCGGAATTTGAAGAAAGGGGATCATAATTAGGCGATTCTGGAAAGAAGGAGAATGAAAAGAGAACCAAGAAGAGGACACTCTTCGGGCTGGGATCAAGGAGAGGCAAAGCCCGGGAACACGGCTGAAGGGATGCCTCTATGTTCACGAGAGGACTAGAGACGGATGGGGAATGAGTCTATAGATTTCCCTTATTGGCCCGGCTCTCCTGATGAAGAGAGGGATTTGAGAGAACTGTGGTAAAGCTCACAGAGGAGCTCGGGAAGATAATCAACTAATGGAGATGCTCATTGCTATGCAAAAGGTATGGGAAGAAAGAGAGGAAGAGGATGGGGCCTCAACGAGGCTTTAGAGAGGGTGTATGGTGAGATTAAAAGAAGAGAGATCAGCAGTGGAGAGGGCTGAATAGAAAGAGGAAATATAGGCAGAGATGAAAAGGAAAGACGAAATGGGAAAAGAAATGACCGGAAAGGGAGGAACGAGTTTAAAAGATCCTAGCGACAAGAGAGACCGAGAAAGAAATGGAGCGAGATCGAGACCCTCTCTTGAAAAGTTAAAAAGCTTAGTCATGACATTCTATAACAATCGGTTTGATCGAGACTCTCAACTCTTGAAACTTATAAAAAGAAAGGGATGAGATCAAAGAAGCTGAGACGAGGAACGGGTTAAAGGATTCAAATTTCTCTATATATGCAATTGCTCAAGGACTTGAAAGAAGATGCAAAGAAATAGATAAGTGCTTGTTAATGTGATGCTTACAAAGAAAGATGACGGTTGGAAAATTTGGGTTTGATTAATATTAATCTATCCAATTTTTTAGAAATTATGAACTGAGCCCCAGGCATAGCATGAACACAGGAATGAGACGGGATGGGCGAGCGTAGGTGGATCTCACAAATGAAATTGTCACGGAAGAGCATACGAAGAATGCAGAGGAAGAGGAGGAGAAATGAGTTTCAGAATTCAACTGATCTTGCTACCATGATGGATCCACAGACATCTTTCTTCCTACGAGAAAAAGAAAAAGCCAGAACCTTTCCATTGATTTGTCAATCCCTCCCTCATTCCTATCCTTTGTTTCTCAACATTTGCACATTCTTATGAATAAAACCAGAAATTTGTTTGATGTGTTTGAAGTCTAATTGTGTGTTTACTTTTTGCTTTAATTGTTAGAGGAATAACATTAGAATTTAGCTCAAGAATGAAAATGCTGACATATCATAATATGAGCTAGTTGAGGTGATTGATTAGATGATATGATGAAGCAAAAATTTATGCAGAATAAGGGTCAAATGACAGGCAATTTAATTGAAACATAAATTGCGATTTAGTTTAAATTTCTTTGATAAGTCAGGATAAAGGAAGGTTATCACGATTGAAGGAACAAAACAGGCTGCTGAGTTTGTGGTATGAGCAGGTGAGTCGAGGAACTTATTGGAAATAACATCATCTAAATTCTCATCCACTGATATGAGTCAAGAAATCCTCATGGTTAGTCACGGTTAATCTTGATTCTAGAACTTGTTAGATTAGTGATCGGCGAAATCAAGGTGATGATACAATCAAATGATCTTGAGGCCATCCTTGGAAAGTTTGAGCCATTCTAGCCATCCACTACTTATATGCTAATACATATACTTTAGTTCCAGAAATTGAGCCAAAACAAGCCTTATTTTTCAAAATAAGCGATGGAGACCTGACCCATTCAAAGAATCAATCCTTCGAATAACACCTTGATTACGAAGAACTCAAAGAAAGGAAGAAATAAAGTTTGAGGGAGTATAAATTTTTTTTTTTAGGAACTCGAAAGAGAAAAATGAAAAGGGAATGAAGAGAAAAAGATCTACCTTCGGAAAATACAGCGGAAGGAGGCTCGGAATAGGTTTTGTCTTGTGGCCTAACTCACTTGAACAATTAAGTTCTTAGGGGTGTTTCAACACCCTAGTACCCCCTAATGCCATCTGGTATGGGAGTTACTAACCCAAAGTTAAGCTAAGAGTGTTAGAAAGTCTAAGAAGACAAAACATTGCACTATTCTGAATGGTGTGGAAAAAATCCCAGAGTTTGAATTATGAATGAGAAATGGGAGCATACGATTTGAATAGAAAATCAAGGTGGCATCCCGAACACGAGTTTGGGGAGTTTATCTAAGGAAATTACAAGGAGGAAAAGGGACTGACAGATGAGTAAGTAAAGGAAAAGAGGTATTGGTAGTGCAGCACAAAAATTCCATCCATCCTACCCTTGCAGGCACAAAATTCTGACCCAGGCACGATTGAACGGAAGGTTGTAATCTTACCACATTAGTGGAGATCGATATAGACAAGCGGTATTTGGACAAATGATGTGCACAAATTTATGACGATTAACTCACCAAGGACTATTATCTAATCCTAGCAATGGCGCGATAAACGTTGGCCAGGATCGAGTATGTTCACAAGTTCATAACACAATTACCAAAATTTATTATGCAATCACAAGGCTTGTACCATAAAACTTGTTGACCACATCTATGAATTGATATGGATCAAAACCCTATTCAAATTTATGACTTATTACCCAAGGATTATTATCTAATCCTCAATAATAAAACCATTAAACTTGAGTGTAGGTTTCTTTAGCTATAGTGTTGATTAAGATGCTATAAAGATAAACCATTTTCTTTGTGGTTTGATCCGATTATCTGCAAGTGCACGGATCGAACAAGTAGTAAATTGGATTTAAGTCCAGATATATCGATCCACAGAGATCTCAAATTTTTCAATCAACTACCCAACTACTTGGCTCCATACTATTTAGACGATAATACGATATTGAAGTTTTGCTTTGAAAGCACAGAAAATAATGTGTAATGACAAAATGAATGATAACAAAATCAGATTGAATATTGAAATATTAAAATAGCAAATTTAAATTGAACGGTTATCTCTGAAAACATTGAATAATCAGCTATTGCGAAGAATCAATTCTCTGACTGTCTTACAGCACTTTTGCTTTACGAGACTTCTGATTTTAAAACTAGTCCGAGGAATAAGATAAATTGTATTTGGATCCTCCCAAACCCACCGTTCATCATCACCTTCTGCTTGTTTCTCTCGAACCGCAGGTGGGTTTAGATAACTACTTTTAAATCACGGTAGCCTTGTGCAGGTCTTTTCTTTCTCGATACTTCATACCCACAGCATGAATTTGCAAACTACGAGCTCATGCGCGTAGTCTGTGCGAGGTTTGCCTTTATGCGGTTCCTCGTCCTCCAAAATTGAAACGACTTACTCTTTCCATGATTAGATCCTTGCTAACACGGGATCGAATTCACTGTCGAATTGAGGTGAACTCTCTTGCATACTTAAATTAATAACCACTCAGGTTACAAGTGAAGAGGATGTATTAATTTAAGTATCTGAGTACGATAGATCAACAATATCAGGTTCATATACCTTCCAGAAATTGTTCATACTCTCGGGAATGCCTTTCTGTGTCTTAGGGCCTCCTGATCGAGCTGAAAACAATCTGGGTGTAGATCTGGGAAATTTGGCGTTGAGTTCAAATTCGAAAACAAGCAAAACCGGCAAGTAGATTTAATATAAAGTTGAAGCCATAATGAATAAAATCTTGCAGGAAAGATAAATTCGACAATAACGTCATTTCAATGGAAGAATTTGAGTTTCTAAATTACTAGTTATGCCATACATTGGCTTGTGATCAAAGAAAACCCCTGTAAATCGGCAACTAGGTGTTCGAAATCCCAAAATTTGTTTGGAATTCAAACAACCGGACAATAGAACTAGAAATATAAATGCATTCGACTAAATCCTTCTATTTAACGTTGGTCTCCAAATTAGAACTGAAAATACAAAACTAATCTAATCTAAACAAAAGCGAAAGAAAAATAAAAGAAAGAAAAAATAAAGAAAGAGTAAAAATACGGGGCCTTGACGCCGGATCTATAACCAGTCGCCCCGGTACAGGTTTTCTTCTTTTGCGGCGGCATATTTATAGGGTTACGAGAAGTTGGGCCCTAATTTCGTGCATTTCTTTTTTTGGACTTTAGTTAAGCGGCCCGATGGAGCGTCTTTGTGGCGACATCGAGCCCTCGTTGCAACATCTGTTTTTGTCGCAGTCCTTGTCGCAGGAGCCTCTATGTGGTTGCGACATGTCTTAAGTGAAGCTGGTGTCGCGGCGCAGTCGCCCATCCGCGACACTCTTCTCATTGAAACTCACGTCGTGACGGCTGCGGCGTTGCGACCTTACGGTCCATGCGGTGTATCGCGGCGGCTGATGTTGTCGCGACTTCCGTTCAGTACAATTGTTGTCGCGACAAACTACGATGTTAATCGCGACCTTAAATTCGCCGTAATTGATGTCACGACAACTTGGTGTTTAATGCGACCTTATCTTCTAATGGAATTGTTGTGAACAACTTTCTCCTTACAAGCGATCGTCCGCAATGCGCTTCCGATGCGGTGTTGATGTCGCGGCGCATCGAATGTCGGCGACATTGTGTCTTCTTCTTCTTGATTCACGGTTGTTTAACTTTGGTTTCTTTTTCCTCGACTCATTTTGTTTTCAATTAAGCTTCATTTCGCATTGGGTTTTGTGATGTAACACGAATCGCATTTTGATTGTTGTAAAGCCTGCGACATCACAGTCAACTCATCTTTATACGACGTTCTGCGCCCACACAGCACGTCCCATTATATCAGTTCTGCTCAGCCACATTCTGCTCCTTTTTACTACAATTTATGCTTTCTTTTGGATTTCTGCTTTGCCACGAAATTTGGTGAAGATTTATTCGATTCCTGCATATAAATCAAGTCTTTTATATAAAAAATAATCAGAAAAATGGTGAAAATAGATGACTTTTAAGCTCATCAAGCTCCCCAAACTTAAAGTTGCTTGTCTGACAAAGAAAAAAAAGATTTGTTTGTCCTCAAACAAAAGGACATTTTTCTGTTCTGTTTTGCAGTTGCAACTAATTTAATTGAAAGACTAGAAATTGCATTCTTTTCTGTGTATTCAGCTTTTAAGTCCAGATCAAGGTTAGTTTTCACTCAATCTGGTGCATAAAACTAAATTGTTGAAATTGTTTTACAAACAGTATAGTTAATTGATCCTGCTGAAATGTAAGTTATTTTTTTCCTTCTCATTTCCTTAATGAGTCAATTAACCTTTAGAGGATGTTCACGGTTTGATATTTTCTGATTTCCAAATTCATAGAGCACATTGTTCATATTGATCTCCACTAATGTAGGTTATTACAACGCCGGGATGTCCAGTCTTTTAGGCTTGTAATGTTAGGCTTGGGTAAAGGATAGGATGGATGGGATTTTAGGTTAAGATTACCATGCTCCTTTTTCCTTTTGCTCACATCTTTTGCCCTTTTTCTCCTGTAGTTTCTTGAATAAACTCCCCCAGACTTCATGTTTGGGATACCTGATGATTTTCTTCTATTCCAGAGGCTGTATGTTCCCATTTCTCATTCATAATTGAGTGGGGAATTTTTTTTTTTTTTATCGCCATTCGGAAATAGTGCAATGTTTTGTATTACAGAGCTTTCTAACACTCTTAGTGAACTTTGGGTTAAGTAACTCTCCCATACCAGATGGCATTAAGTGCTAGGTGTTGAAACACCCCTAAGAACTTAATTGTTCGAAGAGTCGGGCCTTGAAGACAAAACATTCCATAAGCCTTCTTTTACTATATTTTCGTGGAGTCTTTTTCTCTTCATTCCTTTTACGCCATTTTTCTCTTTGAGTTCCTACAAAATTTACCTCCCCAAACTTTGTTCTCTTCTTTTTCTTTTTGAGTTCTTTGGTAATCAGTTATTTGGAAGATTGATTCCTTAGGATGGGTTAAGGTCTTTATTGGCTTATTTTGAAAATAAGGCTTGTTTTGGCTCAATTTCTGGAACTAAAGTATATGCATCAGCATATGAATAGGGATGGCTAAAATGGATCAAACTTTCCAAGGATGGCCTGCATCATTTCTTGTTGGTTGTATCACCTAGGATTTCGCCTTGATGATAATCTAACAAGTTACAGAATTTGGGTTATTTGTGACTAACCTTGAGGATTTTCTTGACTCATATCAATGGATGAGAATTTAGATGATGTTATTTCCAACAGGTTCCTTGACTCACTGTTAATACCACAAACTCAAAAAAATTGTTTTGTTCCTTCAATTGTATAACCTTCCTTATCCTGGACTTATTAGCAAAATTCAAACTAAATCGCGATTT
The DNA here is from genome assembly GCA_016808115.1 of Tetrastigma voinierianum. Taxonomy (NCBI): domain Eukaryota; kingdom Viridiplantae; phylum Streptophyta; class Magnoliopsida; order Vitales; family Vitaceae; genus Tetrastigma; species Tetrastigma voinierianum. The sequence goes on along the minus strand of JAEQBH010000880.1, from coordinate 1,480,333 downwards.
ATGCTTCGAATTAAATTGCTGTCATTTAGCTCTTGATGCAACGTTAAAAAATTATTAAATTGATTCCCAAATCAGAAACTAAAATGAAACAAAAATAAAATTCAGATATCATGAACAACTAATTTACAAATCAGAAGGAAATCTATTCAAATATCAAACATTTAGATTTACAATATGTTTTCTTACAGTTACACTGTATCTAAGTTCGAGAAAAACCCTTTATTTCTTGATCTAAATCCCTATATCTTCTTGAGGAGATTTACGGCCCTTGAGAATTTGGCTCACGGACAGGCTCCTCCGGGGTGATTCGGGCATTAATAAGATTAGATCGACAAATTGGGGCTGCTTCTCCTTTCTTTCGGAGCTTCTTGTTTGATGGATTCTAACTTCATCCATGTTCCCTTCCATCAACCATTCTTTTTATTACACAACGTTTATGGAATAAAGAATGGAATTTATTTCTTTCCGACTCCATTCATTCAAATAAAACTTGTATTCAATTTCTGGAGCTCTTCTTTTCTCTCATTCTCCCTTCTCTCCACATTTTTCTTGTTCGTTTTCTTCCCGTCGTTTCTCCATCTTTTTGTGTGAATTGGTTTCTGGGAAGAACAACCATTGTACTCTTTTTATTTTCTATCAATGGATTAAATGATTCCTCAGACCTTATGTACGGTGTTTCCAACGGTTGCAGTTGTTTTGATAAATTTGAGCTATTTTCCTCAGACTTATTAATTTTCCCTACGATTATTCCCCTCGGCGGAGTGTATTAAACACATTTAGTTGTCCGAATTTAATTCACATTTTACGCACTAATCACTATTTATTACTCTATTTATTTGCGCTCGTCTCGTCCTAAATTCAGGCTGAAAATGTGTGTTGTCATTATTTTATTGAAATTAAAAGCGCCCGGCTAGCGAGTTCCTCTTTGTCAAACCAACTTCTTTGTTTGTCGCGGCAGCTGATAACTTTCTTGGAGGGCTGGAGTCATCCTCACGGGTGCGACCTAAAAGGTGTTTCATTTAAGATGTCGCGACCACATCAATCTTTTGAAGGAATTGCTCTTGTCGCAACATAAGTGTTTTGTCGCGACATTCAACTCTATTTTTCTTCCTTCAATTTTGACTAAGTCACGACATCAACTTCTGTTGCGACATCAACTTCTGTCAAGACAGAAGTTTTACTTGCATGACCTGATACACATTGCCTTAAATTAAATGAACAGAGAGCTTTTCATTCTTTATCAATTCTCAAATTCTCAGTATCAACTAAATCAATTCCACACAGCAATTCAAACATATATTCTATTCACTTTTCACAGAATTTGTATAGGGAAAAGAATGCTCCCCCTTTTTCAAAAAGCTCCTTCCTGTGAATTGCTGGAGTTGTCCTGGAATTGTCTCCTTCTCTCCTTCCTTTGCATTTTGCTGCGCATTCTACAACATTCTGAAGGATTTAATTAAACAAAAATTAACTTCTCAAGTACTAACTAATCATTACAGCAACTAGATAAAAGAAAGTCAATGTGAATTCTAAAAAAATATTCAAAGTCTAAAAGAAAAAACATAAATTAAAGTTTCTATGGGATGCCTCCCATCAGCTGCTTAGTTTTTAGTCATTAGCTGGACTTGCTGTTTTGATTTTCTTTCCTCTCAATGAACCATTCCTTAACTCACTTCTTTTAGTTTCTTTACCAACTTTGATAATGCTTGATCTTTGTCCGTGACTCTAAATTCTTCCCCGACATCGAGTCTTGAGTGTTCTTGCTCCAAATGTAGTGCTTCACATCAACGTATATGGTCCACTCACTAGTTCAACTTTCTGAAGACAATCTTAATGCAGGTTGAATGTAGAACTTCGATCCTTCCTCAGAACTCACTCCCTGAATCTTTGATCATGCCATTTCTTTGTCTTGTCTTTGTAGATCTTAGCATTATCATAGGCTTCAATTCTCAGTTCTTCCAGTTCATTCGATTTAGGCAATCTCTCTTCTCTTTGCATTTGAAATCGAAATTCAGCTTCTTGATGGCCACCTTGGCCTTGTATTCTAATTCAAAAGGGAGGTGACATGGCTTGCCCGAATGCAGTCTGCTATGGGGACATCAGTAGGAGTTTGAATCACGATCTGTAGAGCCCAAAGTGCATCATCAAGTTTGGAAGACCAATCCTTCCTGCTTGAACTTACAGTCTTTTCCAGGATCCTTTTAATCTCTTTGTTGGAAATTTCTGCTTGCCCATTAGTCTGGGGATGATAAGCTAGGTTCATTATATGTTTGATCCCATATATGCTCATGAGCTTTGCGAAAATTTTGTTACAAAGTGAAACCCATCGCGATGATAGTCTGGGTGTTTCCCGAATCACATAAATATGTTCTTTTGCGGGAAACTCACAGCGTAACCCAGTATCATTCCTTGGACAAGCCCTTCACTTCCACCCGTTGGAAACATAATGAGCTGCTAGCGGTATATACGGGTTTCCAAATGATTTGTGAAAGGTCAATAAAATCTATCCCCATTACATCAAACATTTGCACCACCAATATGCCTCGTAGGGGCATTTCATTTATCTTTGCCGATATTTCCAATCTTTTGGCATCTATCATAATTTGACCATTGATGCAGTCCACGAAAATAGTTGGCCAATAAAATCGATTGTAGTATCTTATGAGGTACATTATTTCTCGAGAAAAATACTTATATGGTGATGCATGGCATTCATTCATAATTACGCTTTGTTCACCCTGCAGCGCATCTTCTTATAATCCCATATCAACACCTCTTAAATAGTGGGTCATCCCGGATATAATACACGCTGTCGGTTACGAGGTTTCTTTTACGTTGGTGGTGAATTCGAAGGAACTACTCCACGAGCTAAGTAATTCACAATATCGAAGCGCCATGGCATTTGGAATGACAATTGAAATAGTTGCTCATCACGGGAAGTTCTCTCTTAGTCTTATCTCCTCCTCTTAGCCCGATTTCTTTCTAATATGGACAAGTGATCAGCTATCACGATATCACATCCCTTTTATCTCTAATTTCGGATCGAACTCTTGCGGTAGTAGCACCCGTATCAATCTTGTGCTTCCTTTTTGACATAAGATATTTGATGATTTGCATGAGTGCGTGTGAGCGATATGGGATCCCGAGTCGCTGGCTGGAATTTTCACAAGTAAAACACTATTGCTGGCATCTCTTTCCAGTTATGGAATAGTTTTCTTATTAGCCCGTTAGGGATTACGCTGGCATAATTGGCTGAATATTTTCTCCTTTCTTTGCCCCAATACAGCCCCCATTGCGAAGTCACTGGCATCACACATTACTTCGAATCCCTGATCCCATTCTGGTGCAGCCATGATAGGTGCTTGAACCAATCTGATCTTGATTTCTTCAAAGGCAGCCTTGCAGGAATCATCAAAATTAAACTTTGTGTCCTTCTCCAGTAATCTGCATAGTGGTCTGGCTATCCTTGAGAAGTCTTTGATGAATCTCCTATAAAATTGACATGCCCCAGAAACTCCTTATACCTTTTCTTTGTTGTGGGAGGTGCTAAGGTTTTGATAATGGAAATCTTAAAGTTGGTCCACTTCTAGCCTTGTAGCGGAATTTTATGACGAGAACAATACCTTATCACCGTAGTGGCATTTTCCCAATTCAATGCTAGGTTTGTTTGTCCTTGCATCTTTGAAATCTTGTTCAGGTTGCTCGGACACATTCCAAAAAAGCTGGACCCATACCTTTGTGAAGTCATCCATTAAAATATCCATGACTTCCTCGACCAAATACGAACATCGACATCATACATCTGGAAAGTAGTAGGGCGTTGCATAGCCCAAATGGCATCGCCACAACAAGGTACCATAGGGCATGTAAATATCAGTCTTTTCTTGGTCCTCAGGTGCAATTGCAATCTGGTTATAGCCTGAATATCCATCCAGAAAACAAAAATGATGATGTCTGCTAACTTTGTCTAGCGTCATTTACGATCAATGAAAGAGTAAGGAAAATGATCTTTCACGGTTGTTGTGTTCGGCTTCACCTTAATCAATGCATATTCTCCATCCTGTCACTGTTCTTGTTGGAATCAATTCATTTATGTCATTGCGGATTACAGTAAATCCACCTTTCTTTGGAACCACATGGACTGGGCTAACCCAAGGACTGTCTGAAATTGCATAGATAAAACCAGCATTTAACCATTTGAGCACCTCCTTCACATTACCTCGCCGTGTGCAGTTGATCTCCTTTGATGTTCTTGATTGGTCTTACCTCTCTTCTAGTGTACTGTGCATGCATATTGATTGGACTGATACCTTTTAAATCTTCAATAGACCATGCTATAGACTCTTTATGCTTCCTTAAAATTTCCATGTTTTTGTTCTCAGCATGCTAAGTCGCGATATTATTCTTGGTTTGTTCTTTGGCAGCTCTAGGTAAGCATACTTTAAATGACTTGGCAACTCTTTTAAAACTAGCCCTTCTTCACTGGTTTCTTTATGAAATTCTTTTTCTTCATTTTCGTCTCTTTGTTTTATCCCATTTTGTTCAAGACTCATCACCTTTTCAGTAGAATGTAAATTGATGTGTAGAAAATCTGAATCAAAACCTTCGAGGATGCGGAATTCATCTCTTTTCATTGATTGAAAGTTGGTCTAAATTTACAATCATAAGTATTAAAAATTAGAGTTGTTGACATATACATCTTCTACTGACTTGATATGATCCCTTTCTATATCTAAAATCTTCAAACTTCTGATTAAATTGAAGTCAGCTGTCTCTTCTCCAACTGGCGTGAGAATTCATACGCATATCGTTAGAGCTGCCTCCGATTGCTAAGTGGCCTTCCCGACGAGAGGGACATGAATCTTCTCCATATCCAGTATGATGAAGTCAGTTGGAAAAATAAATTTTCCCACCTTGACCAGCACATCTTCTATGATTCCTTCAGGTTTGCGGGGTTCTATACGCCATTTGGAGGTGTGATGGTGGGAGTAATCTCCCTGAGCTGCTCTTGGCAGCGAATAAGGCATTAAATTTATAATGGCTTTGAGTCCGCAGAGGCTTTGGAACTCAAACTCTCCAATGGTGCGAGATGGTAAAGCTCCTGGATCCTTCATCTTTTTTCTAGTAAGCCTCTCTTTGATCACAGCGTGATTGCGGAGTCAAATTCATAATTCCTTCTTCGACAATCTTCCTCTTTCGGTATGTCTTTCAAAATTTTTTTGCATAGTGGCATCGGTAACCATATTGAAAGGCATGCTGATCCTCCGACCACGAAGGTCTTTAGAACCTGGCTTTGTTCCTCTATCTTTGATTTGCAAACCTCTGTGGAAATGGGATCTATGTTGATTATTCACAGGTCTTCTTCTCTTGCTTCCTTCTTCTCACGACGAGTTGTTCCTTCTTCTTTTCCTTCAGTGTTTCAGCAATTTACAGGCCTTCCTCTCCTGGTTGCTTTCATCTTTTACTACGTCCTCTTCTCCAGTCTTTCCCACTTATTTTAGCCATACAGTCTTTTGGATTCTTCTTCGTGTCACTGGGAAAGGCATCTTTCATCTGGTTTTGCAGGTTTAGGGCCAGTTGCCCTATCTGTGTCTCCAGGTTCTTGAGAGAAGCATTAGTGGTCTTTTGAAAAATTTGAGAATTGGCATTTGAGGCTTCCAATTCTGCAAACTTTTGTTCATGGAGATTTAACAGCTTCTTGTTGTCCCCATGTGAATTGCAACATTTACTCTTGAATGGTTGGAGCTCTCCCCTCACGACCACAGTGTCGTTTCTATTTCCCATAACTTCTTCTTCTTGTAGGAACCTAGGTGGTTGCTGATATCCTTGTTGAGGTCTGTCCACCTTGGGCCTTGCAGAGCCCCTCCACCATATGAAATGTTTTGCATGGTTCCTCGATCTTTGGATGATAGTGTCTTTGGCCAGTTAAGTTTAGTTTGAAGTGATAACTTCTTGGCTCTCCCAGTACTTAACCTCCTCGCATCATAAAGCAGTTCTTCGATTAGATTTACCTCAGCACTTCCTCTCAATAGTTCCTCTCGACTGCTCCTATTTCATGAGCAGTGTGCATCTTCCTCTCTTGTCCATTAAGCATGATGGCGCCCCGGCTTTGCCTCCATGGCTGTCATCTTGCTGAACTCCATGACTCCTCTTCCTCACCAGCTTACTCTTGAAAACTCGATGGAGCTTTCATATTGCATTCTCCAGTCCTCGATCAGATCTCTTGCCTCTTCAGCACTTTTACGTTTGAATGCTCCACAACATGAAGAGCATCGTGTGCCCATAGATATCATTTAAGGCATGATACCACGATGTCCATCTGGAGTCTTCAAGTACATCTGCATGCATTGGACATCTTTTTAAATATTGAATCTTTCCCAAGCTATGTAAAGGCTTTCATCTTCCCACTGGCTTTGGAACACAATTATCTCCCTCCGCTTCTCTCGGAGGTGGTGAAGGTGGAAAGAATCTACCCCAGTAGGCTTCCTGACTCTCCCAGTATGTGAGAACCATATGGTAGAGATTCATACCATGTAGGTACGCTGTATCTCACTTAGAAAATGGGAATAAATGCAATTTTATGACCTGCGGTCTCACCCCATTCAACTTCATAGTGTTTGCCATTACGAAACCTTCCCGAATGCTCATTTGGGTCTTACGTGGGATTACCCGATAAAGCTGTTGTTGCTGAACCGTATGTCAGTCTTTGGCTTGATTCCATTATTAGCATCAAGCGCCAAGGCATCGTTACAGTATTCATCACGAATAAGGTGGTCTCAAAGTCCTCCATTGTATGAGTGATTGGAGGCCTTCTAGGCTGTGTTCGTTGTCCTGCTTCAGTGCAGTGCGGCCTTTCATCTGCCATAGCTGGGTTTTGACCTTCGCCTTTCTCGAAGCTTAAGTGTTCTTTCTAGTTCGATGTCTATTTGGAATCGGATTAGTGTTATTTCCTATACATTAAAAAGTTTTCCTGAAATCAAAACACACTTACATTAATAGGATTAGTCAGGCCAACAAATATTTCCAATATGGCTTGTTAAAAGTTAGTGGCTAAAAATAACCACTGCTTTGAAAAACTATCTTTGTTTTTTTTTTTCTTTTTAAATGTCCAAATTAGCATTTCCTTCTTTCATCAGAATATTGATCTACTAAACTCTTTCGATCGATGGCGCCATAAAACTTGTTATTTGGACCAAATGATGTGTGGAATTGCTGACGTTATCACCCGAAGGACTATTATCTAATCCTAGAAATGAAGCAAATAAACTTGTTGGCGGATCAGTATGTTCCACAAGTTCATAACCACATTACAAGGACTATTGTCTAATCCACGGAAAAGCTAACGCCATAAAACTTGTTGACCACATCTGAATTGATATGGATCAAAACCCTATTCAAAAATTTATGACTTATTACCCAAGTTATTATCTAATCCTCGATAATAAAACATTAAACTTAGTGTAGGTTTCTATTTAGCTATAGTGTTGATTAAAGTATTTTATAAAAAGAGTAAACCATTTTCTTTGTGGTTTTGATCCGGTATCTTTGCAAATTTTTAAATCGAACAAGTAATGCAAAATTGGATTTAAGTCGGATATCGATCCCACGAGATCTCAAGAATTTACTGATAACTACCCAACTACTTAGAAAGCAAATACTATTTGGGCGATAATGCGATATTGGGATTTTGCTTTGAAAGCACGAAAATAATGATGTAAGAAAAATGAATGAATAACAAATGAATTGAATATTGAAATATTAAAATAGAAAATTTAGATTGAACGATTATCTCTAAAAGAAAACATTGAATAATCAGCTATTGTGAAGAATCAATTCCCTACGGCATCTTTGTAACTTTTGCTTTGAACTCACAGTTTTAAAACTAGTTCAGGAATAAGATAGTGTGACTGGATCTCTCCAAACCCCACCGTTCATCATCTCACCTTAACTGTTTCTCTCGAACACAGTGGGTTAGATAACTACTTTTAAATCTGGTAGCCTTGTTCTGGGTATTTTTATTTCTCAATACTTCATACCTGTGACATGGATGAGCTGAGCTCCTTAAGCGTAGTCATTCTGGAGGTTTGCCTTTATGCTGGATTCCTCATCCTCCAAAATTAGAAACGGCTTACTCTTTCCTTGATTAGATCCTTTTACTAACACGGATTCGAATTCACTATTCGAATTAGGGTGACTCTGCGTACTTAAATTAATAGCTCCACTTCGACTCATTCTCGGTTACAAGTGAGAAGGATGATGATTTAAATTATACGAGCCTGATAAATCAGCAATATCAGATTCATATACCTTCACGAAATTGTTCCTTACTCGGGAGATGCCTTCTCTGTGTCACTCGGAGAGGGCCTCACGAATCGAGCTGAAAACAATCTCGTTATGGAGTACGGGAGGCGGCGTTGGGATCAATTCCAGAAAACAAACAAAACCAACAAGTCGATTTAATATATGAAGTTCAGCCATAATGAATAAAATACTGCAGGAAAGATAATTTCTGACAATAACGTCATTTCAATGGAAGCTGGGTTTCTAAATTACTGATTATACCATACATTGGCTTGTTGATCAAGAAAACCACTGTAAATCGAGGCCAGTGTTCGAAATCCCAAAATTTAATGCGGAATTCAAACAACCAGACAGTAATTTTAAGAAATATAAATTTGCATTCAGCTAAATCCTTTATAGCTAACGTTCGATTCCAAATTAGAACGAAAATACAAACTAATCTAATCTAAACAAAACAAAACAAAAATAAAAGAAAGAAAAGAAAATACGGGAGCCTTGACTTGCTCGAGATCTCTCTTTAGTCGCCTAAGCTGCGTTTCTTCTTTGCATTTGCATATTTATAGGGTTACGAGAAGTTGTTTCGTTTAGGCGCATTTCTTTTTGGACTTTGGGTCGCGGCCTAGTAGGCGTCTTGTCGCGACATCGAGCCCTCGTCGCAACATCTGTTCTTGTGGCAGTACTTGTCGCAAGAGCCTCTATATGGTTGCGTATGTCTTAGAAGTGGTTGTGTCGGCTTGAAGCAGTCTTGTCGCGACCTCTTCTCATTGAAACTAACGTCGCGACAGCTTATTAACGTCGTGACCTTCTAGTCCTTGTAGCTGATGTCGCGTGACTGGTGTTGTGGCGACAACTGTTATCCGCGACCTCGAGTCGCCGTAATTGATGTTGCGACAACGGTGTGTCATGACCTTATCTTACATTGGAATTGTTGTCGGCGACAACTTTCTCCTTACAAACTGATGTCATGTTAGCCACGATCACGGTGTTGATGCTTCAGCGACTGCATCGAATGTCGCGACATTGTGTCTTCTTCTTCTTGATTCACGGTTGTTTAACTTTGAGGTTTCTTTCCTCTGACTCATTTTGTTTTCAATTAAACCGTTCGCGTGGAGTTTCACTGATGTAACCTGAATACGCATTTTGATTGCTGTCAAAGCCTCGCGACATCTGGTCCTTTCATCTTTATACGTCGTTCTTGTTGCCACACCAGCCTTCCATCCCATTATATCGGTTACGCTCGGCCCACGTTAACTCTTTTCTTGCAATTTATGCTTTCTTTTGGATTTCTTGCTGCACAGAAATTTGGTGAAGTTTATTCCAGATTCTTGCATATAAATCAGTCTTTTAATATAAAAATTAATCAGAAAAATGGACTGAAAATAGATGACTTTTAAGTTCATCAACAACAAGCCTATGGAATTTGGAAAATCAGGAAAAGATCAAAACTGTGAACATCCTCTAAGGGTTAATTGATTCATTAATAAAATGAAAGCAGCATTTTGTAGAATCAATTAACTTCTGCACTATTTGTAAAACAAATTCCAACAATTTAAATTATGTACACCTGATTTGAGTAAAAACTAACCTTTATATTGGACTTGAAGAACAGTACAAGAAATGATGCAATTTAGTCTTTCAATTAAATCGGTTACAACTGCAAAACAGAACAGAAAAATGTCTTTTTGTTTGAGGACAAACAAATCTTTCTTTTCTTTACTTGGGGACAAGCAAAATCTTAAGTTTACAGGGAGTTGATGAGCTTAAAAGTCTCTATTTTCAGTCCATTTTTCTGATTGATTTGTATATAAAAGGCGTTCTGTGCAGAATATGGAATAAACTACGCAAGCTTCTTTGATGCGGGAATTCAAAAGAAAGCGGGAATTTCTGGCATTAAAGGCGAGAATGTGGTGGCGATCGAAATATCATTGTTTGAAGGAAGTTCACAATGGAGAAGCGCAAAGGATTAAGGAATTTGATGTCAGTGAAGCTTTAAAATCAAAATGCATATTCGAGTTGCAGCACAAAGCTCGATCCTGAATGAAGTGTAATTGAAGACAAGCGGTACGTGAAAGAAACTCAAGTCAAGCAGCGATGTGAAGAAAGAAGACGCCGTGTCGCCACATCAGCCCGGTCGACATAATTAAACCGGTCACGGAGTGGATAATGAAATTGAGACACCAACAAAGGAGAATTGGCTACATAAGATAAACGATGGAATTTGAACAGCGTCTTAAACATCTGGATGTGAATTATCAGCTAACTAATCGACGATCAGCGACATCGACTACAAGAGGAAACTGAGTCGCGACAACAGCGGCTAAGAGATGGTCTGACATCGGCTACGAAAGGAAGTGGCGACATCATTCGGCCCGATTGCGACAACGGTTGCGTGAAAGAAGGTCGCGCGAGCTGGTTGGCCGCGACATCGATACTCGCAAGACTTGAGGTCACGACATCAAGAAGATGTATGCGACATCATTTGCAGGCCAAGGGTCAAAGCAACATCCAGTCGCGGCGTATTACGAGAGAGAAGGAGTTGCGTGACATTTTAGATGTCGCGACATCAAATATCTGCCTGATTCAGGTGCGGCGATCCTTGGTACGTATGACATCATTTACGAACACGTCGCGACGAAGCAAAGGCTCTGGGACATGGCGAAGACGAGTCGCGACAAGAATCGATCATCACGACATCAACAACCAAGCTGGGCCATTTTAAAGCTGCGATCGAAGTGCATTGAAATTAGGGCTGACTTGACCCATAAATCGAAGCTTACAGAATGAGCGGCTCTTGGCGGCGAGAGATGCAAAAAGGACCTTACCACGAGACCTGTATTTTAATTTTCTTTTTCTTTTCTTTTCTTCATTTTTTTTATTTTCATATTAGTTTGTATTTCATTCAAATTTGGATCTGAACGTTCTAGCACATTAAAGTTTAAGTTGAATCTGATTCATATTTCACTTCAGTACATGCGGTTGTTTGAATTCCGGATATTCAGGTCGGGTTCGGTTGCTAATTCACAGTGACTTTGATCAGCAAGCCAATGTATGGTGTAATATAGTGATTTAGATTCCAGCTTCCGTGAATTAGCTATCGTCGAAATTATCTTTCTGCATAAATTTTATTCGATCTTTGATGAACTCGGTTCTTGAAGGCGCTTCTTTGATCTTGTGTATTTTACATTCTTGATCCCAATGTCGATGTCTCATACGCGTAAATAGAGTGTCTCAAGCTCACGATTTCCGGGAAGGCCGGCTGTTTTCTGAGAAAATTCACAGGAAGTAATGGACTCAATTTACGAAAGATGTATGAGAACCTAACAATGGTGATCTAATGTGCTATGTGTAAATTAAATCGATAATCTTCTCACTTGGGGCGAGAATGAGTGGAGCAATTTATCAATTTAAACAGAGAGTTCACCTCGATTAGATTAAATGAAATCCAATCCGTGTTAACGAGAGATCTAATCAAGGAAAGGATGAGGCACATTTCTAATTTGGAGGAAGAGGAGCAGTATAAGTGTAAGATACGTGCAATGACTATCTTAGGAGCTCAGATTCAGTCCATGTTGTGGGTATGAAGTATTGAAGAAAATAGTTAAAAGTAGTTATTTAACACTCTTGTCTTAGAAAGAAGCAGTGAGGTTTAGATAATGGTGTGAGGTTTGGAGAGATCCGGCTACACTATTATATTCCTTGGACTAGTTTAATCACGTGGTTCAATGCGAGATCGGTGCATTCTGCCAGAATTGATGTTGCACGGTAGCATTCTTTCAATGTCTTTTGCGGAGAAGCTGTTCGAGTCTTAATTTGTTGTTATTTTTTGTATTTCAATATTCAATTCATATATTATTAATTCGTTTCTTAGAGTTTTATTATTTTAAAATTTAATCAGCTAATTCTAATTGTCCATCATAATCCCAAATAGACGCAGATTTTTGGTAATCGGAATTGGATAATTGAGAATTCTTGAGATCTACGTGGGGATCGATATGCGGACTTAAATCAATTTACTACTTGTTCGACTTGCACTTGCAGCATAACGGATCAAAAACCACTCATTAAACAATTCTCCAATTGAAACAATCTTTGAACTAATCAAATAGCTTTAAGACATATCCCGGTCGACAAGTTTTGTGGCGTAGATTCTTGCAGATGACGATAGTCTTTTAATAGTGTTATAAATTTGTACATGTCTTTTGATCCAGTTAAAAGCAAGTTTTATGGCGCCGTTGCCGGGGATTAGACAATAGTCTTTTGGCAATAGTGTTATAAATTTGTACATGTCTTTTGGTCCAGACAATAGTCTATTATAGTTTCACTACTGGTGTTGCTTTTGATGTCGCTACATTGAGTTGTACTGTAGTGACATTAACCTGATGTTGCTTCAATGTCGTAATGATGTGGTGACATTGGAATATCCTTGCCTTCCCCTCTTCATTTGATGTAGCAGCTTTGTCGAGACATTACAATAACGTCAAGACCTTCTCCAATTAATGTTGACCTTTGGAAATGTAATGTGCGACATGATACTTTACTTTGCGCAATGTTGGATTCTCGATTTATTACAGTCTGCTTCTTTTCCTTAAGTTTATACAAAACATGGGTAGAAAGCTCCATAATTTTGCATTAAAATGAATTTTAAGCCTGAAATATACTTGAAAAATGAAATCCAAAAATAGATGAGTTTTAGACTCATCATTTCCTTTCAGAAAATGGAAGGGACTTCTCATCTTAGTAAAACTTTTAAAACATTGAGATTGATTATTTCCTATAAGCAAAGCAGGTGATGAAGAAAGAGGAGAGAGTGTGCTTTAGCATGGGAGTTTGTGGTGATGAAAGTACAAAGGTTTGAAATTGAAGGTGGTGGGAACTTTCTCTTGGGGAATCAATAGTTGTCTTCTTATTTGATCCAACTTGGCTCGTTCTTTACCAATTCATAGATTTCCACGACATGGGCGAGACCTAAACTGGATCTGTGATTGGAAATAAGCTCAAAAAAATTTTTTTTTTTTTTTTTTTAGGGCTTTAAAACATATAATATGGTCCTCGGGCCATAATATATGTAGGGGGACAATTGTTTGCACTTAAATTAAAATTTGGCTTTATCCAGTATTTGGTTAGGCTAAGCCTAAGCCATGATAAAAATCAGAGATAAAGGGCCCTAAATTCATTTAGTGAAGCCCAAAGAAAAGCCTAGAGGTATTTCTAAATTTTTTAAAATTTTTAGAAGCCAAACAAAGTTTTTTCTCAAATATCAAAAGCGGTAGAAAGGTAGGGTGATTATATGCAGACGTGGAATTTCCTTGGCTCGCTTCATAATGACACGAAATTTACTTGAGGAAATAGCCTCTCTAGTGAAGACGTGGATGAAATCCTTGAGGAACAAACTTTCCTAATGGAAGATATGGGCAATGGCTTCAAGAAGTGGGGAGAATGGAGAAAATGGAAACCTAGGCACCAAGTTAAGACGTCTATAAAAGAAATAGAGATAAAGGAACCGGAATCAATAAATTAATCAATCTACAAATCAATCAACTCAACAATGTCAATCTACTTCAGCAACACCTAACTTTTCAATAAACTTTCATCAATTTTAGCACTTTATTTCCTAGCTTCAGCTAAGTTTCTCAACACATTATTTCCTAGTTTCAATCAAGTTTCTATCAATATTCCAGCACATTATTATTCATTCATTTTTAGTGAAATCAAATGTTTACTTCAATAATTTCAGCATTCTATTTCCAAGTTCATTCAAGTTTGTCAATTTCCATTTTAATGTTATTTCATTCATTTTAGAAATCTAATATTTTTCTTCAACATTTAATTCGTGCAAAATTTCCATTTGTATGACATTTTCTACTTTTATAATGGGGAATTGTTAAGGGAACCAGGGAGCCTACATAACCTGATTAGAAGTTCGATCTTACGAGTCAATTTAGTTTGGAGACACTTTAATTTCCTAGCATGCCTACACGCTTGTATTTTGTATGTTTGTATGAAATTCAAAAATCACCACAACAATGGTAAAAAAAATCTTTTTTTTTTTAATTGTCTACAATGGCTTTTTGTTTATTTATTTTATATATTAAAAACATCATTAATATTAATATATTTAATTTGTTAATAAAATTATTATAAATATATTGACCTTAATACTATTGATTTTATGTTTTAAATTAGTATAATATTTGCAATTATGATAATTATAAACTTTAAATTATATTCATTATTTTATATTGATATATAAATACTTTTTATTTTTCTCTTGATAAAAAATATCCTTTTTTGAAACAATGATGATGGTTCTTTTTATGTTCTATTGAAAAAATGATTTTTATGTTTTATTATTAATTTTCTAATATCAACAATTATAATAATTCTAAAACTTTAAATTTATTTATTAATAGAAATAAAATAAGAGGAGATGGAGAAAACTTAGAATCATCTTTATTCCACTCTTGATAGGAACTGTTATATGGAAACTTGTAATGAAGGCGAAAGTTACAGTGGCAAGGACCTTTCGATGGTCATTCATTAAAATATTTATAACCTTCCCTTGAATGACCATAACATCAAAGCATGACTCGATAAAAGCCCTTCTTTAGGAAAAAACCCGGTGGGACAAAAACCTAGTGAAGGAAAAACGGCACATGGCACTTTTAGAAAGCACTCTTCACCTCGTTAAACCTTACTAGGAAAAACCCAATGGGATAAAAACCTAGTGAAGGAAAAAGAGTACAATATACCTTGAGTATTCAAGACTCCCCCTGATGTCGTAATATCTTAATTTAGAATGGTAGGCCTCCTCATTCCAATTATGTAGAAATTTCTTGAAGGTCGCAGCAGGTAATACCTTAGTGAATAAATCTGCAGGATTATCACTAGACCTGATTTGTTGTATATCAATCTCACCATTGTTTTGAAGCTCATGCATGTGAAAGAACTTTGGAGAAATATGCTTGGTTCAGTGTCCTTTGATGTATACGCCTTTGAGTTGTGGAATACAGGCGGCATTATCTACATATAATGATGTTGCTGTGTTTGAAATAGGAGAAAGACCACTAGAGTCACGAATATGTTGAATCGTGGATCTTAACCACATGCACTCCCTGCTTGCCTAATGTATTGCTAATAGCTCTGAATGATTGGAGAGGTTGCCACCGTAGACAGCAGATCTCGAGAGAAGCGTATCGCCCGCAGTAAATACATATCACGATTGTGATCCAAGCCTTATAGGGATCCGAAGGTATCCTGCATCGGTATAACCAAGTAACCGAGTTTTTGTTGCTTGAATAAAAGAGCCCTATATCACTTGTCCCACACAGAGGTATCTCAGCAAATGTTTTACTCTGTTCCAATGCCCGAAAAGTAGGCGAGAAATTTATATCTTGCAAGCAAGTTCACTGAAAAGGCTATGTCTGGCCTTGTACAATTTGCAAGATACATTAGTGCTCCAATTGCACTTAAGTATGGTACTTCTGGACCAAGGAGTTTCTCATTCTCTTCTTTAGGATGAAATGGGTCTTTATCCACTTCAAGGGATCTTACAACCATAGGGGAGTTAAGGGGATGGGCATTGTCCGTGTAAAAGCGCTTCAGGACTTTTTCAGTGCATGTTGATTGATGGACAAAAATGCCATTTGAAAAATACTTGATTTGCAGGCCGAGGCAATATATAGTCTTACCTAGATCTTTCATCTCAAATTCCTTCTTTAAATAATTAGCAGCCTTTCAGGGTCCCTTATTAGATTATGATCATCCATATATCGCTATAATCGTCAAACCTGATTTATGCTTTGATAGGACACATGGGCGCATTGAATTATTTACATCCTTCTTTTCAGTTAGTATTTAAAACGACAAATTAATATCTTAATTATTTGTTTGGTCCATGCAAGATCGCGCAATCTTATTGAATCACATACCACGTGGTTTTGCAGTTCTGCTTCAAGCAATGCAAATCCTTATGGGATTTTCTATGTATATACCAACAACATTCTATGGATCCACACAAATATGGTCGGATAAACATCCGAATAAATGCATTTCTAGTCCTTCAAACCCGGTTAATGGCTAAATATCTAAGGTGATTGCATCCACATCGTGAATATGTGCTCCTCATAGTCAGACACCGCCTGTGAAACCTCGTGCAACAAGGCGAGCTTTATATCGTACGATTTCATTATTTCATTTCTTTTTCGTACAAAGACCCATCTATATCCAACAAAGTTTGAAGATTTTCAAGTGTTGAACCATCGTCCAAATACCTCCCTTTAGCTAAAACAATCCCGCCTCGCCGATCGCTTCTTTCCATTTTTCCCACCTCGTTTATTTCATATGTCTATTTACACTAGGCTCCTGAATACTGCGTATTTTGCACAGATGCCCGAAGCCACTTGAAAGAAAAAGCATTAAGGACAAGAGTATGTCTACGGTCCATAGCTTCCCTGATTCAAGATAATTATAGAGATCTCTTCATTTATAGATAATTGGTCATATATTATACTGTTAAGGTAGCCCTTTAACTTTTTATAATGTGTTTGGCTCAACAGAGTCAGATCAGATGGTAATAGGCTTCAGAGAAATTTCATCAAAATTGTATCACAGAGTAAGCAACTTATAGATTTTCCTTGGGAAAGAATTCCTTAGATCCGATCGGTCTTCCATGTTTTAGACGTATTAGATATATCGGTTATAGGTATCTTCCCCGAACTTTCATAGGATCCTTCTAATATGATGGTGTATCAACAGTCGGAATATGTGACTTTGGGGTACTTTATGAATCGTTAAAAGCATTCCAGAATTGATCCGCAAGATCTACAGTGAGTGCGCAACTATTAGATTCTTTTCCCGGAAAGCAACTCCGATCCAACGGGCTTCCAAGTTTTGACGTAGTTAGATGTACCGCTAAAGATTCTCGAATTCCTCATTGTGGATCTCTCAATATGTGCCAAAGAAGCCATCACCGAATATGTGAATTTTTTAGTGTTTTATGCGGATCGCTGAAAGCATTCGGTAATTGATCCTGCAGATCCTCAGAATGAATGATTCTTTGAACTTCTAGTTCGCATCGTTTAGCAATCAGGATCGAAGATGCAACAATGATGGTGTATTCCAAGTAATTTCATGCCATTATTAGAATTTGACTTATTCCTTCCCACGGCTGAAAACAACGAACAAAATGATACTGAAAACCGAAGTGCAAAATATCTCAAAGGATCAAGGTAATGGATAATCGAGGCAGAAAGAAAACCTACATTATTGGAGTATTGTAGGGGACAGTAAACCGGCACAACCAAAGACACATAATAGGTCATGAAAGTTGTGAATAGTAATTCACTGGGGATATCCAAACGATAGTCTTAATAGATGATCGTGAAAAATGTGCTACAGTTTGATAATTTGTGCAAGTGAAACGAGTATAAGTATATGGTTCTCGTAGTAGAAAGAAGGCAAACATGAGACTAACGAGTGGTTTAAATCGAAGGTGAACCATAAAGTGCAATCAAAGTGGGTCCAATTAGTTGGGTCACGATAGGTCCAACAAAGTCAGTTCTCTTTAGTCATGTTTGTGAAATTAGTAGGAGTGTCAAAATCGACTTTGAGGGGGTTAAGGTCGAGCGATAAAATTTCTCGAAAGTACGTTAAAGATAGTTGTAATGTATAGATGGACTGGGATGTATAGGCGATCAAAGGGTCATGAATGACCATTAGACTGGCGAAGTAGGTTTTAAGTGCGAGGTGTCGGATATCAAGTCGTCATGCCATAGAACGATAGTTGAGTTACCGAACTCGTCTGAATTCGTATAAGATTCAATACAGCATTGTAGAGATATAAACCACATTATAAGGATCGTAATTTTTCCACACATTTTTTGCCATCATAGAGCTGTATGGAATGAGAAAAATTTCAAGAGTTTCATCGTCATTGTTTCTAGATGGTAATCCATTCCAAAGATATCTTTAAACTAAGTAAATTACGCTTGATTTGGTGAATAAAGGGTATCTTAATATGAGAATAAAAAGCAATCAGAATAATAGTGGCTCCCACCCAGCCTCAATAGGGCTAGACAGACCTGAAATAGTAGTAACATTAGAAGGGGCCAATGCTAATTAGAAAAATACTTCTTTTGGTCGGAGAATAGAATGAGTTGTAGCACAATTCTGCTCCTGGTTGGGCAACACATTCCCAAAGTGATTTTGACTCTCGGTGTGTGAAGTCGAGAGTAATTCATGTTTCTTCTCAAAGATAGTATGAAAATAAGGTTTGTAGATTTCTAATAAAATCGTAAAATACTACTCCAAACATTAAAGTGTTCTCAGGTGAAAAAGGAATTACACATAAGAAATAAATAAAAATTAATCAGACTGATATGTTCATGATCACCTTAATTAGATAAAATATTTCCGATCCTCAACCAAATGCTTGGTCAGATTTACGTACGTGACCAATGACCCGTCATGCCACATCTATCAGCAGTGTATTATCTAGTGGGCGTTTGAGTAGATACTTCAGCCAGTGGTTGCTTGTGGCGGGCAAACTTCCTTTGATTGGAATTGCTGCCTTTTATTTTGAAGGGACCTATATGATGTCTCGAATTATTACCACGCCACGCCGACCACCACCATGTTGCCCTTCTTTTTTTTCCTATGTTAGTCGCCCATTTCTTTGAAGTTCTCGTTCATTGCTATATGGGATGTAAAAGTAGATGCTTCAGAAATGCTTAACTGTAGGGACAAGATTGACATTTGGCAAAAGCCTATTCTTTCTCGCTTAGTAAGGAGCAGACGAATCAATTCAAAATATTATTAAATCACGCCTCTAGATTGCTGCCGTGATGAGCACGTTAGAGGCTGAAAAGTGGTAAAAGTTCTTTTCGGTTAGCAATATCCTCATTATGCGTATGTTCTCCCCGCAAAGCTTTAATGCTTAACCAATTCAAATAAAGTTAATTGTATCATAAATTTACTTAAAGTCTGGGCCGCAAGTGCAGCCAATCAGGCATTCTTGTGTCAGGGGAGTATTAATGCTTTTCTCGTGACAGAATTGGTCTTTGGGTCCCTGCACAGAGGACCATCAATCTTTTACTGTAAGGCATCTTCTCGAGACTTCATCAAGATGATGGCGTATGAAAATTAAAGCTTTAGCGCAATCTCCGCAGGATGTGAACAATTATTAGTTTCTTTTGATGGTTTCCTCCTAGGTCCGAAAAATTAATAAAATTTGTAATAATATGATCATAACAAGAAATGGGTTAAATATAGAATTCAAAAATTTAACAAAATTTAATGATCGTAATAATGAATTCGCCATAATTCAAGTGGTTGGGCGTGAATCCTTCGAATTATTAATGAATTTATGTTGAATTCAAAGGTTAGAAAACTCCTTCCGAATTATCGTACGAATTCTTCATGAATTCAAAGAGTTGCAAAATCCATCTTGAACGATGGGCAAAATCTGAATCCTTCCGAATTCAAAGTAGAGGGGTTACCATAATTGCTGGATAATACAAACATCACTTATACCAAATTGATAAACGTATAAAAAACACTACCACTTCATATTTAAGTCGAGAACTAAAAAAATAAGAATCCGACAATCAATTTCCAAGATTTAAGCAATCTCCAAACTTCAAATTTTAGATGCCATCAAAGTACATATAGATAAGGCCTATTTATAGGCTTGTAATGAGAAGGCCAAAGGTTACAATGAGAAAACCAAAGGACCTTTCATAATGATGGTCATTCATTAAAATATTATAGAATAAAAATATATTATTATTTCAGTATTGATTTATTTTTATTTTAATTATACACTCCTTTTTATTATTTATTTAAATATGAAAAACATATAGCATCTATACAATGATAAAATAATTTTAAAAATTAATTTATTTTCCTTCATATAAATTTACTTAAATGACTTTTAATGAGGTAAAAGGACAATATTATCCTTTTCTATTAGTGTCTTTAATATCTATTTCTTATGGTAATTTTTTTTTGATAAACTTGGCTACTAATAAATTTAGATAAAAAATAAAAATTAGTCTAGAAAATGACAATTTTAAAAAACTTAATTGTTGTAAATGAAATGTTTTTGTGTGTGAATGACCACATTCATGGGGTATGTAATTACCTCTACACTTATTGATATGTGCTAACTTTACAAGGTGGTAATGAGCACATTCACGTATTAGGTAATTCACTTCATTACTCACCTTAAAAAGGGAATAAGGTTATGGGAAAGCCTTATAAAGTGGCTTCACCCTTGAATGAAACACATCCCGAGATCCCTCCCCACACCCCCCTCTCTCATTGTTTGACTCATTTTTAAATACAAACCAGCAGACGATAGATTCTTTAAACATTTCACCAAAAGATTATTCAATCTTGTGTAAAGCTATGGCAAACAACTTGATTTAAACCCAATATATTCAATCTTAGTTCTCTACTGTAAGCAACAATTTTAAATAAAAATTATTTTGGTGTAAACCATTGCAAAATCGTCATATAAGTAATAAAGTGGATTTTAAGTCAGTATGATTATTCCCACGAGGATTGATTAGAAAATTTAAAGCAATGATTAATTATCCCTACTGTTACTCAAGATAACTCAACATTACTTCACTAGTGAGTTCAAGGATAGCTCTTGTATTTCTAAAGTAAAATGAATAAAATATATATATATATAAAATATTATGATTAGAGAGTTCACTCGCTGAAATAACACCAGAAAGAAAATGTGACAGACCATCACTTTTAAATTTCCAAATAAATATAAAGTATGTGATATGAACATTGAATTGTCCAAGAGCGCATTAGTAGTAAATGGATTTCTCCTACACTACACATTTCACTTAGCTACTACACTTAGATTCTTGTGACAGCAGTCCTAAAAGATACTTGTAGGAATTGGATCCTCTTAAGATATATCAAGTCCTTTCCTCAATACTCTTTACAAACTATCTCAGAGGACTTGGAAATTGCTTGCCCTATAGACAAGAGATAATGCAAGCCTCTCCAAAATATCATAGTACCCTTAGTATGAAGCTCAGACAGTACTTTCCTTTGATTAGAATCTCAGCCTAACACAGGTTGGAGATTATTCCTCTCAATTTAGGTGAAAAGTTTCTAGAATTAAACCTGCTAGATCAGGTAGTGGATCTTATTCATCTAGAACATACTTTTGCCAGCTACCCAATGAAACCTGAAGTCGGGAGGTTCATCATCACCGTGATAACAAAGTGATCCAAAGTGTGCATTATCAAATAATAGTTGTTTGTAATTTACCCTCTCGTGGACTCATTTTGCTTCCTCGTGTGGTCATATCTTTGTGTCACTGACAGATTCTGAAATCAAAGCAATGATAATAACCTTTCAGGTACCAAACACCGATATTAAAAATAGTAAATGTAGGAGTACACTACTAAATCACTTAGACGTTATACTCAAAATAAAATTAAAATATTATAACAATCAATAATCCCAAACAACAAATTATTCCCAGAGAGAGCTAGCCTTTCAAAGTTAGATCATAAATGAAATGACTATAATCAAACAAATTCATTGAAATATAATTAGAATAAACAAAATGATTTAGAAAATCTCAAATTCATTGAAGTTCATATAGAAATTGTGCTTTGATTTACATTCATCTAAATTTCCAAACTTAGTTCGATAACTACTCAAATCTAAAATAAGAAAACTAAATCCCGAAAAATCAAGAAAAAATAAGAAATGAAAAGAAAACTTATATACAATGAGACTTTAGCTCTCTAAAAAGCATAAACACTTGATGAAAAGCACTAAGTCAGACTACTCCCACGAGTTTCTATTATGTTTCTTCCAAGTCTGGGTCAAAACCAGACAAAATCACAGACTCAAAAAGCCCATAAATTAAGTCAGAGTCTGAGGCGGTGATGATGTCTCACATCGAAATGCGATGGTAGACTAACTCTCAGTGTTGCAGACATTGCTTTTCCGGTTCATGACATTGTTGATGTCGCGAAGCACTGCCTTTAAATGCTGAGTTACCTTTTCATGTTACATGACCGCTTAAACCCCATCTACTTCGCCGATGTCGCAACATTTAGCGATGTCGGCATTACTCCTTCTTTTTGTAGTCATGACATTGATTTATTGTCGCGGACATTGCTCTTTCAACTCTACTCACTTCGCTTGATGTCGCTGGATTGAGTAGATGTCACGGCTGTTTGCAATAATCGATGTTTGATGTCGAGACATCGACCGAAGTTTTCGGCTTCCTCTATAGTCATTTCAATGTTAGATTAAGTCAGGAGTCATTTGTTGATGCAAAGTTGTGACATTGATGTCTTCAAGATTGGGTTTTATCCTGATATTTGTGGGTGATGACACTTATTATTAAAAGTAACTAGCATGACATTCTCCATACGATGTCGTGACATTACTTTCTAGTATCAGAAATTCTTTATCTTTTGCTTTCCTTTTGAGTATGCTAGTTTTTGTTGCTTTCCGCTTCTTTTTCTTCTTCAAATTTAGTGCAAAACATAACCAGTGAAAATTCCATAATATTTCCTTAAATTGGACTTTAAGCCTGAAATATACTTGAAAAATTGGCTTAAAAATAGATGAGTTTTAGACTCATCAAACTCCTCCATACTTAAAGTTTTACTTGTCCTCAAGAAAAAGATCATTTGTTTGTCCTCAAAACAATAAAAATCACTTTTTAAGACACTTAATTAACCCATTTTCGTGCAATAAAAGACTTGGCCCCCAAGAGGAGAGTTTCAGAAATCAATTTAATTAAGCTTCATTTTTAGAATCTTCTTATCAAATTTTCAATTAGCATTCAATACAACATGTAATTCATAGTTAATAAACAATATGCAGCTCTTGAATGTGAGTGTGCAAGTTAGTCTCCTTTATGACTCACTGAAACAGGTTTTATGAGGGTTGATTAGTATTCTTTCGTATAGCTTAGGTCCCACCCATTTATGTTATATATTATTCTCCACTACGGAAAAGCACAATAACCTCATAATCAAACAGGTCTTTGAGCTTGGGTAAATGTATGTATTAGGGTTCTGCAGATATAAACTAGACATTTAAGGTTCAAGCCACTCAGACCGCATACATTTTCAATGATTTACCTTCAATTTCAACAAGAATTAGCCTTTTAAGCACCACCAAACTCTGGTATGGCAGGTATTTTTCTTACATTTTTCTCCGGCTTTTCTTCAATGTTATTTTCAATTTTGATCCGTAGTCTTTTTTTGTGTAATTTTGTCAAAGTTGAATGGATGCAATGTTTTATTTTTTTAAGCTTTTTACTATCCCTTAACAAGCTCCGTGTGTTAGTAACAATCTATCAGAAGTTGGTATTGGGTATAAAGACCCCCAAGAATGCTCGTTGTAGGGCTATAAGACAAAAACTTACTAAAATCGTCATTCTTTTTTCACTAATTTTTGTCGTGCACCTCCTCTTAGTACCAACGTTTCTCAATTGTTTTCCTTTCACATCCTTGTTCTTATCCTCTTTGACTATTTTGCCGCAAAATTTGCGCTTTTGGTTAAATCTAGGTTATTTAATTGTAGTGGACTTAAAATGGTTTAAGGTTATTTGACGTGACCTCGACCCGCATATCTCCTCCACTCCTCGGTGGTCTCCGCTTAGTGAAATCCCACCAGATGCAATCCCTAGGGAATATCCAATGGAACTCCACTTTAAGAAGGAAAGTAAACACATGCATTAATATAATGCCTCAATATATATATATATATAGTTTCACAATAGCTCAAATCCACAACCGACTTATCTTATTGTAGATCATAACCACAAACACACATAATAGAGACTCATATGAGTTCACACAAGACCAGATTCCTGAAGAGTGTTTGCACCTAGAGTACACAATTAGCACAGATAAGTCTAATAAAAACAAAGACATAGATAGGATATTAGAATACCCATGTACTCCACATAAAGAGATGTGTAGTCTACGAGGAGGTCTCTACAAACTGCCTGGACCTAGGGAACAGATTTAAAAATAATAAACGAGACAATAAATCTCAAGTGAGTGGCATAATTCTATAAGTGCAGTGCCAATATTTTTATTTTCGAAGATTCCTTCTCTCAAATTTCCATCACCAATTTTCAGCAGTTCCCCGTTTAAAATCATTCCCACAAAAACCCAAACTCTATACCCAAGTCAAGAATATGAACCATATGCTCAAATTTAACCAAATTATAATCGACTTATTCGTAATATAAAATTGAGCATAAAGTGTATAAACTCTATAAGGTGTTAAATAATCATGAAAACACACAAATCCATAATATTGAAAATGGTTGGTGAAGCCATCTGAAACCCATAAATGTACCAACAACATCCTCATAAACCTGTAGTGGATTCTCACCTCACGCACCCCCAACATAAATGCAGTTAAGCATACAATGTAATACAACACAGCATCAAAATTACAGTACCTTCTATAAACCGTGGGACTTCACCACTGCAACCTCACAACTTAAATGGAAGACATTACACGTGAAACCAACAATGTAATCGCACCATATACACTTCATAAACCGTGGGACACCCCACCTCACGACCCTCAACCTCGAAAGGTGTCGTGTTAATAATAATAATGATGAACTGTCGGTAAACCCGACCTCACGGCCGTGGAAGTAATATATAACCATTGGATAAAACCAACCTCACGTCACTGTGGCAAAACCAGTGTAATAAACCGTTGGGTAAACCCGACCTCACGGCCGTGGAAATAATGTATAGCCGTTGGATGAATCCAACCTCACGTCACCGTGGCAACTAATAAACCATCGAGTAAACCGACCTCACGGCCGTGGAAATAATGTATAACCGTTAGATGAATCCAACCTCACGACACCGTGGCAAACCCATTACACTATAATATGAATACTGAATCAATCCTCTGGTACTATATGGTACATCAACCTATAACAACCAACACGGTATTCTTACTCACATATACCTTTCCAACGATACTGTATTATAATCATTTCACAAAGTCTCAAAATCCATATCTTAAGTCAGTAATTTTTCAAACGGTTTAAAACCTCAATCCATGTACCAAATGTTTAAATACCACAAATTTATCCATGAACTCAGTAAAATTCCCAAATATTTCAAATGTTGACAAAATTCACATGAAATGATAACTTGTTCATATAAAAACAGATAATTATATTTATGCATAACCAACCATTCGATCAAATATTATATATATAAAATAATTCGCCACCATTATGCATCATAATAATACCCCAAAGCATTTAAAGCATATAAACCACTACGTACTCATGTGATGTTTAGTCCCGTTCAAGTGTCTGCCTGTGCTTAGCGTGATTGTCTGTGATATAATAAAAATACCATTTAGGCTCCAATAACTAAACCAAAGACATTGGGATGCCCCAAATGTCTTAGAATAATTTCTAGGACTATGAAACTATCTAAATTGGACTCCGACAGATCCAATTATATAATATGCCCTATAGGCCTAGTACCCAAAATTGGGGCTTTTCACCCGGAGGCTAACTTTTCAAAATTGAACCTTCCAATAAATCATAAAAATATCCAATTTCACTAATCCAACTTCAATTTTGCCTACTTTGACCAATTGGTGTCCAATTTCAGTCCAAAAATTTTCGGTAATTACCCTAAATGACCCGAAAATGGAAAACTAACCAAACGACGTCCAAAATTTACAAACTATATATCAACGGAAAGCTCAAGAGACCAGGAACACATCAGTAACCTTACCTTGGTCCAAAGGTTGCTGTGGTGGCCGGAAAACTTGATCCAACAATCGGCCGAATTTGTTTTTGTCATATCTTTCAAACGGTGATGAATCTGGAGAAAAAAACCATGGAAATGAGTTCAGAGGGTCCAAAAATGGAGGGAGAGAGGCATGGGTCGGCCTGGAATGGTCGGAAAATGACAAAATACGGCGACCATGCATGGCGGCCGCCGCCGTGCTCGTCGCTCGATCTAGGTGCTGCCCGGCGGCTGGCCGGCCGCGGAAATTTCACGGCGACGGTCATCCGTGCGGCGCCCTCCCGGCTGCCGCAGGCCAAGCAGGTGGTGGGCCGGAATCGCTCCCACTACCGAACCCGATCGCCCGAAACGGGGGTCAAAGACCCAGCCGGGTTTTCGGCTCGATTTTCTCTCTGGTTTTGGGTTTAGATCCTTACTTGGCATCCAAAACTAGGCTTATATAGAGCCTAGGGTTGTTTTCGGGTAAAAATTCCGGACTGACTTGAACACTGATAAAGTACTGCTGTTTGAACTTACCAGGGCCATAACTTCTTATCCGTAAGTCGGATTTTAACGTTCAACCCGTCTGTGAACTCGTATCGACGAGGCCTACGAAATGGTGTCTTAGTCAACCCAAAATTATTCATCCTTGAAAAAGTCAACTTGGCCCACCTACTTATGGTTGGTCAAACTTGGTCAAACTTAGTCAAACTTGGTCAAACGTGTTAAAAACTTGTATTATCTGCACGGGTCGTTATAACCTACCCCGAAAAGAAAATTTTCATCCACTAATTCGCATCAGGTCATGGAAGAGGTGAGGTACCGGTCTCGAATTTGTCCTCCCGCTCCCAAGTCGCCTCCTCGAATAGGTGGTTTTCCTCCATAGACCTTCACTAAGGATATTGTCTCGTTGCTAAGCTCCTTCCTCTTCTCTACCTGCACCGTGACCGGCCGCTTCCTCATATGATAAGTCATCCCGCCTCAATCTCCGTGCAGTTCCAACACATGTGAGGGATCTGAGATATACTTGCGTAGCATGGAGACGTGGAAAACATTATGGACTCGAGAAAGCTCCTCCGGCAAGTCTAATCTATAAGCCACTGGACCTATCCTCTCAACAATCTCAAAAGGTCCAATGTAGTGAGGACTTAGCTTCCCTCACTTCCCAAAGCGCACCACGCCCTTCCAAGGAGAGAGCTTCAAGAATACTCAATCTTCAACCTCAAACTCAAGATCCTTTCTACGCTTGTCCGCATAGCTCTTTTGCCTATCCTGAGCTGCTTTCAACCTGGCACGTATAACATTAACCTTGTCCACTGTCGTTTGTACAATCTCAGGACCTAGTAATTTCCTTTCACCAGTCTCATTCCAACATAATGGAGTGCGACATTGTTTTCCATACAATGCCTCATAAGGTGACATCTCAATGCTTGAGTGATAGCTGTTGTTATAAGTGAACTCTGCCAAAGGTAGATATTCATTCCAATGTCCTTTGAATTGCAAAGCATTTACGACCTCAACATATCCCTCTAAGGTCCGAATAGTCCTCCTCGTATTTGGCCTGCATCGGCTCAGAGGGTGAAAAGCGGTACTCAAATTCAACTTGACACCTAGTTCCTTCATCAATCCCTTCCAAAACCTCGAAGTGAATCGTGGATCTCTATAAGAGATGATCGACACTGGCACCCTATGCAAACTCACTATATGATTCATAAAAAGTTCCGCTAGCTTCTGAGGAGAAAACTTCTCACGAATAGGTAGGAAATGTGCAAACTTTGTGAGTCGATCAACTACTACCCAAATGCCGTCATATCTCTGAACTGTGGGAGGGATTTTGAATACAAAATCCATTGTAATGCGCTCCCATTTCCATTATGGGATGGGTAAGGGTCGCAGGTCCGTATATTTTATTCTCCGCCTTCACTTGTTGACAGATGAAATGACTCGATACATACTCACAACTTCTCTTTTCATCCCCGACCACCAATAATATTCCTTCAGTGTACGGTACATCTTGGTACTACCGAGGTGCATAGCATAAGGAGAACTATGGGCTTCCTCCAATATTTGCCCTTTTAACTCTTCAGCTGCCGGAACACAAAGTCTAGAACCAATCACCAAGGCTCCATCGTCTCTAATTTCAAATTCCGATTGTTCCCCTTCCTCGACTTTCTTCATGCTCATCAAAATGTGGATTCAGGCCTCGAGGATACGACCCACAAGTATCTACGAGCTGGAAACTAGCAAAAGTGCTCCTGAAGCATGCATCCTTAACTCAACACCCAACTCTCGCAACTCCGACCATCAATGGAAGTCAGATTGGCTCCCGCATATAAGCCAAAGAGTCAGACTTCGCTCAAGGCATCCGCCATTACATTTGCCTTACCTGGATGGTAGTCGATAGTGCAATCATAATCCTTAAGTAATTCCATCCACGTCCTTTGCCTTAAGTTTAACTCCTTATTGGTAAACAAATATTTAAGGCTCTTATGGTCGGTAAATATCTGACAAGTCGCTCCATACAAGTAATGCCTCCAAGTCTTCAATGCGAAATTACCGCAGCAAGTTCCAAGTCAAGAGTAAGATAATTCAACTCGTGTTTCTTCAATCGGTCTGAAGCATAATGGCCGCATCCCTCTTATGTTGCATCAATACGCAACCTTAAACTCCATGGAAGCATCACGCCGGCAAACCTCGAACCCCCGCCGCTTCTCCGGCAATGTCGTGTCAGAGCGATGTCAACTTTTCCTTCGTTTGAAGCTTTCCTCACACCGTCACCACTCCAAAATTAACTCCTTTCCTAGTCAAACAAATGAAGTGGTCCCGCTTATCTTGAGAACCCTTCTATAAATCGCTTAATATCCCGCTAATCCTAGGAACTCCACACTACATCGTAGTCGTCGCTCCCAATCGCAAACGCTTTCTACCTTCTGAGGATCCACATAAATGCCATCAGCAGAAACCACATGTCCGAGAAATCCCACTCGGCTCAACCAAAACTCACATTTGTCGAACTTGGCATACAACTGGTGATGCCTTAAAGTCTGCAACATCAAACTCAAATGTCTCTCATGCTCCAACTCACTTCTCGAGTACACCAAGATATCGTCGATGAATACAATGACGAACCGATCTAAGTATGGACGGAAGACCCGGTTCATCAAATCCATGAAAGCTGCTGGTGCATTGGTGAGTCCGAAAGACATCACTAGAAACTCATAATGTCATATCTCGTCCTGAATGCCGTCTTGGGAATGTCCGATTCCCTAATCCTTAACTGATGGTACCCTGACCTCAAGTCAATCTTGGAAAACACTTTTGCACCCTGGAGCTGATCAAATAGATCATTAATATGAGGCAAAGGATATTTGTTACGAATGGTGACCTTATTCAACTGTCTGTAGTCTATACACAACCTCCAAGTACCATCCTTCTTCTTCACAAATAACACCGGCGCTCCCCAAGGTGAAATACTTGGCCTAATAAATCCCCTATCCACCAGCTCTTGTAGTTGAGTCTTCAACTCTTTCAACTCGGCCGGTGCCATTCTATAAGGTGGTAAAGAAATAGGAGCTGTACTAGGGACTAAATCAATGGGAAAATCTACTGCTTTGAGGTAAACCCGAAGATCGTCAGTGAAACACATCCGTAAAGTCCTCACCACTGGGTACATCCTCTAATCTCACTTTGCTACTACGAGTGTCAACTACATGAGCTAGATACCCCTTACAACCTTTTTGAAGTAAACACCTAGCAGAAATGGCAGAAATCAAACCTGAAGGTGCTCGCCTCCGCTCTCCATAGAAGACTACTATTGGTAGTCCCGGTCGTCTAAATATCACTTCACGGAAACAATCCATTAGAAGCATAGTTTGAAGCAGTTTCAATCCATCCCAAGAATCACATCCAACCCTCGAGATCTATTATCAACCGCCTATAACTTGGCCCTCAATACAAAACAAGTCGAATTCTTAAGCATCCGACTAGGCCATAGAGACTCTCCGTGGGTGCGGCACTTCCAAACCACATCCCAAAGGAACTGGAGTCATCCCGACTCGTGCAACATACTCACGCGAAATAAAAGAGTGTGTAGCCCTTGGGTCAATGAGTACAGGTGCATCGTCACCAAAAATAGATAATGTACCTATCACAACGTCGGGGGTGGCCTGTGCCTCCTGCCTGGTCATAACATAGACTCGCTCCGGTGTGGTCGCCCTCCGTCCCGCCTCTAATCGGTGCACTGTCCCATGCTAAAAGGAATCCACCCGAGGTCTCGGCCTCGTATGTGTATCCGCCCCCTCCATGCCCACTAGCCCGCCGGAACCGAAAACACTTGGTCCCGACTCTAGTCCGGGCTGGATCCTCGGGAGCAAGGGCCCCTCCCGAATGTCCGGGCTCCGCCCAAGACCGATAGCATTACATTTTCCCACCGGCATGGTCCATCATGAATCTTGCCGTAAACGCTACAAGTCGAACGGAAACCGTCTCGACCTGTATATCTCTGAAAATGGCTACTGCCACTACTCACTAATCGAAATCCAGAACCATGTGTATGCCCACCAAACCTCGCTACTCGCACCACGCCCGTCCCCACTAGATCCTCTCACGCCCGAAGCGTCCGGGTATCAAACTACCTCTCTTAGATGATCCCTGACTAAGGCTTCCCGAAGACAATCCATCGTATGATCGACCTAGTCCGGGCGTATCGTGGTCCCGCCTTCCACCTCTTGAGCAAATGGGCTCTATCGACTGATAATGCGGATGATCGAACCTGAGAGACTCAAAGCTATCAACTCACTCAATCCATCTAGAAACCTCCTCTTCCTGCTGACCTCATCCGCAACCAAACTGGGACAGAAATCCGATAGCTCTCTGAACCTACGCTCGTACTCAGAAACTGTCATGCTACCTTGAGTGAGCGTCTCAAACTCTAGCCTCTTAGTCTCAACAAAGGCTGGGGAAAACTGGGGCAGGAAAAGGGGCCTTGAATCAGGCCCAAGTGTGACGTTTCCTAGTCCTCACATACACCCACAACTTCCTTGCACTACCCCCTAGCAGAAAACAAGCTATCCTGACTCTATCCCCATCCGGACACTGCATACCCACGTTCAAAACCTTCTATGTGTCATCTAGCCAAGATAAAGCCACCATGGGATCCATGGAGCCATTAAAACCCACTGCTCCAAGTCTACAAGCCTGATCAACAATAACACCAGTAAACCCACTCCTCTCGAGTGATCGAGCCAGGCGCTCGACAAGATTCTCCTCATAAGTAGGTGCATCTGAACTCTTCACCAAAGCTTGCTGAGACCTACGTCTACCTCCTCGTGCGCCTTCGTGAGGCAGCTTGAACCTGCTTCAAGAATAAAAAGAAATGTAATCAATTTCAGGATAAGGTTAGGAAGGTATACAAACACCGGATGATTTCGTTACGCTGAATGTACAACCCCAAGGAATTTAGAAAACCTAGAGGTCCGATACCAAGTCGACAGATCTCGACCCGATACCCCTCCAGGATTCCCTGGTGAAACCTCGCCTAGTGAAATCCCACTGTACAATCCCTAGGGAATATCCAATGGAACTCCACTTTAAGAAGGAAAGTAAACACATGCATTAATATAAAGCCTCAATATATATATATAGTTTCACAATAGCTCAAATCCACAACCGACTTATCTTACTGTAGATCATAACCACAAACACACATAATAGAGACTCATATGAGTTCATTACTAAGACCAGAGCATTCTAAGAGTATTTACGAATTTAGGAGTACAAATGAAAATACATAAGTCTAATAAATAAAGACATAGATAGGATAGAATAATCGCACCGCCAGTAAAGAGGATGTAGAAGCCGTACGCGAGGTAGGTCTCTACGAACTCCGCCCGACCTTAGGGAACAGATTTAAAATAATAAAACGTGAGATAATAAATCTCAGTGAGTGGCATAATTTATAAGGAAAATAATATTTTTATTTTCGAAGATTCCTTCTCTCAAGACTTCACGTCCACTATTTTGCAAAGTTCCCCGTTTAAAAATCATTCCACAAAAACCCAACTTATACCAAGTCAAAAATATGAAATCCATGCTCAAAATTTAACCGAAATTATAACCTGAATTTATTCACAATATAAAAATTGAGCATAAAGTGTATAAACCTCATGTTGTACAAATAATCATGAAAACACAATAACCATAAATATTGAAATGGTTATAGCTTACTCAGAAACCCACAATGTACCGTACCAAATATCCTTCATGTTCTCGGACTTCCCACCTCACGAATTTCAACATAAATGGTTATTACTACGTAACCCAACAATATACCGCATCATATACCTTCATAAACCGCGGGACTCCCCACCTCACAACCCCAACTTAAATGGTTATTATTTACAATTAAACCAACAATACCGTAATCATACACTTTATAAAACCGTGGGACACCCCACCACGGCACTTTAACCTCGAAAGGTGTCGTGGTAATAATAATAATGATGAACCGGTTTGCGAACTGACCTCACTACTGCGGAAGTAATATATAACCATCGGATGAAACCAACTCACGTCACCGTGGCAAAACCAAGGTAATAAAACCGTTGGGTAAAACTCACACCTCACGGCCGTGGAAATAATGTGTATAGCCGCTGGATGAATCCAACTCTCACGTCACCGCGGGCAACCAATAAACCATCGGTAAAACCAATTTACCTACCGTGGAAATAATGTATAACCGTTAGATGAATCCAACTCACGACAATCGCGGCAAACCCATTACACTATAATAATGAATATCAATCAATCCTCCGTACTATATGGTACATCAACCTATAAACCAACACTCTGTGATTCTTACTCTCACATATACCTTTCCAATGATATCAGATATAATCATTTCAAGTTTCAAAATCCATATCTTAAGTCAGTAATTTTTCAAACGGTTTAAAACCTCAATCCATGTACCAAATGTTTAAATACCACAAATTTATCCATGAACTCATAAAATTCCTAAATATTTCAAATGTTGACAAAATTCACATGAAATGATAACTTGTTCATATAAAAACAAGATAATTATATTTACGCATAACCAACCATTCGATCAAATATTATATATATAAAATAATTCCGCCACCATTATGTATCATAATACAATTTCCAAAGATTTAAAGCATATAAACCACTCACACAGACTACGATGTTCATCCCGTTCCCTGTCATTGTCTGCCTCCGTGCTCAAATATGGATTGCTCTAATATAATAAAAATACCATTTAGTCTAATATTCAAACCAAAGACATCGGGATGCCCAAATGTCTTAGAATAATTTCTAGGACTATGAAACTATCGAAATTGGACTCCGACAAGTCCAATTATACAGTGTGACATATAGGCCCGGTACCTAAAATTGGGGCTTTTCACCCGGAGGCTAACTTTTCGAAATTGAAGCTTCCAATAAATCATAAAAATATCCAATTTCACTAATCCAACTTCAATTTTGCCTAATTTGACCAATTGATGTCCAATAGTCCACCAAATTAAACATTTTCGGTAAATACCCTAAATGACCCGAAAATAGAAAACTAACCAAATGACGTCCAAAATTTATAAACTATATATCAACGGAAAGACCAAGAGATCAGGAACACATCAGTACCCTTACCTTGGTCCAAAGGTTGTTGTGGTGGCCGAAAAACTCGATCCAATAGTCGGCCGAATTTGTTTTTGTCGTATCTTTCAAATGGTGATGAATCTGGAGAAAAGGACCATGGAAATGAGTTCAGAGGGGTCCAAAATGTGAGGGAGAGAGGTATCAAGCCTACTGAATGGTCTAAATGACAAAATCCAATCACCACATGAGGTCGCCGCCGTAGCTCGCCGCCTGATCCGTGACCTGGGTGACTGGTCGTGAAATTTCACTAAGGACGGTCGTCTGAGGGTGGCACTCCTCCCTGGCCGGAGTGTGTACAGTGGTGGTGGCAGAATCGGGCCTCACGTTTAAACCCGATCGCCCGAAAATGGGTCAAACGACCCGCCGTCACGGTTTTTTGGGATTTTCTCGTTTTGGGTTGATCCTCACTTGAATCCAAAACTAGGTTTATATGAGCCTAGGGTTGTTTTCGTAAAAATCCCAGTTGACTAACACTAATAAAGTAATCATGGTTCAACTTACCGTGGCCATAACTTCTTATCCGTAAGTCGGATTTTAATGTTCAACCCGTCTATGAACTCATATCGATGAGGCCTATGAAATGGTGTCTTAGTCAACTCAAAATTATTCATCCTTGAAAAAGTCAACTTGGCCCACCTACTTATGGTTGGTCAAACTTGGTCAAACGTGTTAAAAACTTGTATTATCTGGTACGGGTCGTTACATTATTCCTTTATGGCTTTGATGATGAAACTAAAATTAGGATCAAAATAGGTACTAAGGTATATGCACATAGCATATCAAAGGGTAGGCTTTTGAAAGTTCCAAAGTGTCCAAGGATGGCCTAAATCATTTTCTGCTGGTTATAATGCCTAGGGTTTCGCCTTGAATAATAATGCGTCAAGTTCTAGGACCTTTTGAAATTTTTATTGACAGTAAATCCAATCAAGTGTTCCTAACCCAAGCACAATTAGTTTTTAAGGTATTTATGACCAATGTGTTAGTTTAGTCATTTTCTGAATTGTACCGTTCAACCAGATTATAATTAATAGCCTTGTTAAACTTGCTCTCAATTTCAGTTTTTTTTAGAATTTGAAATTTTTGGCTTAGCTATCCTTGACATCACAACTCAAAAATTATATTTCAGTTATTCAGCCCATTTTCATTTCAGAGTTTTGTCTTATTATCTTTTCATCTCAGCAGTTATGCATTTAGTGCAACCAAAATATCAATTATTCAATAACAAACCAAAAACATCATATTTTTTATACATCTCAGACATTATAGAAAAATAAGAAGAATAAGAAGATTTGCACACAAAATTCAGAAACTGCCTTTTTATTTATAAAGAGAAGGATTACAATGAATGGATCCTAAGATAGAGCAATGTAGAAAGATGTAGAGAGAAACGGAGAGATGGTGCGATTTCTTTCTCCTCGTGTCAGGATTTTCAGGGATCAGGATTCACCGGTTCATACTTATACCGGCTCGGTAGGAGTGAATCTCAGTGGATCAAGATTTTGGTTTACCAGTTGAACTAATTTCTCCTTTATTGAAGAGATACTACTCTTGTGTCAGAGTGTGCTACTTGATTAGCTCATTCTGCCTCTTTCCAATGGAGTTCGTGAGCTCCTCCACCTACCTTAGGCTTGGATATACATTTTTTTATCAAGTATTCTCGTTCAACAGATCAATGCTCTTTGTCCATAATTTCTCCTTGTAGTTTAGGGTGGACTCTTGCTCTTCATCCCTCTTCTGGATGGTAGCCTTGATCTCCTTATGGTGTTCTTTGTAGAGGTATCCAAAGGCTTTTGCCTTTTGGAGAAGGTTCTGTTCCATATCTTTTTCCATGATCTCCATAAACTTGATCATCTCCCGATCTCTTTTCAGCTGATCAATGACAAAAGCCCTTTCCCCCACTTTCAGCTCGGCCCTTAATTCTCTATCCCTCAATGCTAGCTCCTCTTTCCACTCCTCATCTCTTTTCTGGATGAGTGTTGCTAAATTCTGTTATCTTCTTTTGTTTTCAACACACTAATTTTCATCTCTCCACCTCAGCTTTTCTCTGAGCTGCTCATCTCGTATTCTCATTTCTTATCTCATCTCCTTCATCAAAATTAGCAGTTCAGAACCCGTCGTCTCTTCGGTCGCCCCGCTTACTCCTATTTTCAATTCTAACAAAGGGAGCTACTGCCTTCAAGCAAAGATTCGGGAAGAGCTTTGGTTGCTCTGTGTAATCTTAAAAAATTCCCCTTTCTTCATTCTCAACTTCTCTCTCAGCCTCTACTATAGGGACTGTTTTCCTAGGTTGTTCCTATGTTATTTTTTTCTTTCTGATTCTCTCAACCTCTTCACCCTTTGTTGGAGTTTTGAGGACTCTAGTGAGAGTGAGAGGCCTTCGGGCACTTCTCTTCCTCTTTTGCTACTGTTCTTTGTTGGGTTCCTTCTGGCGATTAAGCATACATACAAAGTGCAAAAATTTGAAATTCCGCCTTTTTCTAACCCGTATAGGGATCCATGTGATGCGATCAAATGATTCAGGGATAGAAGAATACCTTATTCTTGCTAGAAGATCCTTATTCCACAACGTCGTGTGTGCGTTAAACCCTCCTTGTCAAACTGAAAGATGCAACAGATCGCTCCACCCTCTTCAGCTATCCACATGAACGAGCCTTCTTTGGAAACCAAGAGAAACGAGAGTGCTAGCACTAGGTTGAGTCTCACGAAAACCCTTAGCCGCCTCTCTCAATTGTGAAAAATAAATGAATCAATTCGCATAGGGATCCCTTGGGTTTAAATACCAATTTTAGGTCCAAAGGTTGGTTTCCTACGATTTTATGTGTGTGACCTTTGTAGGTCCACATACGTCAGTGCGGCTCAAAAGCCCATTTCGAGCCCACAGATCATGTTTTTACTCTAGCAAGGCATTGCTGACCACCAAAAATTATGGATGTTAATAGCCCCATAACTCAATCCATAATAAATGTTATAGTCCCTTTCTGTCTTCACGATATCTCTAATTAATTGAACACAAGTCATGGACCATGCCTCTCAGGAAGTCTAATCATGCAATTTTCACTCCATGTAAACTGGATAATACAAATGACATTAGTAACCCTTATTAATTCATTTGAGCATTTAATTTCACGCAATTCTCTAGTCTCACATGTCGAGGGGGTCACCGAATATCTCTAAATGGGACAAACTTTTCATCCACTTCACGCCCTCTACATGATGATTTTATGTCCAATCACAATCTGATACACCCTATTACATATGATGTTGAATCAGTCAAAACATAAGGCTCCTCATGTAGGGACCCATGGTGGTGTTAGGCCGAAGGATAAAAGCAAAGACATTATTATGATGAGAAGTACTGTGGACTTATAACTATGTAAGATTTCATGATGGGTCGATCCAATACAATGTTCACCAACACGTACTTATGAGCTGACTTAATATCATATATGCATGATCAGTAGAACATGATCATCAGTCAAAATTCATACTAGTCTTAATTCACTATTGCTCCACCAATAATGAAATCCACTGTGTGGACAATTAGAATAGTATTCCATTCAAGTCCAGGGTTCTACTATCAAGTCACACACTTGATGACCATAAGTGGAATCAACTATTCATGGAGTAAATCACCAAATTAGAAATGTAAGATGATAATGAAAACGCCTCTTTATTATTGAAATATGAAAGTAATAACACTTACACTATTGCCCTAGGGCACATCACTAACATTATTCCCCCTTTGACACACAAGAGAGTGATCAAGGCGGGGTGGGAATGTTTCCTGAGAAGTTGCTCTTGGCATAGTCCAGAATGGACTCTTCAATAATCATTCCCAAATCAAGTTCAAAGCCCTTGACCAGTTCATACAGTAGTAATTGATAGGCTGATTTATGCTATGTCAAATGTGTACGCCTATGTGCGTAATTGCACCCGTCGCCTCAAGTAATATAATGATAAGTGAGTATCGTTCCCACGAAGAATTGGGTTACTAAGTACTAACTCCAATGTAGCCTATGCTCTATTTGGATGGTGGAAAATCTATAGAAAAACTCAAAGACACTAATCTAAGCATACAAGAATGACTGTATAAAGACTAAAAAGCCTTGGGGCATAGATTTCACCTAAACAATGATGCATGAACCTCTTAACCCAATTAATAGATGATCAATTTCATCATGAAGATGGCGATTTCACTAATGTATATTCGAATCTCTCTCGAGCATCCAGAGACATTACCCTTAGAAAAGGCTTTTATATCGCATCTCGCTCAAAACCATGATAACTAAGGATGCATTGAACCCTACAAATCTTAATACCACACCTAATCTTACTTATATCTCTATCTCATGATAATTAGATGGTAAATCATCCATGGTCTAATTTTAACTCTCACTTCTTAGATTTTGATTCAAACCACAAGTCATGCAAATATTGGCCAAATACCCACAAGCATTAAGATCCAAGTGAAATACTCAACATAAATATGAAATGAAACATCAATCAATATAAATTAGGAGAGATTCATACAAACATGTCTTGGGCTACATCTAAACCCTAAGAAAACTAACTAAAAACATATGGAAAAGTAAATACAACCATCAAAAAGAAAAGAAAACTAAACGAAAGAGAGAAAACAAATTTGGAATTGAAGCTCCCTTCTTCTCCCCCATTATCTTCTTCTTCCTCAAGTGTTCTTCATCTTCCAAGAACGAACCCTAGAAATCTCTCCAAGAACAAGCCATAGGGTGTTTCCACCCCAAAGGGAGCTTGTTCTCCCTCAAAAACGCCCAAAATCCGTCCCAAATCATTCCCCCCTCGATTCCTTGGGTTTGATTTTTAAAACCCACAATTATGGGCTCAAAATGGGCTAAAAATCCACCCAAAACCAACCCTGAACATCGTGACGTCGTTTGGCAACATCGCGACGTTGCAACAACTTTCCTATTTTTGGACCAACTTCGTAAGACCATAACTTTGTCATCCGAATTTTGATTTGGGTGTTCTTGGTACCGTTGGAAATATCTTGAAGTATAGAATCTGGATATGGCCAAGAAAAACACTTTAGAAATTATTATGAAGACTTAATCTAGAAAATTCTCCAAATTGTAACTTTTGAGCTCTCTTCTCTTCTTCCTTCAACTACCAAGAGTTATAACTTGATCATTTGAAGTCCAAATGGAGTGAATAAGGTATCTTTGGAAAGCCTGAGAAGTATCCTATCCATCCATAAATATTAGAAATTTGGGATCATTGTAAAGCTTAAAAATATCAAAGACAAGAAATAATTGCATGTGTCGCTTGTTGATTTTGGTTTTATCTCTTTGTTTTTGCTCCATATTGGCTCATGGATGATTCAATTCATAAATTGAAAATTTATAGAATTAGATCAATTATTCATATAATAAAACTACTAAAAATATAAGTAAAATATAGGGATAAAATGAGTATAAAGTATACTCATCAGTAATGCGTGGTCCTATCTCATAGTTAAGACGTGCTTTGAAGGCTTGAACACCGAATTGATGAGGTAGAACCATACCTTGTTATTCTCGGTGAGGTCACCCCGGTCAATGTAGGCATTGCGGATGGTCTTGGTCCTTTGCCACTTCCCCGACCATTTGTCAACTTCACATTCCTTCGGCTATTAGGCTTTTTCGAGTCAGCCGTACCTTCGCACTTCCCCCACTGTCTGAGCTCAAGAGTTAGAGATGGCCCTTTCCCTAAAAGGGATCCATCCCCTCGACACAAGACGCCATGTCTTTCGCTGCCTGTTGGCGTAAATTCCTTCGACCAACGCCTTCTTCCCGGTTCCATGTGCCGCTCACTCTAGCCTTTTCGTTCCACTTCTTCCTTGAATATGGAGACCAGATGTTTGAAGCCTCTTCAACATCCCTTTGCGAGATGCTCCTAAAGTTCTTCTCTTCGTGGAGTAGAAAGTCCAGACTTCTCTTTCTTCTACCATGACCTATATTTCCTCAAGCATGACCTCGAGGGCAGTTTCTTGGTTCCTTTCCTTTGCCATTTCTCTCAAAACCTCTTCTACCACATTTCCTATCACTTCATCAAGGGTCGGAGAGGTTGGGTTCGACATGGCTTAGTTGCTGAGAGGTTTGGAGAAAGCTAGGGTTCGAAGGTTTAAGAGATTTGATTCGAATTTGAAAATATCCACGAAGTGTATCTTTATATAGGTAGGTTGCTCTAACTGTGATGTCGTGACATTGGAATTGTGAAGTCACGACATTGGAATTGTGATGTCACGACATTAACTTGATGTTGCGACATTGACTTGATGTTGTGACATTGACTTGATGTTGTGACATTGGAGATCTAATATCGGGACATTGCTTATGCTTTCTTATTGACTTAGATTGGTGTCGCGACATTGGAATTTTAATGTCACGACATTGCCTTAATGTCGTGACATTAGATTTTGATGTCATGACATTAGGAGAAGGCGAATTTTGATGTTGCTCTTTAGTAACCTAGCAATGTTGCACATTACCGATGTCATGACAAGGTAATATCGTAACCATGTCACG
This sequence comes from Tetrastigma voinierianum, assembly GCA_016808115.1. Lineage (NCBI taxonomy): Eukaryota > Viridiplantae > Streptophyta > Magnoliopsida > Vitales > Vitaceae > Tetrastigma > Tetrastigma voinierianum. Next base: position 1,440,036 of record JAEQBH010000880.1, on the reverse strand, counting down.
ACATTGGGAACTGAGATTCGTGTCGCGACATTGCTGTCGATGTCTCTACATTGAGAAGGAGTTTTCTTCTTTTAGAATTTTTTTACCTGTTTACTCCATTCTATTTCTGAAAATTCAGTTCATGCTTGTGAATATAAGTTTATCAATATTGAGGAATTTCAATTCAAGCACAAACAGTAACACTCAGATTTTCAATTTAATAAAATCAGCATATATTCATTGTATTGAAGAAATTATCATATAACTATACAACAAAGGAACAATGAAGCTACTATGTAATTTCTAACTTAGATAATTATAATCCAACAAACTTAGTATATGCATCATTTTCAAAGAAAAAAACAATAAAAGTACTCTCCTTTGTAGTTAACTCTGCATAACTCAATTTGGTTGGAGATGCTTCAAAAAAGACCTTCATATATCCTTCCAACTTGATTATCCTGAAGTTCATCATATTGTAATTAAATAAATTGAAAATAAATTCTAACAAAACTACTCTACTTCTTAACTGTTCAAAACATACAGAATTGAACAAAATCACACTAAAAAGAAAATTGCTTGGGTTGCCTCCCAAGTAGCTGCTTCATTTTTAAGTCTTTAGATTGCCTTTGCTACAATGTGTTATCTTTTCAGCAATTCTTTTGATCGCTTCAAATCTAGGACTGCCATTATGTTCTCCTCCTGCAATGTTTCGTACTTAATTACTACCTTGAATTCTTCTCCGTAATTGGTTTTCGTTGTTACTCGCTTCTAAAAGAGGTAAATCGAGAACTACTGTGTATGGACCACTCCACCTCGACTTTAGTTTTCCTAGAAACTTTTTTAGCCTGGAATTGTATAGTAGGTCTAACTCTCCTACTTAAAACTCTTTCTTCAGAATCTTTTGATCATGCCACTTTTTAGTCTTATCTTTGTAGATTCTGGCATTATCATAAGCTTCATTTCTCAGCTCTTCCAGTTTATTCATTTGGAGTAGTCTCTTATCTTTAGCAAACTTTTGAAATCACAAGTCAAGCCATGGCCCACATGCGATATTCAAGCTCAAGAGGGAGATGACAAGGTTTTCCAAATACTAACCTCAGATGGAGGACATTCCAATAGGAGATTTATACAGCTTCAGGTTTCCATAGTGCATCATCTAAATACCTCGATTGACCAATCTTTCCTCGCCGGTGCTACCGCCTTTTCCAATATATTTTTATCTCCTATCGATATTTGCTGCCCATTTGATTGAGTATGATAAGTCAATCCCATTACATGTCTCGATTTCATAATGTTATCAATTTGCAAACAACTTGTTTTGCAAAATGACTTCCCTCATCACTAATGATCGTCCCAGGCTTCAACCGCTTAAGATATTTCACGTCCCCACCACAGGTCAGCATCATTTCTCGACGTGCTATAGCTTCCACCTATTTGGATACATCATCCATAGCTAGGAGAATGTACTGATTTCCATATGAAAGTGGGAAAGGTCCCATAAAATATATCCCCCATACATAAAAAATCTGCACCATCAGGATCCCTTGAAGAGGCATTTCATTTCTTCTGTTTATGTTGTTCATCCTCTGACATCTATCACATTGCTTAACCCATTCACAACAGTCTCTGAATAAGGTAGGACAGTAAAAACCTGATTGGAGAATTTTCTAGGCTGTTCTGTCTCCTGCAAAGTGTCCTCCATATGGTAACGCATGACATTTATCAATAATTCCACCTTGCTCATCTTCTGGCACACATCTTTTGATGATATGATATGCCCCTCTTCTAAACAATAGTGGGTCATCCCATATATATACTCTGCATCATTTCTCATATATCTTTTCTGTTGGTAGCTAAAATATAGTGGTATGATTCAATAAGTTAAATAATTGACAATATCATCATACCGTTGCACCTGACCGATAATTAAAAGTCGCTTCATCAAGGAAATTTTCCTCTATTTATGTTCCAGTAAGGTTTTCTAATATTGACAAGTAATCAACAATCACATTGTTACTTCTTTTTTTGTCCTTGATTTCTAAATCAAATTCTTGTAGTAATAGTACCCACCTGATTAGTCTTGGTTTGGTATCTTTTTTTGCCATTAGGATACTTAATTGCTGCATGATTAGTGTGTATGATGACATGGGACCCCAATATATATGGTCTAAAGTTTTCACAAGAAAACACCATGGCTAGCATCTCCTTTTCTGTAGTTGAGTAGTTTTCTTGTGCCCCATTGAAGGTTTTGTTGGCATAGTATATTGCTCTAAATTTTTTTTTGTTCTTTGTCCTAAAACTGCTCCCATTGCATAGTCACTATCATCACACATGATTTCAAACTCTTTGTTCTAGTTTGGTGTTGCCATGATGGGAGCTATGACCAACCTGGATTTTATTTCTTTAAATGCAGACAAGCAAGAGTCATCAAATTCAAACTTTGCATCCTTCTCCAACAGTCTATATAATGGTTTATAAATTTTTGAGAAGTATTTGATAAAAACTTCTAATCCCTTTAACTGAATTTGGTGGCATTAGAGTTTCAATGACAGAAACCTTAGCTTGATCCTAACTCAGCTGTAGAAATTTTATGCCTTAAGACAATTCCTCTTCGTTACTCATGAAAATGACATTTTCCTAATTTAGAAAGCAATTCTCGTTTCGCACCTCAAGTACGCCTAAATTTTTTAGGAAATGCTCAAAACTGGATCCATAAATTGAGAAGTCATCCATACAAATTTCCATAGCCTCCTCTACCAAATTTGAGAACACGGACATCATACACCTTTGAAAGGTGGTAGGAGCATTACACAATCCAAATGGTATCATTCTAAAAGCAAAAGGTGCCATAAGGACATGTAAAAGTAGTTTTCTCCTAGTCTTGGGGCTATGACTATTTGATTATAACGAGAATATCCATCGAGAAAACAGAAATAGGGGTGTCCAGCCAACCTGTCCAGCATTTTATCAATAAAGGGCAAAGGATAGTGATCCTTTTTAGTTGTTGTGTTCAATTTTCTTTAATCAATGGACACCCTCCATCCTGTCATAGTTCTTGTTGAAATCATTTCATTTTTCTCTTTTCTAATCACTATGAATCCACCCTTTTAGGAACCACATGAACTGGGCTCACCCAAGGGCTATCTGAGATTGCATATATGAATCCTGCATTCAACCATTTCAAGATCTCTTTTTTGACAACTTCTTTCATGACTTGGCTCAGTATTCTTTGATGTTCAATTGATGTTTTTACATTCTCCTCTAGGAGGATTTTATGCATGCAAATTGAAGGATTGATCCCCTTCAAGTCTTCTACTGACCAAGCTATGACTTCTTTATATTTCCTGAGAATTCTGATCCGTTTCTATTCATTTTCATTCATTGCCAATCGCTATAGATTATGTCGTTATTTGATTAGTGCCCAAAGTGCTATTTTCGAGCCCTATTCAAGATGTTTTATACTTTTTGCGTATCAATCATATCAATTAAGCCAATTGATGTGTGTAGGTCCAATTTAGTGCCACTCGAGTCCATTTCGAGTTTGTTTTTGGTAATTTTGCGTGCTTCACAAGTGCTCTCACCAATTAGTTCAAGTTGATGTCGTAGATATGTAATAATGCCGAGGATTCACAATGTTCGCAATCATAAAAATGAAGAAGTGTATGGATTTTGAAGAAAGGAGGATGTGCAAGAGTGCAGAGCAGAACAAAGTCGATTCGCCATGATTGTGAAAATTTACTGATTGCGAAATAAGATCATAGCTTAAAATTTCGCAATCCTAGCTTAAATTGCTGATGTAGGTTTCGCTAGCCAACAGTTCTCGCTTAGCTAGCGAAATTCTATCAAGCAGCATGAATTTCCCATTTTCGCGAGTTCCATGGAGAATTTCACTAGCTAGCTAAATTTTGCTGTATAATAAATTGCTCACTCTTGTGTTTTTGGAACTTTTGATGCCAAACGACCACGTTTTGGTATATTACCATTGGTCTCCTTATGTAATTACATATTTTAGGTATTTTTTAGACACAATTAATAAAGTTGGCTATATAAGCTACCTTATGACTTTGTAACCCTAACTTTAATCTCAAGACAGACTACAATTTTCATTTTTAGGTTACATTTTTCTCTTTCTCTCTCCTCCTCTTTCTCACTTTCTACTACCAAACACTCCTCTATGATGACAACCTCGTGAGATGCTTGGTTGTAATTCTCTTCCTCCTTGAAGAGGAGGGCCACTGGGTGAATGTTTGAAGGTAAAAATATTGTCCTCTGTTTTTAACGCACGCATTTATGGGTATTTATGTTCTATTTCTCACCTTAGGTTAAAATCTTCTAGCACACTCTCACTGACATGTATTTAGCAAAGCTTTTAGTTACAAAGTGATGCTTTTATCACTGTGATCCTCGTTATCCAGCTTAGTTGTTTCCTATTAGTCACGACAAGGTAGGGTTCTCGAGATATGATATCACTCGTAGGAATATTTTTGCCCGCTTAAATGCTATGTTTCAAAAGTGGGAAAACCATGTGGTCTAGGTTTTAAAGCTAAATGAAGATCCTGGGCTCGGGAAATGACTATATGTCATGCTCCCCAATGCGAGGAAAAGACCCGAGGACATGTTATTGCCTTAAAACCCTAACTGAAGAGCTCCAAAAACTTCAAGGAGTTCTATTTACATTTATTTTATTTATTTTCGCCTGGTAAATAAACCACACCCACTATTTTCACAAACCTAACCAAATATAATTCACCATTTTCACTTCACTAAATCATTCAGACGAAGAAAAACACATCCTCGCGCCTGACCCCAGACCGCCATAGTGCAGCTTGACTACTCGCAGTAGGAGGAACATAGGAATATAAATTTGCCGATTCAGCATCACCCTACCGTGGCACGAATCAAATGGCGCCAAGCAGTGATGGTGCCTAAGTACATTCGACGAAAGTCAGTGGAACACTTCAGATCCTCATCACAAGTACCGTGAATTGTTTTTATATTCCATCACATTTTCTTTTCATTTCATATAAAAGTGTCACAGATCAGTTGCAGCCATATTTATGCCGCAAGAGAACAAGTTACGTGGGATTGTACCCTAAGGCAAGCGTGCCTCATTTTAAGGTTCGGGGTGGGAAATTGATCGTGGATCAAATGGAACCCCACATGAAGAAAGTAACATGTACCGTGAGAGAAGCCTTTAAAGACATTCACTAACGAGGGAGCACAGAACCTTCCATGGCAAAGGGCAACAATCCTGTAGAGAGAAATCCAAACCCTGGGGTTCATGAGGGAATATAAAGACCAATGGATGAGTTCACCATATGGCAAGGTTAAACTCATAGTCGGGAATCAAACCACCCCTCATGGGAACCAAGACCTCCACAATATGCCTCCAACTCCATTTACTCAACCCCTCGCCACCACCACCACGCTCAATCCCTCCATTTGAACCTGGACTCGCCCATTTCTCTGGGTCATTTTTTTTTTTTTATTTTTTTATTTTTTTCTACACAAGAGTTCAATGTACTCTCACTTCCATACCCAAAATATATGAAACTATATTGCTCTAATATATATTTCTTACAGTAAAATGTCGCTCAAGGCCACAACCCCACTTCACACTCACGCCCCGATGGAGCACCGTCTCTCGTGCACCGGGGGTGGGGTCCCACGACTGGTGAGCAAAGCTCGCAGTAGTAATCTCCCTACAAGGGTTACTCCCACCTAAGTGCACATGCAATGACAGATAGAAAACACATTCAAGTAAGATGCCTACATGAATGTCAATGCATGAATGTCCTCATGCCCATATCCCGAAAGTTACTCACTCGACTCCTCACACCTACCTAGGCGAGTGTGAAATACCAACCGTCCTTTTATTCCACTAATGACCTTTTTCCAAACAAGAACTTTTGCTTTTCTTTTTAAGAATTTGTAACCCATTGGAAAACACCTCCAATGCACATTTGGACTTGGTAAAATTGCGTGTACTTATTTATTTAGGCCACGCGATTTTTCTGCCACTGCCGGACGCCGCACGCTGCTCCAACATTTACTAACTTTGCATCGCTGTGAATCATGTTCAACCGTGAATAACATTTGGGTCTTTCACCCCTGGGCTCCACCCAGAATTCCTATGCCCAAACACACTTATATTTATTTCATTAGTTTCAAAACCGTTTGACTCACGGACTCGTCTCATTTCAGCGTCATCAATCAAGCACCATACACAATTCTTGACCCATGTAAAAATTGGGTGACACCTAACCCTAAGGTCGATCCGCACCATGCATCACACCCATGTCATGCGATGTCTTCTGCACATGCGATGCTATTATGCTAGTTGCATATACATAATCACCCATGCACACATATTCATGCATATTATCCATGCCTCATATTTAAGATTAAGCATGCCTCGTTAAAATGTCACACAGCATATATCAACATAAGCCGCCATTCCACACCGCATGTTATCAACTCAAACCATATACGCGACATATCAACATGTCAATTTCAAATTGTATGTTATCCATCGAACCCCTAACACAACTGAACTGGTCAGAACTAACATTCCTGATTGGACAATGTCCCTCCACAGGAACATGGCTGCAATCTGACTCAATGGGCTTTCCATAGAGTCAAAGAACACCCAAATCGAATTCGACGAAAGTTATGGCTCTTCCGGTTAGGTCACATGACTAAACCGTCTCACCCGGGCAGCCTACCTTACTTGACTGGACGGCCATTTCCGGCCGGCTCAGACACCCACTGCCCTTCCAAGAGGTCCCAATGGAGAGTTTACTCAATGGCTTTCCATGAAGTCCAAGAAATCAAACCGAGTTCAAACGGCTGAGATATGACCTTCCGAAGTTGAGGTCATGCGAGGGGTCAACTTGGATGAGCCATTGTTCATGGACGACCCTCTGACGACCACCGCTCATCGAATGACCCTCATTGCTCGACGCACTAATCGCTCATGGACGACCCTCACCGCTTTGACACCACCGCTCACGATTCCACCCTCTCGGACACCACCGCTCATCGACGAATTCTCTTGGACGACCACCGCTCATCGGACGCACCCTCACCGCTTGACGCACCAATCGCTCATGGACGACCCTCACCGCTTGGACGACCACCGCTCATGGACGCACCACCGCTTGGACGACCACTGCTCATTGACGCACACCGCTCACCGACACCGCTCGATCGACTTTGCTCATCACCCCCTTTGACGACCACCGTTGATCTACCACGCTCACCTGGCACGCCATCGACACGCTTTGACGAATTCTCGTTTGACGCACCACCGCTCATGGATCTAATTTCACCGTTGATTCCACCACCGCTCACGCCACGACTTCACCGTTTGACGACCACCGTTCCTCATGGACGAATTTCACCGCTTTGACGCAATTTTCACCGGCTCACCGACACCGCTTGACGACCCTCTCGACGACCCGCCCATTTGACCGCCGTAGTAAAAAGACCATAACTTGTCTACAAGAGTCCGAATCGAGAAATTCAAAAGCCTAACATCAAGTTCATTGATGGGGCTACAACTTATCAGAAGGATTCACTCCCAGATTCGTTTTATTTCTGACCCAAAAATCCATTTTAAGGTCCGGCTAGTTGGACCAATTGGCGTGAATCGACCGAATTCAGATTTAATAAATGACAATTAGTAAAAGGACTATAACTAGTCTACAGAGGTCCAAATCGGAAATTCAGTCCAGACTTGAATTTACTGATGAGGCTACAATTTATCAGAAGGACTCACCACCACATTCCACTTCTTTCCTACCCAAAAATCGATTCTAAATTCCGGTTTATGTATGCTACCCTCAATGTGGCAGCTTCTCATGGTACAAAATACAACCAACATTCCCCTCAGAGGGGCACACAACCACCACACAACCCTTAGGGTAGAGTTGAACCAAGGTAGGGAGAAGATCTCACTTCTTGGAGTTTTTGTCAAAACTCCCTAACTCCGGCCTATGCGGGCCCTTGGTCGTGAAGGTCAACTTTCCCTCTGCCTCCGCTGAGACCGCTTGGCCCGATCAAGCCGGAAATTCTTAGAGAGAAGGTGGAGCCCTCTATCACTTCTTTTCCCCCCACCGGATCAGTCTTTCCTCATTTAGAGAGCATGTTCCTCCCAAGCCTCTTGACACCTTCCTTTCCACTTGTCTCTAACCCACATTCCTTCCCACTAAATCTCTCATGTGCAAAGCCTAATAAGACACCTAGCATCCACTAGCATTTACTCCTCATGCAAGACTACTTTTCCTTAGACACGTAGCCTATTTGCATGATCCATGTGGTGTGGGACCTCATGCCACCTCGCCATTTACTCATTTGTCCAATTGCCTCAAATACTGATAATTTAACTGGCTCAAAATTTGACGAAATCTATTATGGTAGCTAGATTTCGGGGACGATTCCAACTGAAGTCCGTTTGGCCATCCGAGACCTAGAAAAATTCTGGATTTTTGACCGAAATTACCATTTTACCCTTTTTCAGAAAATTAAAATTTTCTCGGGTTTACATTCTTCCCCTCTTAAAAAGAATTTCGTCCCGAAATTCCACTCAATCACAACAATTCATTACGCGCATGCAACATGTACTCATGTCATGCATGTAAACTAGTCATTTAGTTATTAAATCACTACACGGCGTGACCTTCATCCCTAAACAAGAAGGATAGGTGGCCCAGACAGTGTCCTCGCCCCATGTTGCTCCTCCACTCCACGGTGTTGCCACAAAGATTTCACTGTACTCTCACGGTCCGCGCCCCCAAAACCCCGACCCTCGCTTATCTACGATGCGCATCGGTCCCTCCTCAAAGGTTCCATCTGTGTTAATTCACCTTCTCCTAATCCACCATGAGCTGATCAGAGCAACTTCTGAGGATGAGACGTGAATACTTCATGAACACCACATACTGGGCGGTAAAGCTTAACCGCATTGTTGGTCGCCCACCTTCGAGTACTCGAAGGCCCAATAAACCTCGGGCGACACTTCCGCCGTCGAATCCGACCACCTCTCTAGGCATCGCTCAAGAAAACGTGATCACCAACCCGAACTCTATGGTCGACGCGCCATCCGCATAACTCTTCCGCCGGCCCGTGCCGTGAGAAGACGCTTGCCGCATCAAATTCACCTTCTCGTGAGGTGTCTCTAATCAATCCAGCCAAGAACGGAGCTCTCCCACCTCGGCCCAAAGAAACTCCTATGGATCGGCATGGCCCCGTACAAAGCCCTCGTAGGGTGCCACCAGATACCGCCCGATAACTATTGTTAGGCGAATTCCACTAAGGGTGCCTTCGAACCAATTTATGATCCAGACGCAAGCTCAAGAAGAGATGTCCCTCTAACACCAAGATAGTCCTGACCGACCATCCGTCTGGAGGGGTGAAACGCCGTGACTCATGGTCACCAGTTCCATAGCCTTGGAAACTCTTCCAAAGCGCGCCAGAAACCCTGCCCTATCCGAGACTATGGATACTGTACTCCACGTAGCCTGACTATCTCTCGAATATACAACCCACTTCACCAGAAGGTCATCCGCACGGCTAGAAAATGTGCCGACTTCGTGAGTCGGTCCACTATCACCCATACCGCATCATGTCTCTGCGGTGTCCATGGCAAGTGGGTCACAAAATCCATTGTGACATGCTCCCACTTCCACCAGCCACCTCCAATGGTCACAGCCCCGCCGGCTTCTCGTGCTCACTTAACTACCGACATGTGAGACATCGCTGAACAAAGTCCCTACGTGTCTCATCCCACTCCAATAATATCGCGACAAGATCTCGGTACACCGTGCCACCTCGGATGTACAAAGAACCGAGAGCGTTGAAACCCCCCGAGAATCTCCTCTCCTTCAAATCGGCCACCCTGGGGAACCACTCACCCGTCCCCTATATCGCACTTCCATCTACGTGAACGGCCCACCTCAGCCACCGTGACTGGATCGTATTTCTTTATCCTTGATGGACACTATCTCCAGCGGCCCCGCCACTGGGACTCAATCACTCAACAATAGAGCCTGCAGCTACCAAACTCCCTGTTGTACTCCTGATCCGCTCACTGCATCGCAGCCCAACCGTCCCACAAAGCCTTCGAGCATCTGCCACTCCCTAGAAGCTATACTAGCTAACGCTCCTCTAGACTTCCGACTGAGTGCATCAGCCACCACATTTGCTTTACCAGGATGGTAATGCAAAGTGAAGTCATAATCCTCTGTGGAACTCCATCCATCCGCTGCTGGGTTCTCATACTGAGAGGTCCCGGCCGCGTGAAAATATACTTCGACTTTTACGGTCCGAGTACACCTCGAACTCCTCGCCAGAGGCAGTGGCGCCCAAATCTTCAAGGCGAAGACTATGGCTGCCAACTCTATGTCGTGTGGGGGGTAATTTTGCTCATGATTCTTAACCGGCGGGAACCATGTTACTACCCTCCCTGGACCGCATCAAACACATCCCATCCGCCTCCTCGATGCATCATTAATACATTGTGTATCCGTCTCCCCGTCCGAACTATCAAAATGGAGCTGAAGTAAGTCTCCTAACTCCCCGAATGCCTCCTCGCACGGCCATCCCAATCAAACTTGACCTCCTTCCGGTCAACCTAGTCATAGGTGCCGCTTAACTGAGAAATCCCATGAACCTCCTGTGAATACCCAAACAATCCCAAGAAACCACGTATCTCGAAGACTCGACTTCGGGCCTCTTCCTAACTCATCACCGCCTCGACCTCCGGTCGACCGACACTCCGAGGCCGACACTACGTGTCCCAAAATCTCACCCCGCAGCCGTAATCCCCGTGACTCATCGAACTCGCGCATGTCGATGGTCCTCAACAATCAGAACAATCCCCTATGATGTCATGCTCCCACTGACCGGGAGTAGATCAAGATGTCATCCACAAAGACTAATGCATAAACCGATCTAAATAGGTTGGAATATCCTATGCATGAGATCCATGAATGCTGCTGGCGCATTCGTCAATCCGAAGGGCATCACTGTAAACTCAAAGTGCCCATAACGCGTCCTAAACGCCGTCTTAGGGATATCTGCCTCCCTAACCCTCAGCTGATGGTAACCAGTGCGAAGGTCTATCTTGGAGTAGACTCGCGCTCCTCTCAATTGATCAAACAAATCATCAATCCTCGGTAATGGGTACCGATTCTTGATCGTAACCCTGTTCAACTGTCGATAATCAATGCACAGCCGAAGGGTCTTGTCCTTCTTCTTCGCAAACAGGACCGGAGCGCCCCATGGTGAAGTGCTTGGTCTAATAAACCCTTTGTCCAATAACTCCTGTAGCTGGACCTTGAGTTCCTGTAACTCAACTGGGGCCATCCTATGCGGAGTCATAGAGATGGGCGACGTGCCAGGGTGTAGCTCAATACGGAAGTCTACATCCTCTGCGGAGGCAATCCCTGTGAGCTCATCCGAAAACATCCTCATACCTCATGCACCACTCGAGGTAGATCTAAGTCCTGGTCTCACCCGCCCTCTAGGGTAAGGCTTGCTAGGCCAACCCGCCAACCGTCCTCGACATCCGGACTCGCAGGGCACCGTCCGGGGCAAACAACATACTGGTCTCCCCGAAACACGCACACGTACCGTCCCGCGGTAGGCACAATCCTCCCACGCTCACAATCGATGACAACTCTATAAGCTGTCAGCCAATCCATTCCAAGGATGACGTCAAATTCTGACATGTCCATGACCCTCAGGTCCACGGTGAGTAGAATCCCAGAGATCTCTAACTCGCAACCACGATAAATCATCCCTATCTCGCCCTAATCCCTGGTGGAGAACTCACATACAATGGCTCCTCCAATGCCTCAACTTAAGCCCAACTCTATCACAACCAACATGCAGTTGATGAATGAATGCGATGCACCCGAATCAAATAACACCCTTGCTCCATAAAGTAGATAAACGTAAACATACCGTATAGCCGGGACCGATCCTGGGCTGGCTCGCCGGTGGCGCCACGGGCGTAGACACGTCCTCGAACCCCGGGTGTCCTCGCCAGGGCCCCGCCCTCGGCCTCGACCCATGCCCCGACCCTCTCGCCCGTCTCGTACGGAGGTGCTCGCATAACACCCTCGGGACCGATATCGTTCCTCTACCCATACCAAAGCGGAGGAACAAACCGTGTCCGCGCCCTCGTCCTACTGGATGACTGACCGCGCCGTCCAAAACCCCGAGATCCATGCCTCTCGGGCAATCCTGCTTATATGCCCGGCCATGGCATGAAACATGTCATCGGTCCCGCCGACCCCTCCCGACTAAGAACCTTAGACTCGTGCTTCTCAGCCCCGCGGCCGCGCCTCGAAACCCCGTGGAACTGGAAGCTTCCGCCTTCCGAACCTCGAAGAAGACTGACTGTCCTTCCTCTTCCCGCTAGCACTCGCATCTCTCGATGCCCGCGGCGCCTTCTATCTCTCGCCAATGATCAAGGTCAGATCGACCATCGAGTCCATGTGTCTCAGAGGTTATGCCCCACAATCTTGCCTCGGATGGACAACTTTAACTCCATCCTCAAACCTCCTGACTTTGGTCGCGTCAATGGCCACATAATCATCCCGAAACGTGCCAACTCTATGAACTGCCACGCACTCCAAGACGGCCATCGCCCCCTCGTCCCGCCTCAAGGAACTCTCTGCGCCTTCGCAGATGTTCAGCGGAAGCCAAAATATTTCCCATGAATATCTACGAAAATCATCCCATGACATAGTCTCCTACCCCCGGAAGTCGTGGACCACTCCCACCGATCTGGGACTCCACCAAGCCGAATGAAGCCAAATATGAATCCGAGTAGCACGAGGTGTGATCTCCATTGCCCGAGAATCCTCCCTAACTGACCTGAACCAATGGTCGGGCTACCATAGGGTCCTCCTCCTGTAAACGCCTATGGGATGATGTGCTCAACCTCCTGAGGTCGGCACCTCCCTCACCTCTAAATGATCACCGTGGCAAGGGGCTATCGCAGCACCCATGGCTTCTATGAAGGCCTCGATCAAAATGTGGTGCCCGACCGCACCTCGTAGACCTCTACGCCTGACTTAATTTGCCATCTACACATGTCAAATGGCAAAAGAGTTATTAAATTCCATGTTCATTATGTTTTCCAAACCCCAAGTGCTCTTTGTTTTCCACATACATTTACCACATATATAATTCACACACAAACAATCAAAGCATACACAAGAAAACACAAAATGCATGTCGGTGGATCTGAATCCGTCCCGACTCCTAGGTAACCTCTACCTAGACCTCGAGCACCCAACTAAGGATCCGACATCCACCTCCGAAGCACTAAGTCACTCATCACATCAAGCCTCAACACCGTGCTATACCCGTTGTGATGTTCCTACTCAATAACAGCATGTTCTAGACCCATGCCCCACCGGGCCCTAGGTATTCGTATACCTAAGCTCTGATACCAAGCTGTGACGCCCAAGATTTTCGGGGGTCATTTTTTTTTTCATACAAGAGTTCAATGTACTTCTCACTTCCATACCCAAAATATATGAAACTATATTGTTCTAATATATTTTTACAAAATGCTGCTCAAGGCCACAACCCGGCCTTCTTCACACTCACGGCCTCGATGGAGCACCGTCTTCTCGTGTACCGAAAAGGGGGTCCCATCGACCAAGTGAGCAAAGCCGCAGTAGTAATCTCCTACAAGGGTTGCTCCCACCTAAGTGCACATTACAATGATTGTGATAGAAAACACATTCAAGTAAGATGCCTACATGAATGTCAATGCATGAATGTCCTCATGCCCATATCCCGAGTTACTCACCGACCTCACACCTACCTAGTGGCGAGTGTGAAATACCTTCAACCATCCTTTTATTCCACCAATGACCTTTTCCAAAACAAGAACTTTGTTTTTCTTTTAAGAATTTAAACTCATTGGAAACACCTCCAATGCACATTTGACTTGGTAAAATTGCGTGTACTTATTTATTTGTGGGCCACGGATTCTTCGGGTTTTCACCGCCGGACGCCGCACGCCGGCTCTAACATTTTTACGAACTCAGACGCGGAATCATGTGTCTAACCGTGAATAACATTTTGGGTCTTTCACCTCGGGGGCTCCACCCCATCTTGCTATGCCCAAACACACTTATATTATTTCCCATTAGTTTTTGTAAAACCGTTTGACTCATTTGGACTCTCGTCCCATTTCCCGAGTCCATCAATCAGTACCATACACAATTTCCCATAACCTGGTACCCATGACACCTAACCCGGTCGATCCGCACATGCACTCACACCCATGTCATGCGATGTCTTCGCGGCGATGCCATTATGCTAGTTGCATATACATAATCACCCATGCACACATATTCATGGCATATTATCCATGCCCTATATTTAAGATTACATGCCTGTTAAAAATGTCACACAGCATATATCAACATGTCATATTCCACACTGCATGTTATCAACTCAAACCATATACAGCACATATCAACATGTCAATTTCCAAATTGCATGTTATCCACTAAAGCCCTAACACACAACTGAACTGGTCAGAACTAACATGCCTGATTGGACAATGTCCTCCACAGGAACATGGCTGCAATCTTGACTCAATGGGCTTTCCATAGAGTCAAAGAACACCCAAATCGGAATTCGGACGAGAAAGTTATGGCCTTCCGAAGTTGGGGGTCACGCATGACTAAACTGTCTCACCCGCAGCCTACCTCACTTTGACTGGACGGCCATTTCCCGGGCCGGCTCAGGCACCCACTGCCCTTCCAAGAGGTCCCAATGGAGATTTTAATTAAACGGGCTTTCCATGAAGTCCAAGAACACCCAACCTGAAATAAACTAAGGATATATGACCGGTCGAGGTCATGCGTAGTCAACTTTGACGAACACCGCTCATGACGACTCCTCTTGGACGACCACCGCTCATTGACGCACTCTCACCGTTTGATCGACCACCGCTCATGGACGACCCTCACCGCTTTTGGTGATGACCACCGCTCATGGACGACCCTCTCGACGCAATTCACCGCTCATCGACGACTCTCTGACGGTTCACCGCTCATCGACGATCCTCACCGCTTGACGACCACCGCTCATGGACGCACCCTCGCCGCTTGACGCACTTCACCGCTCATGGACGACTTCACCGCTTGGACGACCACCGCTCATTGACGACCACCGCTCATCGACACCGCTTGATGACCCCTTGTTTGACGACTCGACGACACATCAGTTGATTCAAGACTGCTCACCGACACTGCTCACCGACAATCGCTTCGACCGACCCCTTGTTTGACGACCACCGCTCATGGACGACCTCACCGCTTGACTCCACCACCGCTCATGACCCACCCTCACCGCTTGGACGACCACCGCTCACCACACCACCGACACCGCTTGACGACCCTCTGACGACCCTCGCCCCATTTGACCGCCAGAAAAGACCATAACTTGTCTACAAGAGTCCGAATCGAGAAATTCAAAGCCTAACATCAAGTTCATTGATGGGGCCAACTTATCAGAAGGGATTCACTTCCAGATCTGTTTTATTTCTGACCCAAAATCCATTTGCTGTCCATTAGTTGACCAATTAAGGTGAATCGACCGACCAGATTTTGGATCAATTACACCATAGATTTATACTAGTCTACAGATAGTCCAAATCGGGAAATTCAAAAGCCTAGCATCAATTTCATTGATGAGGCTACAATTTATCAGAAGGACTCACCACCACATTCCACTTCTTTCCTACCCAAAAATCGATTCTAAATTCCGGTTTATGTATGCTACCCTCAATGTGGCAGCTTCTCATGGTACAAAATACAACCACAAACATCTCTCGTAGACATACACAACCACCACACAACCCTTTAGGGTAGAAAGGAACCAAGGTAGGAGAAGACCTAATTCTTGGAGCTTTTGTCAAACTCCCTAACTCCGTTCTATGCGAAGCCCTTGTCGTAAGGCTTTTGAACTCTTCCTCTTGCTCCGCTGAGACCGTCTGGGTCCACTGCTGGAAATTCTGTAGAGAAGGTGATCTCTCTCTATCACTCTCTTTTCTCCCCCCGCCGGATCCGTCTTTCCGCTATTTAGAGAGCATGTTCCTCCTAAGCCTCTTGACACCTTCCTTTCCACTTGTCTCCTAACCCACATTCCTTCCCACTAAATTCCTCATGCAAAGCCTATCCAAGACACCTAGCATCCACTAGCATTTACCCTCATGCAAGACTACTCTCTTAGACACGTAGCCCATTTTGCATGCATCCACATGTGGGTGTGGGACCTCATGCCACCTCGCCATTTACTCATTTGTCCAATTGCTCGAAATACGCATAATTCCCAACTGTCTCGTAATTTGACGAATTCGACAGAGATAGATTTCTGGGACGATTCCAACGGTGAAGTCTGTTTCGTCATCCGAGACCTAGAAAAATTCTGGATTTTTGACCGAAATTACCATTTTACCCTTTTTCAGAAAATTAAAATTTTCTCGGGTTTTACATGAACAAGCCATTTTGGACCTTACCCGGATAGTGGATGACTTTGTGGAAGAGAATAAGGAGATTAATGCCCATTCGAATCAGAAAATTGTCACTGTGGAAGACAATTCTGAACAAAAGATAATAAAAATGACTATGAGCATAAATGGGACAACCCGCAGACCTAATCGAAGACCTAATCAATCGCCAAAGAAGATCCACTGCAGGAAGAGCTAAAGTGACACCACATGGCGTAGGACCATTGTCAACAACAAATACACGAGGGGCTTATAGAGATTTTATTGAATTATCCATGATTTGTTTGAATCCTCGATACGTGTGTCGTTGTTTTTCCAAGGGAGTAAGAAAGAAGAAACCTTCCCTTTATAACCGAGGAGGGCAAAGGAAACAAAGCAAAGGAAATGCCCAAAAGAATGTCCTTCAACTAATTCCCCACACTCAACCCCACTCAAGCACGCCAAGACACCAAATGCCCACCGCGCAGCCCTTCCACTCGACCAAGTGTATATTCTACTCCCACCCGCACCACAACCAACCAATGAAGCACCTTACTAAAAGGACACCCCATCACGCTCATGCTAAAAATTTCCCAAGAGACGTAGCCATTGTAATAAAATTCTCGCGCACTACCTCAAACAAGATGGCAACAGACATACCGCATGGCACAAGGATGGTTCTGTGTGCTTGTTCTGCTTGGAGCACCCTGGACTCCAGCATTCTATAACACCGCTCTTTAATTTAATTGCTTTTACCTTGTTTAAGTTCCTATTTTATGTACCTTTGTGGTAATCGGGCCGAGTGGCATGTTTTTGTTTGTGTTGGTAGATACAGCTAAAGATTAACTAATTTCAATTAATCAGCCGCTCAAATTCCTTCCTGTACTGGGAAGATCCTTCTCCTTCCACCACTGATTGAGGAGGTACCACTCCATCCTCTAGTTTTCTCATTCCCATGCAGGGATATTTGGTGTTAGAAATAATGTTCATTTTTTTTTAATTTAGTTTTATTGGTTCCGCATGCCCTGCAGAGCCCAAATTTGTTTGTTGAAATTGAGGCTTTGGTGTGTGCCTATATTTTTGTGTTTCTACTCTTGCCTTTAGTTGAAGAATTGAACCCCTATATGCTACCATAATGTTTTAAAAGTTCCATGCATGATTAAGTTTTTGGTCGATTGAAGCTCCAAAGCTTCAACCTTGTACATTCCCCCTTTAGCTAATTCACACACAAGCACAACTGGGATTGTACCAATAGGTTGAGAAGCTATATAAATTCTTTCCACTTTGCAAAGCCGGTCTAAATTTGTTGACGACCCATAATAGGTTTGTGTTACTCATGTATGGAGACCCACTTAGTCTTCCAAAAAAAAAAAAAAAAGCAAAAAGAAAAGAAAAGAAGAAAAATAAGAATAAAAGTCGTAATCGCTTACCTTGAAACCCGAGCACCCAGCCCGAGGGGTATGGCGAAGCCTTTAAAGCCCGATGCCCTAAACCTTAATTGGTTGGGAGTCATCGACTTAGTGTTCGCTACACGGGTGGATGGTTGAAGTTTAGCGAGTTATAGGTGCTTAATTCTCGAAGTCATTCGAAGTCCGGGGCGAAGCCTGTGGAGTTTGTGGTCAGTCGATCCTTTAGCTTGATGCCCTAAACCTTAATTGGTTGGGAGTCATCGGTGGACCCCCGTTACACGGACTTTGGTGAAGTCGAGTTTTTAGCATTGCACCCTACATTGCAATCAAGGAAGAAATAAGAGTGTAACTAGTCCTATTTAGGTTGGTCAACAGTTTAAGGCCATGGCAAGAGAGCTGTGTTGTGAGGGAATAGCTTGCAATTTATTGGCCTGCCGGTTACCTTAGGAATCACCTAGATTTGGTGGAAATTCAGGTCAGACTTCCTTTGAACCGATATCGCCTAAAACTTGTTCTATATGGTTTTTTGCTCTTTCTTCATGCCTAAGCCATACAGGTGTAAATTCTTCATGCTAAAAGAGGAGCTTATCTGTACATACACTTTTTGAACCATATACACTTTTTGTGAAAGCATTGCATACATCCCCTTTTTGTTTTAGCATTGCTAAGGGACTAGCAACGTGTCTATTGGGTGTGATTAAGCCCAAAGTGCTATTTCAGCCCTATTCAAGATAGGTTTGAGTACTTTCACAGAGACTAATCATATCAATTAAGCCAATTGATGTGTGTAGGTCCACTTAGTGCCACTGAGTCCATTTCGAGTTTGTTTTTGGTAATTTTGCAGGTTTTTACGTGCCTCAGCCAATTAGTTCAAGTTGATGTCAAGATATGTGCTGAATGCTGAGGATTCACAATGTTTGCAATCATCAAAAATGAAGAAGTGTGAAGTGGATTTTGAAGAAAGGAG
This sequence comes from Tetrastigma voinierianum, assembly GCA_016808115.1. NCBI lineage: Eukaryota > Viridiplantae > Streptophyta > Magnoliopsida > Vitales > Vitaceae > Tetrastigma > Tetrastigma voinierianum. Next base: position 1,421,153 of record JAEQBH010000880.1, on the reverse strand, counting down.
GATGCAAGAGCAGCAAGTGAAGTAGAACAAATGATTTTCGCTATGATTATAAAATTCCCGCTAGATTGCGAAAATTTGTTAATCATAGCGAAAATTTCGCAACTTAAATAAATTTTCGCTTATGTGAAAATTTCGCTAGGCTAGCGAAATTTACTATTGCTAGTGAAATTTCCCATTTTCGCTATCTCTGTAGAATTTCGCTAGGATAGCAAAATTTCGCTAGCTAGCGAAATTTTCGCTATGCTAGCGAAATTTTGCTGCATAGCGAAATTGCTCAGCCTGTGTTTTTGGAATTCTTGATGCCAAACGACCACGTTTTGATATATTACCATTTTGTCCCTTATGTAATTTCATATTTTAGGCATTTTTGGTATTTCACACAATTAGGTTGGCTATATAAGCCACCTTATGACTTTTGTAACCCTAACTTTAATCTTTCAGTACAGACGCGCAACTTTTCATTTTTAGGTTACATTTTTCTCTCTTCTCTCTCCTCTTTCTCTCACTTTCTTGGCTACCAAACACTCCTCTAAGGATGACAACTCTGTAGGATGCTTACTAGACCTCTTCCCTCCTTGAAGAGGAGGGCCATCATGAATGTTTGAAGGTAAAACACTATCCTCTCTGCTTTTTACCCACGTTGATGCATGGGTAATTATGTTCTATTTCTCTCCTTTACGTTAAAATCTTCTAGGCACACCACTCGACATGTATTTAGCAGCTTTTTGGTTACAAAGGGATGCTTATCACTAGCATCCTCTATCCAGCTTAGTTGTTTCCTATTAGTCACTGTAGGTAGGTTTTTGAGATATGATATCACTGTTAGGAATATTTTTGCCCAGTTAAATGCTATGTTTCAAAAAGGAAAAATCATAGGGTCTAGGTTTTAAAGCTAAATGAAGATCCGGTTTGGGAAATGACTATATATCATGCTCCCCAATGCGAGGAAAAAGACCCGAGGACATGTTAGTTGCCTTAAAACCCTAAATCAGTGGCCCAAAACTTCAAGGAGTTATATTTTACATTTATTTTATTTATTTTCAATTTGCAACCAACCACACCCACTGTTTTCACAAAACCTTAAAATCCAAATATAATTCACCATTTTTGACTTCACTCAAATCATTTGTACGAAGAAAACCCATCCCCGTGTTCGACCCTAGACCGCTATATCAAAGAGCTCGACTACTATGTTAGGAGGAACATAGGAATATAAATTTTGTTGATTCCGCATCACCCTACCGTGGCGCGAATCACTATTTCAGCTCCTAAAAATGCATATTTTAAGTTTTTAGGTAATTATTTCAGAATTAACCCTTCAGAACTTTTTTTCACTTATTATTGCCCATTTTCACTTCCGCTTGACTGCTCTTCCTCAAGGCCGATTTCTTTAATCGAGTACTGCTTTCTTTTAAATTCAAGAATGGAATTCAGATATTCAACATCAAGAGCTTTAATATACTGGAAATTCATCCCATTCTCATTCATTGAATTTTGAATTTTACAATCAGAGATAAGTTTAGGATTGATGGGACTACTTGTTCTACATTCTTACAATCAGCATTGTCTAAATCAGGCTGTTTCAAGCTTTGATTCAACTTGAAGTGTACTTTTTCTCCTCCTACTCTAAGAGTGAGTTCTCCTTTCTTCACATCTACCAAGGTTGCTCCTATAGCAAGGAATGGCCTTCCCAATAGCAGTGGAATTTGTTTGTCTTCCTCCATATTAATTACCATAAAGTCCATAGGGAAAATAAACTTCCTTACCTTGATTAGTACATCTTCAAGCATCCCCTCTGACTGGGCTATAGTTATGTCTGCCATTTGAAGTGTCATATTTGTAGATGTAAGCTCCCCCAAACTCAGTCTCTTCACAAAAGATAGTGGCATTAGGTTAATACTAGCTCTAGTGTCGCACAATGCTCTTCCAAATTCATAATTCCCTATGGTGTGGGAATGGTGAAGTCAGCTCTAAATCTTGCATCTTCATCGCAAATTTTCCGATCACAACACTGCGGATGATAGGCTCACCACTCCTTCATCAAGCCTCTATTTCATAATATCTTTCATGAATTTGGCATAATGAGGCCTTTGAGCCAATGCCTCAGCAAAAGGAATATTCACCTCTATCTTCTTAAACATGTTCGAGAACTTAGAGAATTGATAATCCATCCTTGATTTCTACAGCCACTAAGGGAATGGTCTTGGAGATAAATAGACTTTAACCACCCATTTCTTTTGTAGTTTTCCTTCCTTAGCTGGCTGCTCCTACTTCACCATAAATTCTCTTCTATCATCAAATAACTCGAACTGCTCTCGCTCACTTCCTTCTCCAAATTTTCTTCCTTCTCGCCTTTTTCATTCTTTCTTCTTTCTTTCTCTTTCTAAAGTTCTTTGCCACTCCTTAGATTAATTGTCATATAGTCCTTGGGATTATTCTTTGTGTCACCTGGAAAGGAATCCTTAGATTAATTTTGCATTGATAGGGCCACCTGCCCCACCTGAGTCTCCAGATTGAGAGATGCATTGGTATTTGCCTGAAACATAATTGTGTTTGCCTACAATGCTACTAGCTTAGCAATCTTCTGTTCATGAATATTCAGCAGTCTTTTATTCTCTCCCATGAAGCTCAGCATTTTCTCCTCAAAAGACTGGGACCTTCTTTGGCCCTGGTTCTCAACTCTTTGGCTGTCTTGCTGCTATTGTTGGAAACCTTGTGGAACATACTGCTACTGATAGTTTTTTCCTGGTATAGGACCTTGCTGAACTTCACTTCCATAGGAAAAAAATTCATGGTTTCTCAATGCAGGAGTGTAGTGGGTTGGAAGGTTGTTGTTGGGCTTGAAATTGTAGCTTATGTTTCCACCCATAAACTGAGCCTCTTCCACCTGATAAGGACCCTCATGAGCAAGTCCCTCATCATTCATGCATTTTTGCTCTCCTCCTTCCTCTGTTCCCACTGCATTTGCTGAATAACTTCTTCTTTCTTGAGTATTCATCTTACTCATCAATATATCTAGCTTAGCCTCTATAGCTGTCATCCTGTTTAGCTCTATCATACCTCCTTTTCTTACTCTACTGTTGCTCCCCGAAGTTTCAATTGGAGCTCTGTAGTTGCTATTTACCAAATCCTCAACGTAGTCGGGTCAATTCTTCAAGACTTTTACTCGAATGCTCCACAGCAAAGTTGCATCTATGATTCCTTGAAGAGTAATGCATGATGGAAAATGTCCATTCAAGTGATTTGATAAATCACATGCATTGACATCTCTTTAGTACTCCCCATTTACCTCCTAAGCATCGAGGCCTTTTCTTTTCCTTACTTGAATGCTATAATCTCTATTCTTCTCTCTGAGGTGAGGGTTGGTAGGAAAAACCTCTCCATAAAAGCTTCAACCAACTTCTCCTAGTTGTCAATTGATTCATATGGTAGTGATTCAAACCAAATGGTTGCTATATATCTCAAGGAGAAGGGTAATAACTGTAGCTTGATAATATCAGGATTAACCCCATTTTGTCACATCCCTATTCTCGGTCCGACCCGATTGGCGGATCCGAACCTAAGCTGGGTGCGAACATATATCGGGACTCTTGCCCGTTTTTTTTTTAAAGCCAAATTTATACCCGTGGGTATGGCCTACATCCAATAACAAAACTCGCAATATCATGTACAAAATAAAACTACCAATCGAGCGGTGCTTACAAAGATCTATACACATATACCGAGTCCCAAATACATATACAAACTGTGACTTTACATTTACCTCAATCGAGCACTGGAACCATATGTAGTGAACCTCTACTAAGCAGGTCAGCCCAGCCAGCATGCTGTAGTCTTCGGGATGTCTTCTCCTGTACCTACATGGATTAAAAACCCGTGCTAAGCTTTACGCTTAGTGGGAAACATATGTCTTATGCATATACACATTTAACGCATAAAACAATAATGCATATTTATACTTTCATGCATTTATATTATGAACTTATACAAATACTTCTTCTTATAACAGGCTTACGCTTATTCGGATCTCCCGTAGGAGTTACAAAACTTATTCTTATGCAGAACTTAAGCTTATAACAATCTTATGTTTATTCGGGACTCCCGTAGGAACTACAAATCTTATCCTTATTCAGAACTTATACTATAACAGACTTATGTTTATTCGGGACCCCCGTAGGAGTTATAGAACTTATCCTTATACAGAGGTACCCTTAGGCACTACAAGGCTGTTACTTATACCATAGGGTTTATATTTATACTACGGAGATTACACTTGTTTGGAGGTACCCGTAGGTACTACATAGATATTATGGAACGTATACTGGTATTGCAGAACTTATTCTTATACGGAAGTACCCGTAAGTACTACTTGTTCAAATGTCCCAATAGACGCACACTTGTGCTTATATCAAACTTATCTTATACTCATACGGGAGTACCCGTAGGTACTACTGAGTTTATCCTTATCTGAGCTTATACTGAGATACCCTATACTACGTGATTAAGACCGAGACGTATACCTCGTAGGTACTACAGAATTAATCGGGGATACTGGAGTACCCGTATGTACTTCGTAACTTATATTTATACGTAGTAGATACATTGTATCTTGTATTGGTACTACGTAGCATATCCTGTCTTACTTCTTATAATTCGTATTACTGAGCTATTCTTGTACTTCGAACTGATTCTTGTATTTCAGATCTTATTCTTGGATTACGGAACATATACTGGTCTTACGGAACTTATACTTGTGTTACAGAGCTAATTCTTGTATTTCAAATACATAAGTACCCGTAGGTACTACAGAACATTTTGCTGGTACAAAAGTACCCGTAGGTACTACAGAACAGATTCATTATACAGAGGTACTACAGGACTTATACTTATTCTTGTATTTCGATCTTATAATTCTTGTCTTTGCTGCAGCATATACTGACTTACTTTTATCAAGTCGATTACGGAGCTTATACTTGTCTTATGTATCTTATTCTTGTGCGAAGGTGACCTCGTGAGGTCGATGAGTCGGAATGCATCGTGACCTATGGTCACATACAAGGTCATATCAAACTTCTACAAATACGGACATTAGTCTTTCGTAGTTACAGATCACAGATTCATTATACGGAAGTAATCGTAGTTACGACTGGACTTATACTTATTTTATCGATACTGAGTACTGTGAGGTACCATCGACTTATGCTTATTTTATCGATACTTCCAGAGTACCCGTAGGTACTACGTAATCCTAATCGCATACGTATGCACCCGCAGGTACTGGCGTAACTTGGCCGCATACGTGAGTACCCCTAGGTACTAAAGAACTATACTGTAAATATATCCTTATCTTTACTCTATTCTTTATTCGAGCCTTATCATATAACCGCTTGACTACCCTACCAATCGTAAGAAGTGAGAGGACGCAAGACAATGGGCACCTAAAGGTACAATACAAGATCGAGGTGCCGTAGCGCCAATGTGAGTACCGGGAATATCGAAAGGAGTGTCAGAAGACTCACTGGGGAGGATCAAGTACTAATTAGGAACAGAGTGCAAAGAGCACTAATCAGAGTACCCCAAGTACTAATCGTAACAAAGTGCTGTAGCACTAATCAGAGTACCGAAGTACTAATCAGAACAGGAGTGTCATAGCACTAATCGAGTACCGGCAATTAATAAGAACAGAGTGCCGTAGCACTAATCAGAGTACCGGGCACTAACTTAACATCCACTCATTCATTCATTCTTTGGTCCTTAGGTAGTCATACTATCATATATCTTTCAGAACTGATAACCTATCTTTATCACATTCTGTGTTCATGACATATGGCTTTTCATGTACATATTCATGTTTCTGTTCATTTTCAGGTTTCATATCATATTCAGGTTTCATGCCTATTCCATATGGCATTTTAGATACTTATATAGGAATATTGATGTATTCACACATCGTTCATGTATTCTTGTCCCTCAATGCATCTACTTTTCTTAGAAATTAGAATCATTCCAATTGAATCATCCGAACTAAAGTTATGGCATTTCCATGCCAAACTAGCTCACATCTCGGACATAATTAGGAATAGCCTTGAATTTTTTTTTTTCAGGAGGCTTAACTTCATACCTAACCCTGGTTCTTTGTATTCATTTGAATCTAAGGTGCTAAGGGTTCATTTCCAACTGGAATCACCCAAATCGGAGCACCGAAACTCAAGTTACGTCCAAAACAATCCGGACTACTCTATGGAGCAACCGGCGCACTCAATGATTATACTCTACTTTGAGTGAATATTTGGACCACTTAGAGTCCGAATTTGACAATGTCTATTTCTGGATGTCTGGTTCTCCTTGAAGTCTAGTTTAATTAACCACTTGAATCACTTAAATCGGAAAAGAAATGAACAAGTTATGGCTAATATACGAAAACTGGTCGAAATAGGGAGACAAGAGACAATGGGAATAAGATTATTCCCAACATGTACCTAAAGCATACGTCAGTCAAATGACCGTATCCCAACATGTACCGGCATGTTCAGGTGTACCGTACTTGTCACCTAAAAATTGCCCAGAATGTGTATTTTCACCCATTTTTCATGCACTTTCTTCCATGTATCACCCATTACATCCTTCATCAAAATCCAATATGGAATCCTCTAAACACCCCCCAATACTTTTAATTAGACAAAGAATCCAAAGATTCACCCAATTCTACCAAAACTTTGGAATTGTGAAGGATTCCATATTTAATTATGATCAACTAGGGATTTTCAACCAAACTTCCCTTTAATTCTAGAGTTAGATGGTTTCAACAAAACCCCTAGAAAGGGAACCAATTTTACTTCAAGGCCAACCTAACAATCATACCTAAGGAATTCCTGGTTGTACAAAATCATACCAAGTCATGTATGCAAGAATCCATACCTTGGATTTGCTTTTCCTTCTTCCTCTTCTTCTCCTTCCTCTTCCTCTTCTTCTCCTTCCCTTTTTGCTCCATACGTGAAGCCCTTGTTTGGAGACCAAAAATAATCCATTTTTGGTCTCCCTCTTCTATTTATAAACAAACTTTATGTTATTTGCCTTATGGTCCTCCAACTCTTGACTATTTGGCTTTCAATTTCCCATTATGTTGTTTTGGCCTCTATTCTTATCAACTATGACTTTTATGCCCCCTTTTTACAAATGACAATATTGTCATTAAGTCTTGTACAAATTCCGGGTATCTAAATTTCCATGTTTTGCATTTAAATCACGAAACATTCAAATTACGCTTACAAAATACCCTAAACATGTCGAAAACTGCTAGGGTATGCTTTGGGGTGTTACACATTTAGTTTGGCAGTGTTTTCCATCCTTGGAAATATCCCCAGGTTCTCATTGGGATCCTCACTAGGATGCCCTATAAATTGATGCTGCTACACCATGGTGATAAGAGCAGGCTTTAACTCAAAGTTATTTGCCTGAATGGGTGGTTACTTGACAACTGAGTAGTCATTTCTGATGACTGGCCTCCAAAAGTCTTCCATGGTTCTTTATCTGTGAGGCCTTTTTGTTGTTGCCTCTACTGGTATATGCTGATTAGTTCCTTCTTTCTTTTCCATAGCTATTTCTTCAGCAACTCTTAATTTCTTTAGATTTCTTAGTGTCCTTTTAGACTTAGTATCCATTGGCAGCAGTTCTGCTTTTGGTCTTTTGTGCATGTGATAACATCCTAAAATGGAAATACATTGAGATCAAGTGAGATCAATAGATAACAAAATTATATTATGATATGATCTCATAAAAGATCAGTAGCTAAGTCAGCTACTGTAGTTAAAACTATTTTTGAATTTTTTTTTTTGATAAAAGATAAAAGAAAAGTGTGTAAACTAGCAATTTTCTTTTTAGTAAGGATATTGATCTTAAACTTTTACTTACCCCCAACTCAACGCGCCATAAAACTTGTTCGACCGATTTTTTTAACATAGACCAAAAACAAAGGATTGTTAACACTTCCACCAGAGATTATTCAATATCTAGCAGTTATGCCAACAACTTGATTTAAACTCAATATATATAATCTCTTCTCTGCTGTGTAAGTAAAAATTTTCAATTAAAATTAGTTTTGGTCTAAATCATTGCAAGTTCGCATAGGTCATACAAGTAATACAGTGAATTTTTAAGTCCAGATATCATTCCCACAAGGGTTGATTAGAAAATTTAAAGATTAGCTACCCTCACTACTCAAGATAATCTCTATTTGAATCTCCATGTTCCATAATAGATTTATCTTTCTAAAGTAAAATGAGTCAAAGAAAAAAAAAATCTAAAATACATGATCAGAGAGTTAACTGGGCTAAAATAACATTGGGAAAGAAATAAAGGTTTGTGAACTGGCCACTTTGCAAATTTCCACATAAAATGTAAAGTATGAGACATGAACATTGGAATTGTCTAATAGCAAATTAGTGTAGCAATGGATTTCTCCTTACACCACACATTTCACTCTCCAGCTTACTGATTGATTTTATTTTATTTTTTTACATAGACCAAAAAAATGACTAAGTCATAGCATGACAACCAAGAGTTATTCATTCCCCAGCAGTCATGCTAAAAACTTGCTTGACTCAGGATATAAAATATGTGTTCTTCTTTGTAGGTAAAAGTTTGCATTCAAAAATTAGTTTTGGTCTAAATCACTACAAAGCCAAGACAAGCTCATACAAGTAATAAAGTTGACTAAACAAGTCCGGATATCATTCCCATGAGGTTTGACATGAGAATCTGAAGACCAATTACCCTTACTACTCAAGATTTCCATTATTTGAACTTATAATTTGTAAACTAACTTAATAAATTGTTTTATAAGGTTTTTCTCTATTAGAAAATAAATCAAAAGTAAATGAATAAGATATTTCACTAAATTGAATACACACTGAGAAATGAACCAATGATTTTGACCATTCAATTGCAATAGGTTCAAAAACAATAGGTTAGCTATGATTCTAAAATTTGGATTTGTCCAAGAGCAGAATAATATAGTCTTGGATTCCTCCTGACACTATACATTTCACTAACCAAAATTCCATATGCCTTTCTAGGTCAAGGGTCTAATTATCTACTTTTAAAAACGATCCTCTTTAAGATCTAGTTGTTTTTATTTTCCAATACTTCATAACCATTTCTTAGGACTGAGATCTGCTTGTCCCCATAGACAAGATAACACAAGCCTTTCTCAATTCAATTGGAACCTCAATCTACAATTAATTAGAATTCTCTCTTTCCTTGATTAGAATCTAGCTAACATGGGATCAAGATTATTCTATTGAATTTAGATGAAACCTCTAAGGATTAAAATGTATCTTAGCGGACAGTCCTAATTCCTCAGAAAACTATTCATTAAACAACATAATTAAGCTTAGAGTACATTAGTTCATGAATATTAATGTAGAATACCCCCAGGTGATTGCTTTATACCCTCAGGTCATCCATCTTTGTGTCACTCAGAGGGATCCTAGAAATTAGAGTAAAGACATAGCTATTTTTGGGAATTAACCACTAATATGCAGAACAATACCAAGCAAGAACAATACTAATCAGATCAACCCAACGTTCATACCCACAACTTCAATGAGTGAAACAAATGATAATAAAAACATAAAATCCTTTCCTAGAGGGAGCTTAGTCTTGCAAATATGAATCACACATTATAATGACTAGTTGATCAAACAAATTCATTGAAATAGCAATCTAACTGAAATAAAATGAATTCTAGAAAATTTCCAATTTCCATTAAAGTTCGGACATAATTGAACACTAAATAAAACATTAATCTGAGCTCCATGATTTGCTTCAGATCCACTACTCTAATTCTAAAAATAACAGAAAAAAAAAATTTATATACAATGAGACTTCAGTCCTTCCCCATAAATTTTAGGGTTCACTGAAAAGCTGCCTATTGTACTCTTAGCTCTTTTATTTACAGGGTTATTGAATGCTAGGCCTGAATTCGAGGCTGAAAATGTGGATTTCAATACAAGCCTAATTGATATTTTTGTCGCGACACAACTGGTCTTTGTTGCGACATTGCAGCAACTTTGTGTCCTCAGGCTTTGTTGTGGCTTAATGGTCTTGTTGTGACAGTGTGGCTTAACAATCATCTCAAGTGATTGTCACGACAAAGTTTTTGAGTGTCGCGACATTCTTTTCTTAGCACATAGTTTCAATCTCTAAGTTGTTTGTTGTGACATAAAAACTCTTGTTGTGAAAAATATTTCAATGCCTTTTCTTGATTGTGTCGTGACAGAATTTGAAAATGTCACAACATATTCTCCATGCCTTGGACTATTGATCGCTTGAATGGTCTGTCGCGACATAAAAACCTTTTCCGTGACAAAGTTTCCTTTTTACTGCTCTTCATTGTGTTGCGACAATCAACTTCTATGTTGCGACATTCTTCCTATGGTTTTTCTCAACATTGTCACGACATAACGTTTAATGTCGTGCATAATAATTTTTTTACCATTTGCATTGTTCTTTGTCGCAATAGAGAATTTGAATGTCGCAACAATCTTCTTGTCCTTAGTACTGGATTTTTTTGTTGCAACAATGCTTTTTATGTTGTGATATAATTCTAGTGTTCCTTTAGGTGTTCTTCTGGGTTTGTCGCGATATAATATTTGAATGTCGTGACAATGAATCTACCGCTTATTGAAGTATGTTGCACACATAATTTAGTGTCGCAACATTTTCTCGCTTTGTATTCTTCACAACTTATGTCGCGAAGATAGTTGTAAAATGTCGTGGACATTCTTTCTACAAAATTTTGAGTTTGTCGCTTCATCTTTTGTTGGGCGATACAAATAAATGATTGTCATGATAAACTTTACCGGTCATTTTGAACTTGTTTCGCGACAAAGCTGTGAAATGTCATGACATAATGCATGTTCTACCTTAGCCAAATTTTGCTATTTTTCTTGCTAATTTTTTTTCTTTTTCAATAAAAACCTAAAAAACACAAATTTAGTGAAGATTCCATTTTTTTGCATTAAATTAAACTTTAAACCCTAAAAAATATAAGAAAAATGGACTTAAAAATAGATGAATATAGGATTCATCAAACTCCCCAAACTTAAAGTTTTTCTTGTTCCCAAGCAAAGAAAAGAAATTTTGTTTCTCCTCAAACAATCGAACTTTATTTTTTAGGACATTTTTCCACTCTAAAGACCGTACATCCTTTCCTTTGAATCCACATATAAGCTCAAAGACATGTTAGTTGTAAAATTACTTTTGAAATAGTTTCAAATCAAGAATAAGGAAGATTTTCAATTAATTTCACTAAACAAACAAATGATTCTTGTGGTGTAAACAATTCAATCATTTCTTTGGATTAGTGAGTGTGTGATGGCCTTCTCTCTTCTTCAGTTTGGAAAATTAGATAATTTTCTAGGAGGCTAATCAGATAATGAACCTTCTCCATGCTTTTCTAAAGTCTCATATGCTTGTTGGTCACATTAATCTCCACTAATGTAGGCAGACACAACCTCCAAGATCAAATGGGTCTTTTAGGCTTGTAATGTGTGGCTTTGGTATTTGCGTGGGGAAATGAAAAAATTAGGTTCAAGTTTACCCAGATTGCACTTACATCTCAACATATTTTCCTTCATTCTTCATCTTTTCATTCTTCTATTGAAATCAACTTTCGAACACCCCCAAAATTTGTTTGGTGTATCCTTTTGCGTATTCTCCATTGTGGTATTTCTTTTGACCACTTTCAATTCTCAATTCTAGTTCCTCATATTTGAAGCCTTTTACTTTTCATTTGCTGTCAAGGTTTATGGAATGGTACAATGTTTTGCCCTTTTAATCTTTCACTCTACCCTTAGAGAGCTTTCTCAAGTTAGCAACCCCATACCAATCGGGCACAGGTACTAGGTGTTGAAACACCCCTAAGAGCTTAATTTCTCAAGGGAGTAAGGCTATAAGACAAAACTTATTCCACCTTGATACTTGGCATTTTCACAGCCTTTTCTATGTTTCTTTTCTTCTTTCTTCATCTTACTTGATTTTCTTCCTTCTTTCTTCATCATTCTATACATTTCCAATTCTTACTTCCCCAAACTTGCTCCTTGTTCAATTCTTTTGCACTTTCAATGCAATTTGGGCAAACTAGGGGTTCTTTACCAAAGGATCAAATTTAAGAAAGGAATTAGGATCTAATTTGCTGGTTGATGATGAAATTGGCTTTAGGCTCAAATGAAGAACTAAGGTGTATGCTTATGCATATTACAAGGGTAGGCTTTTAAAAGGTTCAAACTTCTAAGGATGACATATATCCTTTCCTGTCAGTTGTGTTGCCTAGGATTTCACCTTGAATAATAATCTAACAAGTTCTAGGACTCTAGGGAGATTAAAACCATTAAATCTCATAAAATGTCCCTAATCCTAGCACAAGTAGTTTTAGAGGTACTTTTGACCTTGTGCATGTTTTCAGGATTCAAAATAACTAAACTGTTTACCAAAACATAATCATAAGTCTTATTTGTTCCATCATATGTTTAAATCTTCCTAAATCTTGAAGTTCAACTTATTCATTGATAATATTACAACTTCCATTTTCAATTCAACTCATCCTACCCCAATTTCATCTAATAGTTTCTTGTTTGGTTTCTGAACATGTTTCTATGCTATATCACACTTCAAAAGCTCACTTTCAACTAACCATTTAATTTCACAAAATCATTATAGCATCAATAACTCAATTAAATCACTATTCCAATTTAACCAAACAATCAAAATTACCCAGCTCATTATTCAAACTTCATTTCAGAAGAGTACAAAAACTTTCATGAAGGCATTCTTTGCATAATTTATTCAAAGATATTTCATTTAGCTCTTTAGATAATTACAAATGTGTATTCAAGTTAAGAAATTACACAAGATATTCATTTTTTTTCTTTTTCTTTTTGGCCTCAAATAGACTTTGCTGAAGGTTTTGGGCATTTTGGAGGTTTTGAAGATTTTTCTTTGGCTGCTTCCTTTTTCAAATATTCTTCAACTTTCTCTTTCGGGGTTAGTTATTTCCTTCTTATTGTACCACAAGTTTCATTTGGAGGTAGTACTCTCCAAGGTACAAAAGGTATCTCTTCACAAGGATTAGGGTTAGAAAAATGTATGGGAGGGTCTATGAAATAAGGAGGCACTATGGTGTAAGGTATACAGTCTGATATCCTGATTTGTGGTAGTGGCACTTTCTTTTTGCCTGAGACTATCTTCATAGCTCAATCCAGAATCTCTGCATTACTTCTATGAGTTCATGCTGCCTCTTGGCCAATGACTCCATGAGTGTCTTGTTGTTGACTTGCTCAAGAGACATTATCCTTAAACAATCTCTGTAGTGTTGTAGACTATTTAGCAACTCTCTATCTCTAGATGTTAGCTCTTCCTTGATGGCTTTGTCTCTCTTTTCTAGCATCTCACGTAAATTGTATTCTCACTTCCCTATTTCTTCCCAGTAAATTACATCCCTATTTTTCGGCTCATTCATCCACCTTTCATCCCTCTCTTCTATCTCCTTCTTGAATTCTTCATCCCTTTGCTTTATTTCCTCTTCCCAGCACTAATCTCTCCTCAGCTCATTGTCCAAGTATTCGTCTCTTAACTATAGTTGGAATTTTAGTTTGGCCTATCCTTTTCGTATTTCGCCTCTCATTGCTTCAACATCTCTAGCATTTCCATATTGCTGCTTTGTTGTCCTAAGCTTCCCGCTGGCTCTTATTGATAATCTCTCACATTTGGAGACAAATTCTAGATGGGGCTCAAACTTCTTTGTCTTTCTTCTTTCTTTTAATTTGAGGCTTGGTTATGCTAAGCACGTCAAGAGATGTTCTGGACTAATCTCTTTGTTTCCTCCTTCCCAAAGACTAACTCTCCCTCACTTCATCCAAGTATTCGTCTCTTTAACTATAGTTTTAAATTTTTAGTTGTCTATCCCTTTCGTGATTTTCTGCTTCATTTGTTTCAACATTCTTAGTATTTCCATCTTATACTTTGTCGTCTTAAGCTTCCGCCGCTCTATTGATAATTTCATTGGAGACAAATTTTAGATTTGGGGCTCAAACTTTGTCTTTCTTTCTTTCTTTATCGAGGCTTGCTGCTAATTAATGTCAAGGGAGATGTCTTGGGACATGTTTCTTCTTTTTCCCAATCTCCTTCCATACCTCCTAAGATACACAATATGGTGATTAGTGCTGGATGTGGCAATAAAGCTCTATAGTTACTTCTAAAGTAACTCAAAATAGAGTTCTCTATTATCTTCCCTATACTCAATTTATATCCCTTCAAGATTGCATATGAGAGTATTGCTTCATTCTTTCTCACTGTACTGAGATGCTTGAAGGGTAAGAGGATTGAACCAACAAAGTAGAACTAGACCTTTGCTTCTTCTATCAATGAGCCTCTTGTAATAGATTCATGGGGGTTCTTCCTTATACTGTGAGCAAGTCAACTATCTTCTGGTAATCTAGCTCTTTTCAATTTCTTGAACTTGGAACCATCCTTCAGCTCCTTTAGATTCAAAGTTTCATTTATTTTCCTTTCTAAAGTATATCCACTTCCCTCTCGACATAGCAAGTCTTTATCTCAATCCCACCATGCTCAATAAAACCCTTAATCACATCCACAAACCAGGAGCTTTGTGCTCAAAATATACACTTTCTCAATCGTTTCTAAAAAGGGTGAAATGAGCTTGTTGAACCCTTGTAGACCCTCAATTTTGTCCCTCAACAATTGCATTTATCCTATGGGTGTCACACTTACCTATCGTTCTCGTATGGCACTGTTAAGGTCCTTTTAGGCTTAGTCGGTCTCCGAGCCTCGGGTGGGCTTATATGTGGTACATTAAGTGCATATGTAGTTATTGGCATCGTTCCCTTGGAAGCAAGTGGGGCATTCTGAGGTTTTAACTAAATTGGAGATTATTGGAGTATGTCGAATGAGGAGTACTTAGGCTTGTTTCAATTATATCTCCCTCATCCGAACTCGGAATCATGCACCATTTTTTTTATGGACTCATTGTTCTCTAAGGAATATTCTATTAAAATTTCAAAATTTTTCCCAACCGGCTCAACCGATCCTCAAAGTTTCCAATTTCTAGCGCACTAGCCAAAGCATGTCCGAATTAGGAGCACTCGTCATTTCGATCATATCTCCCTCATCCGAACTCGAAATCATGCCCCATTTCTTTTGTTGGATTTCTTACTAGTTGAGGCATTCAATAAAAAAATTTGAGAATTTTTATCAATAGGATAAATCCGTTTGGAACCAGCTCAGCCGGTTCAATGGATTTTAATTAAAGTTCATTATTATAGGTTCGACCCGAGCAACTTGAGCTTGTTTTGGTCATATCTCCCCCATCTGAACTTGGAATCACACTCCGTTCTTGTTTTTAGATTCCTTATTCTTCAAGCAACATTCTGTCAAATTTTGAAATTTTTCTGAACCGGCTTGACCAGTTGGCATCCGGTTCAACTAGTTCATCGAGCTAGTTTGTGTATAACACTTATTTTTGTAATTTTGGAGCCAAAATCCTACATGGATCAGGCCCATAAGCTCCAGATCAGTCTTGGGAAGTATTTTGGGTGCATTTTGGGCTTTGTCTTAGGTTACTTTCAGCCCACCACGTGTAACACCCCAAAATATACCCTAGTTGTTTTCAACATGTTAGGGTATTTTATAGGCATAAATTGAAATTTTCGTAAATTAACTGCGAAAATATAGAAATTTATAAAACCGAAAATTTTACAAGAGTGAAGGACAAAAGGGTAATTTGCCAAAAAGGGGCATAAAAATCATAAGTTGTTAAGATTTAAGGTCAAAGTAGAAATAACAAAATTGAAATACAAATTCCTAGAGTTGGAGGACTAAAAGCTAAATAACCAAAAACCTTCACTATAAATAGAGGAGGAGACCAAAAATAACTCATTTTTGGTCTCCAAACAAGGAATTACGGGAGGAAGAGGAGAAGGAAGGAGAAGAAGAGGAAGAAAGAGAGAAATCAAGCAAGGTATGGATTTTTGTATGGATACATGACTTTGGTAGGGAATTGTAAGGATTTTGGTATGATTTTTGTACATGAATTACTTAGATATGATTGCTAGGGTTTTCCTTGAAGATTAAATTGGTTCCCTTTTATAGGGTTTTGTTAGGAAGACATCCTAACTCTAGATTTAAGGGAAGGTTGGTTGAAAATCCCTAGTTGATAATGTTTAGACATGGAATCCTTCACAATTCCAAGGTTTTGTAGAATCGTGAGCTTTGTGTATGAATCTTCGATTCTTTGACCGATTAAGTAATTGTGAGGGATTTCATGTTGATTTTGATGAGGAGGAAATAGAAGGAATTGTAAAGAAAAAAGAAGGAAAATGGAAATCACCATTTCGGGGCAATCTCAGACCTGCATCAGTACACCTTTGAACCTCAGACAGTGATGCAAAGAGGGGCCAAACCTGCACCGGACAACCTAAACCTCAGACTGCACAAATTCTCAAGAACCGAATCCTATATTGGTACAGTTAGAGCCAGACTGCACAGTGGTCCTCACTCAGCTTTTGGCTATTTTTGTGGTATTGCTAAAATACACATTTCGAAAGTATAGAAAAAGATGAAATTAAGTAAGAAATGTACCGTACCTCACCGCCGAGGCGAAGCTGAGTTCGATGGGAGCAAAGCTCATGCCCCGATAATAAGATAGGAAGTTTCTGAACACATACAATCGTAGGAATGCTTAAGACTAAGTATTAAATGACACGACACTTTTGTCACGACGCGGCAGGCACGCCCTGATTAGTACCCATTCTCGATAAGTGCTTCTGCAAGACTCCCGACAGTACTTCTGCATTCCGATAAGTGCCCGACACTCCTAATTAGTACTCGATACTCGATTAGTGCTACGACACTCCTCACACCCCGATTAAGCACGACACTTCGTCCCGATTAGTGCTACGGCACTCCCGTCCCGACACGCTACGACACTTGCTCGCTAGTGCTATGGCAATCCCGCTTCGTGCTACGACACTTCCGTATTGTATAGTATCTTCGATACTATTGTGTTGTGTTCCACTTTTATTAGCACTGTCTAGGTATTCCCATAGTTATATGATAATAACCTGATAATGAAGAAGAGGAAACAAATGTGTGCTCACTGATTCGTAATACCTTCTCTGCATTTCGAATAAGAATAAGCTCAGAACTCCTATCGAGACCCGAATAAACATAAGTCTCGTTATAAGCATAAGTCTCGAATAAGAATAAGCCCCGACTCCTACTGAGACCCAATAAGCATAATGCCGTTATAGCATAAGTACCTCGCATAAGTCTATGATATGAATGCATGCAATTTCTGATATCTGTTATTGTTATATGCTGAACATAAATGTGTACATGCATATTACATATGTTTCCCACTAAGCGTAAAGCTTAGCACGGTTTTTAATCCGTGTAGGTACAGGAGATGACGTCCGAGAGCTTCCGCATTCTGCCGGGCCAACACACGAGTAGGGGTTCATCACTATAGGTTCCGAGCTCTGATCAGTAAATGTAAATGTATAGTTTTTGAATATGTAAATGGGACTCAGTACTGTATATATAATACTGTAAACACTACTACGATGGTAGTTTTATTTTGGACCTTTATATATGATATGTTGATATATTATAAGACTTGGATATACCAATGCCCACTACAGGTAAAGAGTCTCAAGATATACCCCGCACTCGGTCCCCGGTTCCCATCCGCCAATCTGCCGAACTGAATCGGCGTGACACCACGAATCCATATGGATCCTTGGTGGTGAAGCAAGCTAAAAACTTAAGGGAGTCAACTTGCATGGGGAATTGGAGAGGAGAGTTATTCGGGAGTGTGGTTTTGAGGATAATGGACCTTTTTCTAGAGTTTGAAGGTGGAAAACACCAGGTGGGCTCGAGATGCTTAGGTTGGAATTGCATAAATGAGGAAAATCAGTGTAAGGCCTTTTTTCACTTTTTATGTGGGGGAGACTCTGTTTCAGGATTTTTCTAGTTTCTGGGTAGGAGGTGTCTTTTGATTTAAATAGCATAGGTCCTACCCGTGAGTCATGGAGTGCTAAGACAAGAGTGAAGTGTGAGGAGAAATAGAAACAAAAGGAAGAAATAGAGATAAAGTGAAGAGACTCTGTTTGAGGAAGGTTTTCTTGTTCAGAAAGTGGGGAAATTCTTTGGCATCCGCTGGTGGCTCTACATTTTGTGGAAGAGTTAAAGAAATAGAGGTAAGACCTAGATCCTTGCTCCACTCTATTTCATATCTTGTTCCCTATGCTTTGATCCTTGAATAAAATATTTCCTTTACTTGGCTGGCCCAAGCACAGTTTGTTGGGTAAGGCAATGGTCTATGGGGCTAAGATTTCAATTTGGTAAGAAGGCTCATTGGCCTTTTGTGCATATTTCATTTTGATTATCTCGTGAGACCTTTAAGGTCTGCATAGTTATGATAACTATGGGACTTCCATGGGTGTCAATCCTTTGAATTGAATGGTACGGTTTTCACTCTCATACTAGGGGAAGGTTCAACAAATTCTGTTGGGCAGCCCCGGTTTTAGAAAACACATCGGATTGTTTCAGTTGGTTCTCACTCATCCGATCTTGGAATCATGCTCCATTTATTTTTTTAGATTCCTTATTCATTAAAGAATATTCTAATGAAATTTGAGAATTTTTCTCAACTGGTTAGGAAACAACAGGTTCTGTTGAGCAGCCCCAATTTTAGAAAATGCAACCGATTGTTTCAATTGGTTCTTACTCATCCGGGCTCAGAATCATGAACTGTTTGTTTTTTTAGATTCCTTATTCATTAAAGAATATTCTAGTGAAATTTGAGAATTTTCTCAACCGGTTATACCGGTTAGGAACCGGTTCAACAAGTTCTTCTAAGGCCCAACTGGTTCAACAAGTTCTTCTGGGCACCCCCGGTTTTAGAAAACGCATCGAATTGTTTCAATTGTTGTCACTCATCCAGGCTAAGAATCATGCACCATTTGTAATTCTGCACTACTCATGCTTCTTATTGGTGAATTATTTTCATTGATAATTTTATGGATGCTCTAGACTTGAGATTGATGCATGGGTTTGGCTTGATTTTTTGATGGTTGATGCTTCATCTCAGATCGTTTCTTTTTAGGAATGAGGTGACCGGGTTTTAATGCTTAGACATAAGGTCACTGTCTTCATTAGCTTTGGATTTGGGTGAAGGTCATTATGACCTCCTTGTTCGTTAAGGGAAGGATTCTTATGGCCATCTTAGCTTTGGATTAGGAACTACTTAGATGCTAGATTCAAATGGCTATGTTGGTGTGGGCGTTTCGGCCATTTGGTTTTTCTTGAAACCTCATTTGCTCGGTATTGTTAAAGAGTCTCCATGACCTTCTTTGTGTTTTTTATTTTATTTGGGGATACCCATCATTAATCTAGACTTAAACCCCAAGTCTCGTGGTTGCATATGGAGGTTTCATGTAGGCATTGGGAGGATTTAGGTGGCTGATTTTCATTTGGATTTATAGGCTTTAGATGGCTGAAATTTCAGCTCGGTTCTGGAGAGTTGAGCAGCTGCATTGGGAGGCTTTAGATGGCTGAAATTTCAGCTTGGTTTTAGGGAGTTGGCAGCTGCATATGGAGGTTTCATGTAGTTGCATTGGGAGGCTTTAGTATTGATTTTCTAACTCTGATTTATTGTGCTTTAGATGGCTAAAATATTAGCTTATTCTAGGAGTTGAGCAAATTGCATACGGAGGTTTCCATAAGTTGCATCGGGTTTTAGGTAATAAAATTCTCATTTCTGGTTTCACCGGATTGAAGGGGCTGAATTTTAGCCAGAGATGAAGCTTAGGTGGTCGTAGGTGGGGCCAATGGGGCTGAGATTTCAAAGGTTACATGTGTATAATGACATTGTAGTTAGTGAGCTCCATGGCCTTAGTTTTGATAAGGTTGGGTGGCTCGGGTTTGACCATCTATAATGAACAATCGGTTTTATTTTAGCGATATCTCACTCATTCGGACTCGGAATCATGCGTCATTTTCTTTTTGGTTTCCTTAATCTTTAAGGAATATTATGACCAAATTTGAGGAATTTCTTCAACCGGTCGAACCGGTCCTACGTATAACTTGAAAGCTCATCCTTTTAGCTCATTTCAAGTTGGAGCCTTTATGGCTTAAGCCCATTCATTCTAGCACACTTGTAGACCTAGATGGGAGTCTAAAACTGAGCCTAGTTTGAATTGAGGTGGCCCCACCTTGAAGTTGTGAGAAATGTGGGTTAAGAAAGCTTGATTTGTTTTGATGTTTGAGACGGGCACATTGTTTGTTTGGTTTAATATTTGTATGCAGATGTGATGTTTAAGCTTTGATTTGGTTGCATACTTGTGTTGATTGGATCACCTTTCCCTGCAGCGCTTAGCTAGGGACCATAGGTATGTGCTTTGATGTTGGGCGTGTATTTCACATGGATGCTTGGTGTTTAAGTGTCATGCATGCTTGCTAAGTTTATTGGCTAACCTATGATGTAGCATGTGGCCAGGGACCACAGGTATGCGCCATTTGCTCTTTTTGTTGAGTGTTCTTAAGCATGCTAGATACCAATTAGGATTATGTGTTACACATCTGGTTTAGCCTAAGTGACCAACCGATCTTTGACCTGTATGCTCCAATGTACCTAATTCATTAGTAGAGACCGAGTTTCAAGCTTAGATGGGTTCTACCTCGCATGAGGTACCTTCCCAATAAGTAACCTGATCCCCAGACCCAGAAGTTTAGTTTTACATATTGCTTTATCCTGACTGGAGTCAATTATGGGTTTTTTGTTATTGCCTGATTTTCCCTTTTATAAAATAAAAATAAATAGTAAGTGGCGACTCCAAACAAAACCGTTCCTCACTAGGGACGGATTTTCCAAATCTCGAAAATCAACTCACTTTTTCTATTAATACCGAGTTACGCTGGCCCGTGGATCGGGTAGGGTCCACAAATTGGCGACTCCATTGGGGAAGAACCCAGAATCTATGGTTTCATTAGAGGGTTAAGCTTGAACTTGAGTTAGGTATATTGGAGCACATGGTCTTATCAATCAAGAGACTCTTAGGCTACACAAATGATTGATGAGATCACTTACCTAGTTGGTATTCGCATACACTGTGGTTTACCTGCTCTGTGTGTTCACCTATTTGATTCTAGCATGCTTGCTATGGTTGATTGGTACCTACGCTATATGTTTCATCGGGTATGTATGGTTAGTTTGTGTCTAGATTCTATGGTAGGCTTCGTTTACAAGATGAATGTTTAGTCGCATGGCTATCGCTATCTCTGCATGACTGCATGATTTGTTTAGGTTTGTAAGCGCTTTATATCCCCTTGTTTCGAATCACTAGTCTGCCGACATTATTCCTCATCGATTGCTTGAGTTGATTAGAGTCATTCTAATCGTTTCGCTTCTTCGACCAAGCTAGGAGTTTGGAGTAGGGTCTAGCGTAAGGGCTATATCGATGTTTAAGAGCACTATGGAGATGACAAATATCCGAGCAATGAAGACCTATATAGCCCTGAGCTGGATTTCATGGATATATGCGTACAAGCAGGGAGCATTTGATTTATGGTTCCGATCTTAGGTTACGATCCCTGTCTCGGGGCACAATCATCTAGCTTTTAGACTCATTCTTTCCCAACATCACGCCTGAGCCACATTACCCCTGAGGTATCACCATGTCAAAATCATGTTCTTGCATGTGAAGCCATATATTAGTTTAGCTATTGACATCGCATGTTAGTTCATTCTCTTAGAGGATTTTAGTCATACATTACTAGTTTGATTTCAAGATTGATAGTTAGGGGGACTGACATACCCCTTTCCTTTTATGGGAATGTTGATTAAGACTAATCTAGGTTCCCAAGCTTGAATCCGGACCGGAGGTAGACTTGTTAGAGGATCAGGTTCACACAGTCAGTTAGAGAAGATATCAGATCATATAGATATGGCCCCTCAGTACGCTATTGTTGACCAATTGGCTGAGATTATCGATACCATGGCATCTCCTGACGCCATATCGATTCAGATGTAGGATCGACGGGCATCAGTCGCCATTGCCGATTGGGAGCACTGCATGACTCCCACCGTGACGTCCACTACCACCACCACCATCTGGACCCACCGTATTACAGATCATGCTAGCCCACCTCTCACCACCACCATTTGTTCACAACTCCCACCGGCCGGAGCATTTGTATCGCACCATCGATCGAGACCATACTATTACTATGTCATGCCTATGCAATGTATTATTGATGACACTCTAGGTCAGGACATAGGATTGAGTGAGATCAAGTCTTTACATGTTTCGATGGAGTTATAGGTTAAATGGATATGATGACCTTCCAGCTGATAGCCTTGCTAATTGAAAGGTTCCAACGCTTTGACATCGAGAGGTACACAAGGATAGGGTGCCCCCAGATTCTCTCAGAAGCATACAATGTTATATAAGACAGACGAATGAGGCACAAATGATTATGTTATTCCCTCTATCAGTGAGTGGTGCCTCCTAACATTGGTTTGCCTCATTGGACCCTTTAAGATGTAGGATATGGATTGATTAAGGATAAGAGTTTATCATATAGTATTCTTTTAATACTACATTGGACGTATCCCGAAGGGAGTTGGAGGCCCTCAAGTAGAGGTCAGATGAGTTAGTCACTTCATTTATCTCCCGCTAGAGGGAGAAGATAGCACAAATTATAGATGTTCCCAGGAGCGTGATCGCATCAACATGATTATGCCCACTTTCAAATTCTTCGATTTGCTAGGTATCTCATGGCTTTCCATAGAAAAACTTTGGATCATTAGTTCAAGCCCTCTATGGAATTGAGGAAGGCATAGCTAGAGGATTATGGGCAATTTCTTCCCCTCCATATTCAAAGGGGAAGAAGCCGAGGTCAAGCCCCAAATCATCGATATTGGTGCTATTGGTACATCGAGCCATAAAGTTTCACGCTACAAACTTATAAATAATAGATATTCCTACCGATGGTATAACAGATCAATACAAACCGCTTGCTCTCGTAGGTCTAAGAGGGCCTACTTATCTACATCCTCACCACAAATCACAAGATATGCTACACAGGGCACTAGAGGGCACCCCATATAGTACCATTAGCAAAGATAGAGCACCACCTCCGAGGTCGACCAGCTTTACATAAACTGGATGCCACTGAGCCGAGTGCATTTCAGAGATTGGTTGAAGGGGGTTTGATTGCTCCACTACCACCTAGACCACCACCACATCCTACCCCACCAGGATTCAGGATAGATCTTCATTGTGCCTACCATCAAAGAGCAGGCCATGATACAAACAGTTGTGTGATGCTGAGACACTCCATTTGAGCTTGTTTAATTAGGGTTTGGTTAATTTGGGATTCCCTACAGTGACTATAGACTCGCTCCCCACTCATGATGTTAGAGTTGTACCTCCACCCACGGGTGGTGTACATTCGGTTGAGTTTTTGGGAGACAAGATATTCATGATGGGATGGGATGGAGAGGCTCCACAATCGATCATTTTATACACAAACTGAGATTTTAGTGGATACACCTCTGGCCAGCATATCCCTAGGCCATTCAAACTTATCCCAGACGAGGTTCCTAGACAGACTTCAATTTCATCCATATACTTGCAGCATGTTCCACCCATGTCACCCTTATTTCTATTCCTAAAGGAGTATAGGCTTGTTCACAGGGATGTTCAGATTGTTACACGAAGTGGGAGGGTAGCTCAAATTTCCGCACCAAGATGTGCTATTTTCTAGCACAAGAATAGAGAGGATGTTCAAAGAGAGGATGATGAGCTTCTACACTAGCTACGCACTACACAGCCTCGTATATCCATCTGGAGCCTATTGGCCTCATCCATTACTCATAGAGATGCATTGATCAGAGCACTTATCGCATCAAAGGACACTACCACTACCCCTGCAAGTGGGCTTATTACTTTTTTGACAAATGATGTAGCCAAGCATTGTGTTTTCTGATGATGATTTACCACCCGAGGGGTCAGATCATGTTCGACCCTTATTCGTTGATGTTGCTTATTCAGGACGCCGGGTACCGTATGTCCTACTGGACAATGGCTCTGCCATGAATGTCTATTCGTTAGTTACTACCATTACACTTGAATTTTTGTCGAGTGATTTCGGGTCATGACTCGTCGACCTTATAATACCCAGAGGAGCTTATAATACACTCAAGCACATGTCATGATTTGGTCGCTGAATACTCCATACTATTTCGTGTTTTGAGAGGATTCGGGCCATCCTTTAACTTGCTTCGTCGCCTTTTGATCTACGAGGTGGGTGCTATACCATCTTCCCTTCATCAGAAGTTGAAGTTTATACACAAAGGGCACATTATCACGATACAGTATGACAAAGATTTTATTACTTCTTCTAAGCACGTGTTACATATCAGCCAAAGTGAGGATGACCTACATTTGACTAGGTTTACTTTCGATGAGGTTCAGGTTGTCAGTTTAGAGGATGACAACAAAAACCTGGTGCCTATGTCTTTCGACAGCACGTACTACTTGGTACTGGGTGAAGATGAGAGGCATGTCCTATATGCCTGGCTTGGGGTTGGGTCACCGCTAGCAGGGGCCGCACAAGTTTACTTTTATAGTTGATCATGACATGCCTTATGGGTTAGGTTACACTTCTACAGAAGATGATGCACGTCACATGGCGTGGCTGCGTTTGGATAGGGTGACTACTTTATTAGAGGATCAAAGCAAGTACCCCACTTTAGGAGTACTGTTGACCAATTTTGTATACAAATTTATGACACTGTTACCAAAGGAGTATTATTTATTCCTTGGCAACGACGCCAAAAACTTGTTGAGACCATTTTTCATATGTATGAAAGCATGGAATCGCTTCCTCAGTAAGATGACCTATTTAAAGTTGCATTTTCGTCTCAATCACCGCAGTACGTGTCGCATAAGTAATAAAGTGGGATATTTAAAGTCCGTATATCAGTTCTAAAAGGATAGATGATAAATCAAAAGACTAATTACCCCAACCACTCAAGATCATTACTATTTGAACTCCACTGATATGATGATAAGAGGACTTAAATGTAGTACTAGACTGAAATCTTAAATATACAAGCGTAAAGTTTAATAAAATTGGGGTTTAGGACTCACTGAGTGATACAAAACCGGATATGAATTAATTAATAATAATCAATTTCTGCATCATTTCAATTTATAGCTCAGCCATTTTGGACCTATTTTCAGACACGGTTACCAAGGACTAAACTAAAGTCCCCAGCAACGACGCCAAGAACTTGTTGACCTATTTTTAGACACGGTTACCAAGGACTAAACTAAAGTCCCCGACAATGGGGCCAAAAACTTGTTGACCATTTTCCTTATAGGGATCAAATTCTTGCTACTATTACAAAAGGACTATTATCGAATGCCTAGTAAAGGTATCAAAAACTTGTTGACAAAAATTAGAACATGTATGTTCACAATAAAAATGATTTGTCAATGAATTCATTGAAGATTTAGTTTAGTCAAAATAATGAAAGTGCATTGGTCGTACAAGTAATAAAAGTGGACTTATAAATCTAGATATCATTCCCAAATAGATGAAAAAGAATTTAAAGTTTCAACTACCCTAACAACTCAAGTTCCACACTATTTGAACTTCCATTTCATAGAATTTGTAGTAACCTAACTATAATTCTACATCTAAAATAATAGGAAAATGTAAAATCCTAGACCTAAACTGGACTGAACCAGATTACTGCTGGAAGTAGAAACTGGGATTTCATTGCTGTGAAATTATCAATTTTTGCAATATAATCTAATTCTATTCTTTCATGCATTGGAATCTAAAAATGTCAAGAGGTAAGGTAGTATAGTTTGGATCTTTCCCTTAAACATACATTTCATTTATTAGAAAGTCATGTTCATTTATGAAACATGCATCTAACTAATTACTTGTAATCATATTTTCTCTGTAAGATTTGGGTAGTTTTCTTTTCCAATACTTCATACCCATTTCTTATGACTACAGATTTTTTGCTTCCTAAGACAGGGCCATTTGCTAGATCTTTACAAGATGAATGATGTCCCATCCTTGAGATCTTAAAGAGTTATCTCTTTCCTTGATTAGATCTAAGCTAACAAAGGATCAAGATCATTCCTCAAGACCAAGAAGAAATCTCTAATTGATTAAATTGATAGATCCCTCAACTAATTCTCAAATCATGAGTAAATTGATGATTTATCTAAATAATATTTTAGAGCTCATTAATTCTTCAATACTAGTCTAGCATACCCCTAAGTAATGCATCCATGCTCTCAAGAATCTCCAACTCCGTGTCACCTAAGGCCTCCTTAAATTGTGAGCCAAACAACACCCTTAATCGTATAAGCATTAATGCCGGGAACAATTCATTTCATGAATAACACCATTCAAATAAATTCGATTTTCTCAATCCAAGAAATCTCCTTCTAATATGCAGAAAAGACCACAACTAACATTCTGATCTTCCCAACAGGTTGGTTTCAAAAACCTAATCACAAGAAATACCGAACACTGACATGAATATCCAATGAAACTGAAATTAAATGAAAGAAATAAATTCTAGCTTTTCTCTGGACTTCATTAAATTCAAACGGTAATAAAAATTGATCTTCAACAAAATAGCTCAACTTCAAAACTTTTGAATAATTCACTATTTCAAGTCTAGTAAACAAATTGAAATCCAACGCTAATTCTAATTGACGACGAGAAGAAAAAAAAATAATACAAAAGAGTCTTCAGCTCCCTATATGCTCTGGGTTTCCATCGATTAACTGCCTCGCTTTCCTCAAATATTTCTATTTATAGAGCCTTAGAAGTTTGGGCCCTAAATTCAAGGCTACATGGTGGATCCCCAAAATTCTGGCCTAGATTGCATTCTTGGTCGTGCCCTGAAAGTGTTGTCATGACAGAGTGTTAATTCTTTGTTGTTGTTCTCTGTTGCAGCATGCAGCATTTTGTCACAACAATATTTGTTTCTTCAGCATGTTTACTTTGTTGCGACAGATCTTTATTTGACTCTTTGACACTTTGTCCTGTAAGGTCTGTCGTTCTGTCCATTCTATGTAGCGACATTCTCATGTGTGTTTACTGGAACAATTATGTTGCGACATTAACAATTGTGTTGCAACATTGTTTCTATGCAGCTTCTTCAAATTTGTGTTGCGACCCAATTTCTATGTCACGACAGCATTTCTATTGGTTCTTGTTGAAACAATGTTTCTTGTATTGTCAGCATTCCTTTCGCTACCAAGAAAGTCTATCGTGATAGAGTCTTGCTCCACTTAACCTGATTTCTTGTTGCAACTTCATTTTTATGTTGCAACATAATCTATTGGTGTTGTATATGTTTTCTGTTATGACCTAGTTTTCATGTCGCGACAAGACTTTTTTCCTTCAGCCAATGCATGACAAGACTTTTCTTTCTTGTATTGAAATCTTTGTCGCGAGCTGGAAAAGTCTGTCGTGACCATGTTTATCTGTGTTCATCGTATTTCTATGTCGCGACCTTAATATCTCTGTTGCGACATCAAAATTTCTCTTATGCTTGAAGTATGTCGCAACATTGAACTCTTTTGTTGCAACCAGGTCAGTTCACCAAGTCGGTATCACTTGTCAAGACTTTACATCTCTATCGCACTTTAAACTCGTTTCTGAGCGCCGCGACATTCATTACTTTGTCACACATACTTCTTCATACAAGGTCTCAATAGGATTTGCCAGTAAATAATTAGTGCTCGACAGAGCTTTTATGTCGCGTATTATTAGACTCGCTTTTATTTTTCTCAGGTCGCAACATAAACCGATATGTCAGAGATTCTTCCTTTATCAGTTTTTTATTCCTTTGTCGCTGACATAAGATACCTTGTCGCGACAGAATCTCTGCTTTCTTCCTTTTTCTAGTGTCGCGACAAGAGCTTTTATGTCGCGACAGGTTCCTCTTAGTTTTGACATCCAACATAAGAAACCTTGTCGCAACATTATTTCTCTTTGTCTCAGCTGACTTGTTACATTCTTCTCATGTTCTGTCGCGACACGCTGTCTTTTGTCGCGACATAGCTCTTCTTCTATATTCAATCCTTTGTGTTGCGACAGAAGAAATATCGTCATGACAAATTTCCTTAGCCATTTGCTTGAACGTTGTCGCAACACATAGAACTCTGTCGCGACATAGACTGCTGCAATTGCTCTTTTTCTCTTCTTTCTTGCTCAAATTTTCTCATTTTTAAATTAAAACCTGCAAAACACAAAGTTGGTGAATAATCCATAATTTGGTATTAAAACAGATCTGAATATACTAAAAATAAGCCGGAAAAATGGTTAAAATAGATGAGTTTAAGACTCATCAAATTCCCACGAACTTAAAGTTTTGCTTGTCCCCCGAACAAAATGAAAATTTTGTTTGTCATCAAACAAAGTTTATTTTTAGGAGGGACTTTTTTATATTTTCTATTGCAATCCTTTTTAATCAACCTCTACGAATTGAAGCTAGTTAGTTGCGGCTTGGTTTTAAATTCGAGTTGTCAGATCAGACTTGAGAACATTTTCAATTACCCGCAAGCAAAATAATGACTTACGAGAATGTAAATAATTCAATCAATTCATCCTGATCTGTGAGTGTGTGATGGTCTTCTTTCCCTTTCTCCTTGGCTAAATTAGCTAATCTTCTAGGTTTGACACAGTTACTGTATATTATTTTAAGTCCCATATGATTGTTTTTCATATTAGTCTCCACTAATATAGGCAAATACAACCTTCAAGATCAATTAGGTCTTTTAGGCTTTTAAGGTTTGACTTGGGTTATTGGGTAGATATTTGGAGAATTTAGTCTAAAAATTACCCAGATTCCAACCTTCACTTTTTGCATCTTTGTCTCTATCCTTCATCTTTTTATTTTCTACTGATGTCAGAAAAGAAATTTTTCCCTCAAACTTGGTCTTGATGTCCATACTGCGTACTCTCATCTTGGTAATTTTATTTGCCACTGTCATTCTTATCAAGTTAGTCTTCTTAGATAGAAGCCCTTTTTTCTTTTCTTTTCAATTGCCAAAATTTTTTAGGAATAGTGGAATGTTTTGTCTTTTTAGGCTTTCTACCACTCTTAGAGAACTTTGGGTTAGCGGCTCCCATACCAGTTGGCATTACGATACTAGGTGTTGAAACACCTCTATGAACTTAATTGTTCAAGAGAGAAAGGCCACAAGACAAAACTTATTCCTATTAGACAATTTACAATCTTTGAATTCTTCTTTGCATTTCTTTCCTTTCCTTCATTTGTTATTTTCTTTCTTCCATCCTTCATTCTTGTTTTTCCCTTTAATTCAAAATAACATTCCCCCAATCTTGTCCATTTTTTATTTTTTTGCATTTTGAAGTTCTTTCCCGAAATTTGGGTAATAAAGGGTTCTTTACTGAAGGACTAGAATAGAGGAAGGGTTTGAGGTTCTAATTGTTGAATCAATGAAGAAATTAGGCAATTTGGCTTAATTCTGGAACTAGAGTGTATGCTTGTGCAGATTATGTGGGTAGGCTTGAAAGGCTCAAACTTCCAAAAATGGCCTATATCACTTCCTGTTAGTGGAATTGCCTATGATTTCGCCTTGACTAATAATCTAATAAGTTCTAGGACCTTGGACTAATTGTCTGTGAATGAACCCAGAAGATGTCCCTAATATTTCACAATTTGTTAAGGACTCATTTTGACCATGTGCATTGCTTTTCGAGTTTTCGCCGACCTTACCTTTACCTGAGTCTCGAGTCTTATTTGTGTTTCCTAGAATACATCTTCCTAAATTTGATCATTCAACTTCATTTGGCTAAGCGCAACTTTCTTTCCCGATTGGGGTTAACACCACAAATGCATCTATCAGTGGTTTTTTGGATTTGAATTTTGTTTTTTTTTTTTTTTTTTTGCTGTTGTGTTATTTTGATCAAGTAAAGAAGTTTATTTTTGATTATGCATTCAATTCACAGCAACACAACACAACCACAATTGTTCTCAGGTCATTTCACCCAAGCATGCTGCAGCAAATAGACAATATTATCCAGGTAGTTGATTTCTTCTTTATTCAACCAAGCAGATGACAAACATTGAAGCGAAAATTAATTAAAAACACACCCGATCAAACAAAAACACAAATGAACACAATATTTTGCTAAAATTTTCTTTTATTGGATCATGAATGGGCTTTAAGATTCTAAAGAGGATCGAGGAAGTGGGAAGAGTATTAAGTATTGTTCATTTTATTCCTTCTGACCCTCCCTTTGTTGCGTCTTTCCTCCGTATTCTTCACATCCTCTATTGGGGTGAGTTCCTTTTTTCCTGTTGTACTATGATTTTCATTTTTTCTTGTTTATGTACATAGTGTAGAAGGGCCTGCTCCAATTGAATTTGGGTTAGGATAGGGTATAGGTGGGTCTGTAACACCTTGAGGGACTATAGTGTAGGGTCTATAGTTTGAGATTCGAATTTGTGGCAGGGGTATCTTCTTCTTGCTGGAAACTGTCTTCATCGCCTAGTCTAGGATCTTGGCATTGCTCTATAAGTTCTTGCTGCCTCATAGCTAGAGATTCCAAGAGTTTCTTGTTATTTTTTATCTCATAGA
This sequence comes from Tetrastigma voinierianum, assembly GCA_016808115.1. Lineage (NCBI taxonomy): Eukaryota > Viridiplantae > Streptophyta > Magnoliopsida > Vitales > Vitaceae > Tetrastigma > Tetrastigma voinierianum. Next base: position 1,390,422 of record JAEQBH010000880.1, on the reverse strand, counting down.
TCATCATGCGAAAACTTTGTTTGTAATGTCCTAGACTATTCATGCAGTTGTTATCTATTGAGTCCATGCTTGCCTTTAAGGCATTGTCTCTATCTCTCAAGACTATTCTATACTTTGCGTCCCTTTTCTCTATTTCTATCTTCCACTCTTCATCCATTTTCTTCAATGCATCCTCCCCAATTGGTCCCTTCTTGAGCTGCATGAAATACTCATCCATGAAATTTGAAGTTGTGTCTTTAGCTGATTATCTCTTTCCTTTATTTCTTGCTACATAAGCATCAACAATTCTATCAATTCTGTATGATTGCAGTTCTGCCCTGAACTTTCTACTTGTTCATGTTGGGTTTGTCTCAGCTCTAGGGGTGCACTCCAAAATTGGCATTGACTCCTCTGAGCTTTGTGTTGCAATGGACATTGGTTTTCCCACTGTTCCAGCTTAGTGCACCCTTCATTCCCTTTTTCTTCTTTTGTTTCTTTTTCCTTGCCCTTCCCTCTGTTCTTTGGTCCTTTAGTTATACCAGTTAGGGTCAGAGGGGAGGCTCTAGGATAGGTTTCCTTGGTCCCCCATTCTTCTTCTCCCCTCAGATGTCCCACGCATTTTACATCTCAGGTAACTGATATAAATTTTCTAATAAATTTTTCCTACATTTATCTTGTAACCTTCAACGATACGTAGAGGAGGATTGCTCCCTCTCTTCTCAATAACTTAAATGCTTGGAAGGCATAAGTATGGGCCCGATAAAGTAGAACCATACCTTGGCTTCTTCGGTCAGGTCTCCTCTGGCAATGGATTTAAAAGGGGTTTTCCTTATTCCCTTCCATTTTCCTTTTCCAACCATGAGTAGGTCTACTATTTTCTGATGTTATGCCATCCTTTTGCACCCTTGGTTTAAACAATCTGTTTATCTCCTCTCTGCTAAACTCTACCCACTGACCTCTAACATATACTCTTTTTTCGTCTTTTTCTACCATATTTGCAAAGAATTCTTTCACGAAGATGCATAACTGAGTTCTCTATCTCACTAGTAAGCTATCATCCTCACATTTTCTAGTATTTCGACAAAAGGAGATAACCTTTTAACCCTCTTTGACAATGTAGACTACTTACAATAAACTTCACTTCAGTAAATTCTTCTTTTTTGAAATAAAGTTCTTTGCTCTTTCTTTCCTCCGTTCTGCTATAACTTCATCAGCTCCTCTTTTTATTTTTCTTCATTCTTCTCTCTTCTACTGTTGCTTTTCATTTTCATCTTCCCTGTTTTCAACACTGGTGCTTCTTGAGAACCTTGACCTGTTTCGATTTCATTTCAGCGGACTTTTCCATGAGTTCATTGAGGCGGAATTAAATTAGTAGAATCGAACATGATAGGTTGGGGTTTGAGACTCTGAGGTTTGAAGTGAGAATGTGGAAATTGGAGTAAAGTTGAAGGTTGGGAGTTTAAGAAGGTGGCTCTGGTTCAAAATTTTCTATTATAAGCCATTTGGTTGATCTTGCCCTCATTTAATGTCACCATTGACATTGCCACTGGGTTTGTTTTATCATTGATGCTCTGTCATGACAAGCAAAAATAATTTGGCCGCTGACGTAATTTAGAATAAGTGATTGATTGTGTCACGACCGCGAGAAAATTTGTTGCAACATTTCCTTTAGTGCTCGTTTGAATTTATGTCGCGACAACGGAGGTGTGTTCTGACATAAACTCCACTTTGATTTGCTGATTGAGTGTGTCAGCAGGAAAAATGTTGCGACATTAATCAAAGTTTTTCTGAAATTTTACATTTCTCTTTCTTCTTTCATTAAACATTCAAAGTAGTCTACAACCACTCATACTCAATTGAACATAAGTATGAACACTTCTTCAAATTGTCAAACTTCTTCAATTTAAGCATAAAAACTCATTCTCTTTTCTTAATTTAATATGTCTTTCCTTGATTTTCAGAATATATTTTTATTCAAACATGCTAACAATTTCCACAACTAAATATGCATTATCATTAAATACAGGTTTAGGGAATTAGAATTACTCCCCCTTGTGGTCATTTTCTGCATATTTTCTTTTTGAAATAGTGTGCTTCTTAATAAGGATCTTCTTGAATTTTTCTTCATTGTCTTGAAAATCAACAACACCAACATAAAACTACTATGATTAGCAAAACTTCAAATACATAAAATTTTCACTGAATCAATTAAACTATTTAAAACATAAAATTAAAATTCCGACAGGTTGCCTCCCAGCGCTCGATTTAATGTCATATTTGGACTCGAATTTGTAAGTGTCTTCAGTTCCAGTATTTCTTTTTGTTTGTTGCTCTAGTATGAGCTATTCTTCATTAAACCAATTTCCAGGCATGCTTTGTCCTACACCTTCTTGCTTCATACAATTCATCATTTGCCTCGATGTAGTTGATGTAGAATATTTGGATTGATCACGGCCTTTACTAGGAAATGCATTTTTGGATTGGCTTTGCAAGGATAAGGCCAACTGCCCTACTGGAGTCTCCAAATTTCTCATTGTGGCATTGGTATTTGTTTGAAACACGATTGTGTTTGGTTGGAAATTTTCAAGGTTAGAAAATCTCTTTTCATGCAGATTCAAAATCCTTTTGTTTTCTGTCATGAAATGAAGCATCTGATATTCAAAGGATTGGATCTTTATTGTCTCCCTCACAATTTCCCTGCGTGCTTTATTGTTCTTGGGACACAGGCTAAGCATAAGCACTACATTAATTCTATCGAGGTTTTAGGGCCTCTTTGTGCTCCTCACCATATAAAAGTTTCCATGGTTCCTCAATCTTTGGGTTAACACAAGTGTGTTGTAGTTGGGGGTTAGGCTTGGAAGTGATAACTTATTTGCTCATTCATATGCCATACTCTTTAACTTGGTAGGGCTCTTCTCCCGACTAGTTTCAGCCCACTTCTTTACTTCTTTCTTCCTACATCGCTTCGTAATGCGATGTGCATTCTTTTTCACTTCATTCCCCCGGTTTGTTCATCAACATCTAAACTTTGTATATGGCTATCATTCTATCGAGCCTAATAAGACCATTTATTTCATCTGCTCTTTGCTCACAGGCGTTAGATGGAGCCTTGTAGTTACATTTGGCTAGGTCTTCAATCAGTTCCCTTGCCTCCTCTGCACTTGTTCTTTTAAAAGCTCCACAGCAGGATGCATCAATTATACCCTTAGAGGCATAATTCATGGCATGATAGAAAATATCCATCTGAGTTGTCAGATCTATTCCATGCATAGGGCATCTTTTCAGCAATCTTTTGAATCTTTCCCATGCAGTGTAGAGACTCTCATCTTCCCCTTGCTTGAAGACAATTATTTATCCTCTTCTCTCAACAGTGAGAGCTGGAGGGAAAAATCTACTCATGTAATGCACTCCGCTTGACTCTTCCCAGTGTTCACGATTCCATGGGCGTGAGTGAGCCATGTGTGGCATTTCTCTGCGATGAAAATGGGAATAGTTGGAAGCTTGATTCTGTCTGGTCTCACTCCATTCGACTTGATGTACCATCCTCATGAATCTCACACAGGTGCTCATTGGGATCTTGATTAGTGTCAAAAGTCTTTATTTGAACCACCATTTATTTAAGGTTTTGAGCACTTTTTTGTGTATTAATAAGTAGTGCTTGATTTGCACATTAAGGTCCATGCTATTCTACTAATCGCATTTTGTGGCTAATTTTGTAGTTTTTGCAAGCTATTTTTGCCAAAATTGTTGAGTTGATCCAAGCATGAAGAATTCAAGTCGGGCTCGGCGTGCAAATCGGAGACCCAGGAAAGAAGGTAGAAAATCTGAGAATTAAGGGCACTGCGAAATTTGGTTCTATGAAGCTTGTTCATCTGCGGCACTATTCACCTCCGACCCTTTATTCCACCTCTCGGTTTGGCCTTGCCCCGTGACCTTTTTGTTGCATTGTTTTTTGTTTCTTCCCATTTTGTCTTTGTAAAAGTTAAATGCTTTTGTTGTTTTTGGTAATTTTTCTTGTCTTGGTGGCTATATAAGCCATTTGTACCTTTGTATGCATTTGAGTGAATACGCGTTGGAAGCCTCAGTTCTCCGTTTTCTTCTTCTCTTCTAGTTTCTCTCATTTTCTTTCCATTTTAAGGCAGCGAACACCCTCCGAGGATGACAACTTGGACGATAGTTGGCTAAAACCCCTTCGTCTTTGAAGAGGAGGGCTACTAGGCTTTGGAAGTGAGGTAAAATTTCGGTTCCCTTGTTTTTAACGCAAGCAGTTATTAGCATTTATGTTTCTATCTTTCAATCTAGGTCTAAATCCTCTTAAGATGCCTTGATTGACCAGTATTTGGCAATCTTCTTGGGTTTAGTGGATGCTTATTGCTAGATCCTTTGAGGAATTCGTGATTATCCTTCAGATCCTTTAGTAGGGTAGATAAGGGGACATGTTTTCACTGTCTAGGAGCATTTATGCTCAATAAATTCTTTGTTCCAAAAGGAAAAATGTTAGGGTTTAGATTTTAAAAACTAAATGAAGATCTGATTCGTGAAATGACTATAAAGTATCCTCTGACGAGGAAAAGTGCAGAGGTGCTTTCATTTACCTTAGGACCATGACCAGGTATTGATGCTTCAGGAGTTATTTTGTTATTTTTATTTTCTTCATTTATTATCAATACAGCCATCGGCCCTCACTGACTTTTATAAATTCAAAAATCCAAGTGAAATTCATAATTTTGAATCTTTGCAAATCATTTTGTATGAAGAAAACCCATCCACGTGTTGACCACAGAGCCACTATCTGCGGTAGCTACCTTTCACGGCAATAGGAGGAATTTTAGGATATAAATTTTGTTGATTCTGGTACACCTACTGTGGCACGAATAAGATCTTTAGAAGGGTGGCCTGTGAACTGATGTTGTTGCACCATAGTAATCAAGGCTTATTTCGGGGTGTTCAATGGAAGGTTGTCTCACAGTTGAGTACTCCTCTTAGATAATAGGTCTCCAAAATTCCTCCATAGTGTTAGGCCTTTGAGGTCTCTACCCTTCTTCTTATTATTGTAGGAATAGCTTACGATCTTTCTCTCACGATTTTATATAGTTCCTAGATTACCCTTGCTTTGTTGATTCTTCTTAGATTTCTGAGGTTCTCTCAATTCGGTGTCGGAGAATTATAGAGATATGCTTTTGGTCTTCTATGCATTTAAATTCTTCTTGAAAGTAGAAACACACTGAGATCAAATGGAGTCGGTGATATAAAAAATTATATATATATTTAGGCTTCAAAAATATTGGTCGACCCTTGTTGTTAAATTATTTTATTTATTTTTCTGAATTTTTGTAAAACAAAGAAAAATGTCCAAATTAGCATTTCTCTCTTTTGTCAGAATATTGATTTTTAAATTCCTTTGATCCTCGGTAGCGGCGCCAAAAACTTGTTGACCTATTTTCAGACACGGTTACTGGGACCCCTAAGAAGCTAAAAAAAGTCCACAGAAGCGTTATCTGAAAACTTGTTGACCTATTTTGAATACGATTTACCAAGGAATAAACAAAGTCGACAATGGCACCCAGCCTTGTTGACTATTTTGGTTCAAGTTTACCAAGGACTAAACTAAAGTCCCCAACAACGGCGCCAAAAACTTGTTGACCATTTTCTTTATAAGGATCAAATTCTTGCTACTGTTACCAAAGGACTATTATCCAATCCCCAATAAAGGTATTAAAAAATTGTTGACCAAAATTAGAACATGTATGTTCACAATAAAAATGATTTGTCATTGAAGATTTAGTTTGGTCAAAATCTTTTGAAAGTACCTGGTCGTCTAATTAATAAAAGTGGACTATAAGTCGGGATATCATTCCCACAGATAAAGGAATTTAAAGTTTCAACTACCTAACTTCTCCAAGTTCAGCACTATTTGAACTTCCATTTCATAAATTTAGTAACCTAACTATAATTCTATTCCTTAAATTCTACATCTATAATAAAAGGAAAATGTAAAATCCACAGACCTAAAAATGGTGAACAGTTATTGTTGGAGGCGTGAACCTTTGGGATTTCACTATTGTGAAATTATCAATTCTTGCAACATAATCTAATTATATTCTTTCATGGATTGGAATATGAAAATGTCAAGAGGTAAGGTAGTATTGTAAAGCCCCATCCCGAGAGGGTGTACAGTACGTGTAACCATAAAGTCGCATATGTGCACCAAGGGCTTCCTTAATTATTTGAGTGTCATAGTAGTATGTTTGAAAGTTGTTTTAAGGATGGGAATTGTAAAGTTTTCAAGTTTTGTAGCCACTTTTGCAATTATAAGGAAAAGTGGAGGGTGAAGTACAAAATTATGGAAAAAAAGTGAAAATTTCAAATGGTAAAATGATAATAAATTGCCATAATGGTTTAGGGGAAGCCCTAAAAATTCTCTAGATCTTGGATAGTGAAACGGACTACGTAGTTAAATTCGTCTCCACGAAATCCTAATGACCTAGAAAATTTATTGATCACGAGACGATGTAATATTTTACGATTTTTTGGGGTGATAAGTTGCTGTGAAACCGAGAGTTAAGATTTTTTACAAAGTCTCGGGGTCGAAATAAGCTGGATTTAAGTTCGGTTAAAATAAATTGAATTGAAAGAAATAAATTTTTCGAGTAGAAACGGTTGAATAAGGCAATATAAGCTATGTATCCAAATAATAATAATAATAATAAATAAATAAATAAATAAAAAGAATAAAAGTAACGACGTTAAAGCGTGGGAGAAACGAGCGAGAGAGAGAGAGATTTGTAATTTTAATTTTTTCTTCTCTTCGTTTCTCTCTTAGATCTACAGAAATCGGACTATAGATTTTTGTTGGAGGCGGAAAAGCGAGAATTTGGTCTCACCTTGATAGGAAGGTTACGTAGGTACGAAAGCAGCATTTCGTCAAACTCCAAGAGGTAGGGAATTTTCCTACTTGAGTTATTTTTAGCCTAAATGCTATGTAATGGCTTGGAATTTTCTTAGAGCCTGTGAAAGGTCATAAATTTTTTGACTGAGTTTAGGAATTTTTAGGAATTTTCAGGACTGTGTTCGGACAGTCTAGGCTGAATTTCAGGACTGTTTTCGAACAGTTCGGGTTGAAATTTCAGGATTTTATTCGGACAGTTCAGACATAATTTTCAGAAATCTTTTTGGGTGTTTTTAGACTCTATGGAAAGTCCCTCGAGTCTAGAATCTAATCATATGTCTGTCAATAGCATTTGGTACCCACATAGTTTATGGAAAAAATTTAATTGTAGCACAAAGTGTGCAAATTGCTTGGTTGTGTTGACGTGTGTGGTCTAATACATCGAATAGCATAGGGTCGCTTTGAAAAAGTTGCTAAAACGGATAGTTTTTATGGGGCATTTCATGTGTAAGGGTATTTTGGTTAATTTCACCTCATATTATTGATGTCCTTATCGAATGTTACTAGCACGTAAAGTTTTGTTAGAATCGAAGTTCGTTTCGATATAGTCTCTTTGGAAGCCCTTTGTATGTTTTATGGTTAAAACGTTGGTAAAGCATTTCGTAATTTATGGGTTGTGTGGCGATTGGAGCATACGACGATAATCAGCGTGCTTGTAAAAATTAAAGATATTAGTCGAAAAAATGACTACTTGAAATCGTTTGGCGAAAGTGTTTAATTTACAAGATTGTAAGTGCTTTGAAAATATAATGTAATTAGTAAAGCATTGTTTTTACCTCCTTGTTATATACTCGGTAGGAAATTTCGATTCGGTACTTCAAAAACGATTTAGCTGGTTTAAGCGAAGCCCACTAGATGACCGCATTTCGGTTTCCAATCATATGTATCTCGGATTGTGCATGGCAGGGTTATGGGACATTATGACTAACTATATTGCTTGGTTGGTAATTGGGGATTAGATATAGTATATATTTATATTGTGAGTCGCCGCTACACGTCGGGGTATATATAGATAGTTAAGCCTTGACATAGTACATGGTGATGAGGTGTTGGTTGGGGTTCCATCGCGGCGTTTTGGATTCAGGGTTCAGTTATGTTTATAGAGATTAGCGGTGTTGGACCAGTGAGACGGTGGTGTTAGGGTTCACTCTGGAGTGCCGGTGCAGTTACGTGGCATCACATCTATGGTATTTTAGAAATGGGCTATAGTGGTTGGTACTTGATTTATAGTATAGCACTTTCAAATATTAACCACCACTGAAACAGTTTTCAGCAGCAGAAATGGTTTTCATAGCAAAAACTCAGTTTTATCATAAACAGTTTTACAACCATTTATGTACAGATTTTCATATATGGAGGTACATACAGTAGACAACAACATTTAGAACTTATAGTAATCATTGAGCCCGTTTGGATCACAGTTTTTTGTTTTTAAATAATTTTCCAAGTGCAGGTGCCCTAAGCCGAAATACCTTTCTAGGATCTTCAATCCTAGACGTTGTGTTGTATTTATATAAGATAATGTGTAATGTAAACGTAGTAAAAGTTAAAATGTGACATTTTATATATGTAAATATCTTTTTGTAAATATTGCATGCATGGTTTGAAAAAGCAGGTTGCGATGAATTTATGTTGGATTGATTATTATCTTATATTTTGATGAGGACTAGAGGTCCTTTATGGTTGTAGTTTGATTTTTTGGAAAATATTGGGAGTGTATTTTTTTTATATATAGGTGATTTCTATATTTCGGGTTTGACCACCGTGCAGCCGTTATGCTGTCGGATTTTCGTTAAATCTAAAGTTGTGATTTTGATAGAAAAGTGAAAATTTTTATAACCCATGTTTTCCAAAGATAGTTTCAGTAGTTTTAGAAGCAGCTTCATGGTAACTTGGCCGGTCGGCGAGCGGTGGGGAGGTTCTTGTGGAGTGTCGGCTTGATTCCTGTTAATAGGAAGGGGGTCTGTCAAGTATAGTTTGGATCTCTCCCTTAACCATACATTTCATTTATTAGAAAGTCATGTTCATTTCTGAAACATGCATCTAACCAATTACTTGTAATCATATTTTCTCTATAAGATTTGGGTATTTTTCTTTACCAATACTTCATACCCATTTTCTTATATTGCGATTTCTTGCTTCCCGAGACGGGTATTTTCGGATCTCTGAGATGAATGATATCTCATCATAGGATCTTAAAGAGTTATCTCTTTCCTTGATTAAATCTATTTAACACATGATCAGATCATTCCTCAAGGCGAGGAGAAATCTCTAATTGATTAAATTGATAGATCCCTCGACTAATTCTCAAACCATGAGTAAATTGATGATTTATCTAAGTAATCTTTTTGAGCTAATTGGATTCTTGTGCTTGTCTAGCATACCTAAGTAATCATCCATGCTCTCAAAGAATCTCTAAATCCTATGTCACTCGGAGGGCCTCTTGGAAATCGAACGAATGATAGTCCTTAATTGGGTATAAGTTCCTAATGTTGGGAATAATTTATTTCATGAATAACACCATTAAAATAATTTAGATTCTCGATCGAAATCTCCTTCTAATTATGTAGGAAAAAACCGCAACTAACATCGGATCCTTTCCTAGTAGGGTTGGGTTTCCAGCGAATTACGATAAACAATGAAATAGTGATAAAGAAATTTCCAATGCAACTGAAATTAACTGAAAGAAATAAATTCCAACTTTTATTTGGACTTCATTAAATTCAAACAATAATCAGAATTGATCTTCAATAAAATAGGTCATCTTCGAAACTTCTAAATAATTCACTATTTCAAGTCCAGTAAACAAACTGAAATCCTATGCTAATTCCAATTGACAACGAAAAGAAAAATAAAAGAAAAATATAATAAAAAAGAGTACTCAGCTCCCCAGATGCTTTGGTTTTTTTTTTTCGTGGTGTGCCTCACTTTCATAAGTGTTTATATTTATGAGCCCCGGAAGTTTGGGCCCCAAATTCGGTTACATGGTGGATCCCCCAAAGATTCTAGCCCAGTTGCATTCTTGAGAGTCGCGACTTGAAAGTGTTGTCGCTGACAGTGTTAATTCATTTTCCTATTCTGCATTTGCGACTATCTGACATTTATCGCGATGACATTTGTTTCTTCAACATGTTTACTATGTCGCGACAAGGTTTCCTCTGTCGCGACAAATCTTTCTTTGACTCTTTAACACTTTGTTCTACAAGGTCTGTCATTCTGTCCATTCTATGTCGTGACATTCTCATGTGTGTTTACTGGAACAATTATGTTGCAACATTGACAATTGTGTTACAACATTGTTTTTGTGCAGCTTCTTCAAAATTGTGTTGCGACCTAGTTTATGTGCGCGACATTCTGACGGTTCTTGTTGCAACAATGTTTCTTGTTGTTAGCGTTCCCTATAAATACGACCGGGAAAATCGTCGCGGCCGAGTCTGTCTCCACTTAGCACGATTTCTTATTACAACTTCATTTTTATGTTGCGACATAATTACATTGGTGTTTATGTTTTTCTGTCATGACCTGGTTTCATGTCGTGACCTTTGACGCGACTAGTTACTGCTATGTCGCGACAAGACTTCTCTTTCTTGTATTGAAATCTTTGTATTGTTTGGAAAAGTATCGATAATGTCTATTTATCTATCAGTTAGTGATGATTAACATGGTGATAATATTCATTGTATAAGCTCTCTTATACCAGTATATCAAATGACTCTTTGGCACGTGGATAGTTCTTAAGTCAGTATCATATGAGCTTTATCTCTCGATTACCGAAACCTTGTCTTCTAGTGTCGCGACATTCATTACTTTGTCGCCACATAACTTCTTCATACAGTGTCTCAATAGGATTTCCAAGTTACAATAATTAGTGTCGGGATAGGGCTTTTACATCAATGGCGGCATGGGTCTTTCTTTTTATTTTCCTTGTATGTGACATAAAGGCGATATGTTGTAGTATTCTTCCTTTATTACTCTTTAATTTCTTGTCGCGACATAAGATACCTTGTCGTGACAGAATCTCTGTTTTCTTCCTTTTCTGTTGTTTGCGATGGAGCTTTGTAATCGCTCTGGGTTCCTCACAGTTTTGACTTCGAGCATAAGAAACAGCCAACATTATTTCTCTTGTCTCGGTACGACTTGATACGTTCTTCTCATACTTCATCATAACCACCACATCTCTTATCCAGAGCCTTAGCTCTTCTTCTATATTAATCCTTTGTGTTGCGTGAGAATAAATATTGTGGTAATGATTTCCTTAGCCATTTGCTTGAACATTGTCGTGACATAGACTGTTTTAATTGCTCTTTTTCTTTTCTTTCTTGCTCAAATTTTCTCCTTTTTAAATTAAAACCTGCAAAACACAAAGTTTGTGAATAATCCATAATTTTTCATTAAAACTGATCTGAATATACTAAAACTAAGTTAGAAAAATGAATTGAAAATAGATGAGTTTAAGACTCATCAACCATTAATTGGAAAACTGAGTTTGTCAAAGATGCAAGGTAGTATGGTTTAGATTTCTCCCTTAACAATACTTTTCACTAATTAAAGGTTCATATTCATTTCTAAGACATGATTCTAATCAGTTACTTGTAAATATACTCCCTAACCCTTTTCTAAAATTAAGTATTTTTTTCCTTTTTTAGTACTTCCCTACTCGGATCTTAGGACTAAAGAATTCTTGCCCCCCTGGGCGGATCGTGCAAGCCTTCTCAATTTGATTGACACCTCATCTGCATTTTATGATGTAAATCTCATCTCCTTGATTGAATCTCAGCTAACACGGGATTAAGTCAATACATTAGGAAGAGGAAAAACCTGCAGTGATTAAGCGAATGCCCGTTCAACCTTTCTCAACTCATAGTAGTTTGGTGATATATTTGAGTAATCCTTCAAAGTTCATTAGTTCATAGTATTAGTCTACCATACCCACAGGCCCCATTCTACACTCTGGGATTCTCCTTTTGTAGTGCTCAGAGGCCTCACGGAAATGTCAGTGTGATGCTGTTTGGTACACGGTACTAGTGCGAAGCAAGTAAATTTATAAACAATACAATCAAATAAATTCAAAATTCCTAATTAAAGATTCCTTCCTCCTTATGCAACAAAGTAATTATCATGAAGACCCATTTCAGTGATAGCCTGCCAAAACTGGTTTACTCATATTAGTGACTAACTGATCAGGAAAATTCACTGAAATCATAAACAAACTGAAATAAATGAACTCCAGAAACCTTCCAGCATCCATTTAAATCAAACAATTAATGAAAATAAGAATTTATAAAGAAATACCAGCTCGAAGTTGAACTTCAGTACAATACCCAAATTCAGAAAATTAAAGGAAAATTAACAAAATAAAGCTATACTAATGCTAAATCTACTAAAATGGTAAAGAAATAAAAAATAAAATAATAATGTACAAGAGTCTTGACCGCAGAAATCGGGTCGCGAGAAAATGCACACATTGCCATAAGCGTGTCATTACCAGGCACCAATGTTCAGACTCGCTGATCAATTACATTGTGGATCGAAATTTTGGCCCAAATTTGTCTCTTTGTCCGACCGACATTTATGTCGAGACAAAGCACTCGATCTTTAATCATTTGCCTCTGTTGTAGCTTCTTATGTGCTCTCCTTTGACTTGTTCTATAGGCTTGCTTTTGAATTGTGTCGGGACATACTTTGATAATGTCGCGACATAATTTATGTTAAATCAGTCTTATTCTTGTCGCGGCAGTGCCGCTGTGTTGTGACACCAAGCACATTTTGCACCTGGCTTCTCATGTCAGCGTTACTGTTACGGGTTTGTGCGACGGTGCCTTGTTGCAACAAACAAATTTTTTTCCCACATCACAGCCTTTCTGTTCGCGGCCAGAGTTTCCTCTGTTGAATAGGATTTCTTTAAATCTTTAACGTTTATCGCGACAAAAATTCATAGTCATGACCTTTTCTTCTCCTAGTTCTTGTAAACTGAGTTGTTTCTCGCGACATAGAATTATATGTTGCGACACAATTGCCTTGGCCATTCTCAAGTCTTCTTCAATTGTTGTAGCGACCTACTTTCTATCGCGACAGAATTTTATCATTCCTTAGCTTTTATTATCGCGACAGGAAACTTCTTTGTCGTAATTCTTCTTGTGTTGCTCTTCAGCATCTTGTCGCGATAGGGAATTCACCTCCTTCATGTTTTGTCTATCGTGAAAAAGATTGTGTTGCCCTTAGTTGTGATGTGTTTGTTGTGTTGAGACGCATGATTTTCTGTTGACGGTAGTTCTTCTTGAGTTGGCTTGATGATGTAAACTTTGTAGCAACATAACCACCATCTTAAGCGGCTTTATGTTTTGCCTTCCCGATATTTTACATCCATGACATAATTGTCTCTTGTCATAGTGAGTTCATCCATTAGTCTTTAGCTTTTATGTTGGCAAGAAAATAATGTCGCGACCTGATTCATATTAATTTACCTTAGAGTATCGCGACAGTTTCCAAATTTATCATAATATCACTCTTAAAATCTTCTTCAAGTTTTGTCGTGATGAAAACTTGTTGTGCGACCTAGAAATCTCTTTTATCTTGAGTTCGACTAATCTTTGTTATGACATAAATTTCTTGCTCTACGACATGTTTAACAGCTTCTTACTTGAATTTTGTGTAAGTGACATATAAAAATATATTGACAGATTGTTTACTTTTTGTCCTCTTTTTGCTTCTTTATAACTGGGATTTATCTTGTTTTTCAATATTGTATCTTAAACACAAAATTTGATAGAATCTTCCACATTTACGCATAAAAATAGATCTTAAACTTTTAAAAACATGCGAGAAAATGGATTAAAAATAGATGAGTTTTATAATCAGTGCGATCATCTTTAGAGACACATGGGATCTGGGCATTGACAGGCCTTTAGGACATATGTGTTTTGGTTTTGAGACTCTTGGTACTGGTTCCAGCAGTAGTTACACCCCATCAGGGCGACTGGTGTGTTCTCTTTGTGTTTCCCTAAGGAGGTCCCTGACTATGACCTACCTATGGATTTAGGGGATGATACTGATGGAGTGACTCTTCCTGATACTTATAAAGACGAGATGGACATGATCGGCATAGGCCGTATCCTTGATGCAGCCCCACACGAACCTCATTCTACTTTTGACATGTTTGGAGTTTTTGCTATTGATTTTGAGGATGTGACGCATGGCGCCTACGATGCGATGGGCAGATCGGCAGCGGCCACGTTCTAGATGTAGCCGCTGACCAGCTGCATTTTTATATGTTTGGGTTCTTTAGAGATAGATGATGATGGACTTGTTGCTACTGATATTATTCATACTACCATTTCTATTAAGGAAGCGTCCTACTCTGTGGACCCACCTCTTTATTTTGACACTATGTCCGGGTTTGTCACCCGTGTTGATGATATTTCTAATGGTAATAATCCCGCGTATTACCGGTATTTTCCTATGTCTGACATTTTCCTTTGATTACACCACCGGCACCACAACATATATGATATTGATGATGTGGGAACGCGATGACCCACTAGGTGGCGGTGAGTGTGATTACGTCTGAGAGGATAGGAAAGTTACCCGTGTTAGTGGCACATAGTTGAGTAGATTTTGGGATTGCAGTTAGCCTAAGGAGATTGGTTGGTGATTAGTGCCCAAAGTGCTATTTGAACCTTATTTATTACTAGGTTTGAGTGCTTTTTGTGTACTAGTCATTGTAGTCTTGATTTACACATTATGGTCCATGTTATTCTTGATCGCATTTTATGGCTAATTTTTTAGTTTTTGCGAGCTAATCATGCCAAAATTGTTGAGTCGATCTAGCCACGAAATTGAGGTCAGGCTTCGGCCATTACAGATAAGAACAAGAATGAAAGAAGCGAAATTACAAGAAAATGGAGCATTCACGGGATTGGTTCTGCGACATTGTTCACGGCTCGGCCTTGTTCATCCTGCGGCCCTGTTCCTCTGCATTTCACGCTTTTGTTGTTTTTTGTTACAATTTTGTTTCTTCCATTTTGTCCTTGTAATAGCTTTTAGTTTCGATTTTGGTAATTTCATATACCTTTGAAACACCTAAGCCTTAGATGCGTACAAATTTGCAATGACTGGACTTTTGGCAATATAGAGAGCGGGTGGCAGTTTCCCCGCTGCTTCCTTTTCTCCATTTTCTTCCATTTCTCTCCTGTGTGCTAACATCTCAGGGATGACAGCTAGATGGCGACCTAAAAAGCCATTTTCCTTGGGTGGAAGGCTATTGGGCGGGGATCAAAGGCAGGCGAGGTTTTCCATGTTTTTACTAACGGAGGTATTTTCTACCATTTGTGGTTTCCCGGTCGAGCGTAGGCTTTAATCATCGGTTGCATCAATATTTGATAAGCTTTGGGTTGTGGATCTTATCGTTAGATCCATTGACACCGGGTGTAGTTACCATCTATGGGTTATTGAAGATTCAAGGATATTTTATTTTTCTCCAAATTTTGAGTTTGATCCTTGAATCCTTTGCAAGCGACGGTGCCCAGTAGCTTTAGGGTTCATTGCATACTTATTGTTGAATACAATGACATTCATTAGTTATCATTTATTAAATTTGTTGGAAAGTGAGTCAAGATGATGTTATTCAACATAGAGACCATTAATGGAAGTGATACCAATTTTCAAGATAGTTATTTGGGAGTCGGTTACAGTTAAATGAAGAAGCCGTTTGAATAATATGTATCATCCTCCACTAGCAACGAAAAATACAACTGGAGAACCTCGGTTACTTGATGACCTAACACTACAAGGAATTCTATTTTACAATTTTTTAACTTGTTTTTATTTTCAGTTTTAAACAATCAACTCCCCTGTTTTTACCAAAACCCCAAAATCCAAACCAAATTCACCATTTTGAACTTCATTGTAAATCATTTGTACGAAGAAAACTCATCCACAGTGTTGACCTAGAACCGCTATCTTTAAAGTAGCTTTGCTCTGACAGTAGGAAGGTAGGATACAAATTTTGTTGATTTGGATCACCCTATTGTGTACGAATCCAAATGGTGCGTTAGGAGATGGTGCTAAGTGCATTTGGTTGTGGAACATGATCCTGCGTCACAAGTGGTGAATTTCTTTTATATTTACATCGGTTTTTATATTTCATTTCAAAAAAAAAAAAAAAAATGGCATCGTAGGATCATTGGGTCACTCGCTTGTCGCATGAATCCATTCTCAAAGGATTAAAAATTTTGAAGGTAAGCAGCTCGCATGTGTTATGTGGGAAAATCTGACTATGATCAAATGGAACACATAGAGAGGAAAATATATCACCACTATGGAGAGAAACCTAGAGCATACATGTCCATACGAGGGACTATAGGAATCTCCAATGGGTGAGTGCACCCTCCCATATGGTGCCCCACAAGATGCACCCTCCACATCCACACTCAACCTCTCCAATGGAAGAAGCCATACTGAACCTCACCAAGCTAGTGGGTAACTTTGTGGAAGCGCAGAAGACAATCAATGCTCAATTAAGTTAGAAAATTGACACTATGGAAAACAATGTAAATAAGAGAATTGATGGACTTCAAAGTGAAATGGAGCATAAATTTGACAACCCGTGCATTCATTTCAAAGCTTTAATGCAAGAACATGCCTACACTGGCAAAGGAGAAAATCCAGAGGAAGAGTGCTTGAGTGACACCATGGTGGATTTGTTATGGCTGCACAACAGGGGTCATCCGAATCCTTAGGTATTCAGGCCGTTGTTTCATCCAATGGAGAAGAAAGAAGAAATCCTTCCTCAGCCGGTAAGGTCAAAATGTGAAAGGAGCAAATGGAAGACCACCAAGAGCACAATTTACCCTTACCCCGCACTCTACTAATGTGTATCCCAGCTCAGAGCACAATCCAACCCCCTCGGAGACCCACCGAAGGGCCACATCAATTGCATTGCCTGTCCTACAAAACTTCAAGAAATTAGTGGCCACTATACAGAATTTTGTCACTACATCAAAACAAATGGCAAACGCTTCACATCGCATGGCATGCTGGATGGTTCGTGCTGTTCTGACTGGGAGCAATCTTAACCCTGATTTCTAAGCTCCAATAGTTCCAGTTGTACTTCCAAAGGCTTAAGGAATTGCCTGGGGCAATTTCCCTACTTTTTGTTTTAATTTTTCTTGTTTTATTTTATTTTTATAGTATTTTATTTTGATTTCTTTAATTTTTCTTTTTAGTATTTTCTGAATTTTTAAATAATCTTTTGTTATAGTTTGTTTTACTTTTCTGCAATTTTCTTTAATTTTCTAGTCATAATTTTTGCAACTTGAGGAAAACTTTGTTATAAGATCTAAAAGTTTATGTATGCGCTGGCATCAGGATAATTTCATTATTATAGCGAAAATTTCGCTGGTGAATAGTTTAAAATTTCAATTATAGCAGCAGTACTTAAGATGATAAATAAATTTCGCTTAATAGAATAAATTGTTATACGGATGTTCCCAAATCAGTATTAAATTTCAATAAAGGGAACCAAAAAAAAATTGTTTTTATTTATTATTAATTATTTTATTTATAAAAATTTATTTTTATTTTTGCTATTATTAAAAATTTGTCTCTTAAAAAAAATCGCTTTTTTAATTATTATTATTAATTATTTTATTTTATTAAAAAAAATCGCAATTATAGAAAATTCCTTTTCGCAAGAATAAATGAACAAATCACAGGAAAATTTCATGTAGCAAAAATTTCAGACTTCTCCCCTGCTTTCCCTCCCTGATTTTGTTCGCCTATAACTTTTTATCCTAACTCGCTTTAGGCTCTGGTACCGTGAAAGTTTAGAGTGCAGAATCCAAATATAGCCAAAAATACACTTCTTTGAAATTAGTTATGAAGGTTTAATTTTCAAATTCTCAAACTCGGGTCACTTTTTTTCTCTCTTTCTTCTCCTAACTTTTATTTGAAGCCCAAATGGAGTGAATAAGGTGTCGGCGGAAAGATTGCTAAGTCTCCTATCCAAAAAAAGATCACATCTCATCAAAGGAGCAACACTTCCTTCCCTAATTTAATCCGAGCCCCATTATGGACAAATGAGATATCTAATGTGTGTGAGAGAGTAGCTACAGTTATTTTGCATTTATTCTTATACTTTCATTTCAGCAAGACATTTTTTCATGTTCAAGGGTTTCGTCGGTTTTCCCTTTTCGTGAAGTCAAGTATACTATACAACTTATTTTTTCAAAACTGACGCATTTTTTTTTTGCGCTTTCCTAGCCTGTAGTTTGAAATTGAAATCCTCATTCCAATTTCTTTTGATGTTATACAGGATCCATGCCTGGTCGAGTGGATAACAAGTTGAACTCATGTTTCACCATTTTTCTTCCACCTTTAGCTAATCACACAGCACATTAGGGTTTCAGTGATAGGTCAAAATCATGCGAACCTCCTTTACTTCCGTATTAACTCATCTTAGTTTCGTTGGACCACCTTAATAGTTATACCTCAAGGAATAGAAGGTCAATGTGTCTTCCAAAATAAAAAGAAGTGGAAAAGAAAAAGAAAGAAAGAAAAAGAAATTGCACGTCATTAAACCCTTAGCACTGGCCCGAGGGGTTTATATTAAAGCCTTTAAAGCCTAGTGCCTGCCAACCGTCTTGGAGCCACAGATTTAGTGTGTTCGCTTACATGGGTGGATGGGCGAGTTTAGTATGAGTCAGAGGTGCTGGAGGTTCAAAATCATTCGAAGTCCGAGGTGAAACCTATAGAGTTTGTGGTCGAAAGATCCTCATGACTTGATGCCATAAACCTTCATTGGTTTGGAGTCGTCGGTTAATCCCCGTTACACGGACTTTGGTGAAGTCGAACCCTCATCATTGCACCCTACAACGTAAAAGGAGTTGTGGAATAAAAGTGGGTCCTAATCTATTTAGGTTGGTTAGTGTGCTAGGTGGCTGAGTGAAATGGCCGGGGAGCGCATACTTAGCAGCTTATCATTAGAAACGATCAAACAAACACTTAGATTTTGGGTGAAAGTTTCGCTTATCCATCGAGAAGGAAATCCTTTTTATACCAATTTTGTATGGCATTCATTATCTCAAGATAGTTATCGGACAAGGCTTTGATGATTCTTACTTAGGGTTAGGCATTACTCTAAATTTATAAATTTCATTAGGGTTTTTATAGAGATATTTGAGTTTCAGATGTACATACAGAGGCATACCCCCTATCTGTTGTTGGTGGATATTAGATGTTATGGATTAGTGAGGAGGGCTTTTCCTCATGAATGAATGTTTGTAATATTTTTAGCTTTGTGACTTTGACTTTATGTGTAGTGGTGGGTTTCTGACATGGCATTGATGCCTTAGATTGGGGCATAGCCCATTCTTTGCACCTATGGACACGTTCGATCCCTAATTTTGTTTCGGGTTCTTCGACATCGTGCTCGGATTCAATCCCTTCTTTTGTTTCGAGTTCTCAGGCATCGTGCCCGGATTCAATCCTTTCATTTTAATTCGGGTTCTTCGGCATCGCGCCCGGATTCGATCCCTTCGTTTTGTTTAGGGTTTCTCATACATCGCGCTCGGATTCGATCCTTTCATTTTGTTTAGGGTTCTTCGGCATCGCGCCGATTCGATCCCCATTTGTTTCGTTTCTCCGGGTATCATACGGATTCTATCCTTTTGTTTGTGGTTCCTCCCCGCATCTCGCCTCCGATTCGATCCCTTCTCGCTTTGTTTCTGCCCTTCAAGACGCTTCCCGGATTGTAATTTCTCTTGCTTTGTTTTATGCTCTCCTAAGATTGTTCTTGACTAACCCTTTGTTTTTTTTTTTTTTGGGTTCTCCGACATCGCACTCCATTCTGACCTTCTGCTTTGTTTCTCGACTCCCTACATCGTGCCTAGATTCTATCCCTTTTTGTTTTAAGTTCTCTAGCATCACGCCTGGATTCTATCCCTTCTTTTTGTTTCGGATTCTCCAGCATCATTCCAAGATTTCATTATCCTTTATGGCATCGCGTCCAGATCACTCATCTTCCCAGGCATCATGCTCCGGCTTCTCTTAGTCCTTCAGTCGTGGAGACTTAGTTCTGTTAGTCTTCGGTACTAGGTAAAGGGACAAAATTGTTGGTCATCTGGGTTCTTCACTAGAGTTCATTTCACTTTTGCATTTCTTGCACTTCACACCCACGATTTACTCATTCATTCACTCTACCGAAGAGGGCACATTTGCAGACCCTCACCTTGTCCTCAACACTTGCATTTATCCTATGGATGTCACACTCATACATCGTTCTCATATGACACCGTTAGGGTCCTTTTAGGCTTAGTCGGTCTCCAAGCCTCGGGTAGGCTTGTATGTGGTACATTGAGTCTGTATATAGTTATTGGCATTGTGCCATAGGAAGCAAGTAAATTTCCCGAGGTTTTAACTCAATCGGAGTTTATTGGAGTATGTCGAATGAGGAGCACTTAGGCTTGTTTTGATCATATCTCCCTCATCCGAACTAGGAATCGTACACCGTTTTTTTTATGGACTCCTTGTTCTCCAAGGAATATTCTGTCAAAATTTCAAGTAAAATTTTCCTAACTCATTTGAACTGTCCTCAAAGTTTCAAGTATGCAAATTCATCAAGTATGTTTGAATTCAGAGCACTTAGGCTTGTTTCGATCATATCTCTCTCATCCAAATTCAAAAGCATGCACTGCTTTCTTTCGATTCCTACTCATCGAGGAATCCTCCTAAATTTTAAAATTTTTGTCATTACGAATGGGACAGGTTCGGGAACTACACTGCTTACCTGATTTCAATTAAAGTTCATTATCGAGTTAAGTTCGACTCTGTGGTTCTGTTTCTGTTTTGGCTGCGTCTCCTATCCGAACTCGAATTGCACTTCATTATTTTTCGACTTATTCTTCAAGGAAAATTATCAAAATTTCAATTTTTTCTCACTTACCCAACCGATCGCATCCCGTTCCAATCTGGCTCATCGAGCCAAGTTGTGAACACTAATTTTAGTAATTTGAGCCAATCCTACCTCGGATCTGGCCCATAAGCTCTAGATCTAAGATCGGGAAGTATTTTGGTCCATTTCGGGCGGTCAAGCTACTTCAAGTGCCCCAATTATAAACTGTAGATCTCAGCGGCAACAAAACTTAAGGAAGTCAACTTGCATGGGGAATTATTGGGGAGCGTGGTTTTGAGGCTAATGGAGCTCTTTCTAGAGTTTGAAGGTGGAAAACACCAAGTGGGCTCAGATTCTTAGGTTGGAATCAGTATAAAATGAGGAAAAAATCAGAGTGTAGTGACCTTTTTTGCACTTTTTCTGTGGGGGAGACTGTTTCAGGATTTTTCTGGTTTCTGGGTAGGAGATGCCTTTTGATTTAAAGAGTAGAGGTCCTAGGCAGGAGTCCTAGAGTGCTAAGACATGAGTGAAGTGTGAGGAGAAATAGAAACAAAAGGAAGAAATGGAGATAAAGTGAATAGACTGCCTGGGAGGAAGGCTCGTTCCGGGAAGTGGGGAAATTCCTTGGCATTCGCAGTGGCCTGCTAGCCAGGGAAGAGTTAAAGAAATAGAGGTAAGACTCAGATCCTGCTCCACTCTGGCCTCATATCTTGTTCCCTATGCTTTGATCCTTGAATAAAATATATCTCTTGCTTGGCTGGTCCAAGCACAATTTGTTGAGTAAGGCAATGGTCAAAGGGGCTAAGATTTTAGTTTGGTAAGAAGACTCATTAGCCTACTGTGCATATTTCATTTTTATTATTTCATGAGACCTTCAAGTTCTGCACAATTATGATAACTATGGGATCACAGGTGTCATTCCTTTCTGAACCCACGGTACGGTTCTCACACCAATAGGAAGGCCCACTGTGTTCCCACGGGTAGCCCCGATTTTATAAAACACATCAAATTGTTTTAGTTGGTTCTCACTCATCCAGACTTGGAATCATGCTCCGTTTGTTTTGTTAGAATACTTATCACTAAATAATACTTTGGTGAAATTTGAGATTTTTTTCTCATCTATTGAACCATTGGGAACCTACTCAATAGTTCTTTCCTTGGCACTGTTTTAGAAAAAAAACACAACCCGATTGTTCTGCTTGGTTCTCAATCATCCGGGCCTTAATCATGCAATCGCTTGTTTGTTTGTTTTTAGATTCCTTATTCAAGGAAAGAATATTCTGGGTGAAATTTGAGAATTTTTCTCCCGGTTGGAATCCCGCTGGGGAACCGGGCCTCAACAGTTCTTCTAGTAACACCGAAATATACCCTAGTCGTTTTCAACATGTTTAGGGTATTTTGTAGGTATAATTTGAATTTTTCGTAATTTAAATTCAAAACGTGAAAACTGAGAAACCCGAAAATAAGCAATGGTAAATTTGTAACTTGTCAAACGGGACACAAAAGTCATAATATAAGAAGATGATATGCTATTATAAAATGGTATAAGTCAGGCAAATGTAATGGAGCGGCGGACCAAATTGTAATTAGAAAAAATTAAAGTCAAATAGGATAAGACCACTTGGTCTTATGATTCGGGGAAAAATCACAAATTTTGAGAATGAGTGCTAGGTTTCTACTTAGCAAGAGAGGAGAAGAGAAGAAGAAGAGGAAGAAGAAAAGGGAGTAAGAGAATTTCGTGTATGGATTACTAGTGGGTCTGTAGGATTTCCAGAACTTTGTATGGATTCTGGATTCTCGATCTAGTTCTTTGTCTAGGGTTTTTCTATGTGAAGTTCTAACCCACCATTACATGTGTTTATGGAAGTTGTTGGGTTGGAACTTGTAGGAATATGTATAGATAAGCTTGGAAATGAGGATTCCTACATATTTGCGGGCATTCATGTAGGTCATTTGCTTAGGTATCTGAAATTCCTCCTTGAGCTAGGTTTTGAGGTGTTTAAGAGTATTGATTCGTTATGGCCAAGTAGGTGTTATGAATCAACAAAATTTATACCTAAATTCCTCCTACTGCCGTAGCAAAACTACTGCAGTATAGTGGCTCTAGGATGGGTTTTCGTCTTACAAATGATTTGTATAATGATTCAAAATGGTGAGGCTTTTGTTTGGATTTCGGATTTGTACAAAAACAAGGTTGTCGCTTAATATGTTAATCAAGGTAATTCAAATAAAATGTAAAAAGAAGACCTTGAAGTTTTGGGCTACTAGTTTGGTAAGGATAGGGCTGTAAAGGTCCTCTGCTATTTCCCCTCAGTATTATGGTAAATGACCTATAGTCATTTCCAAAACCTGATTCTTGTTTAACTTTAAAACCAACCCTTAGTACCATTCCTCTTTGAAACATAGCATTTAATGAAAGCATTTAATGTTCCCGGGTTAAAATCTAGCATTTAACCTGTAATTACGGCTCAGAATGAGATAATTCAATGGATGTCGTTGTATCTAACATTAAGAATACACTGAATCCTAAAATCTTGCAAAGTATTGACCAAAGAAGGTACACCAAATAGCTTTTAAACCTAGTTTTAAAAGTTTGAACCATAAAAACGCAATACCTGCTTCGAGAAAAACAGAGGAACACCTGCAAACCCTATCAACGTACCTAGCAACCCTCATCTTCAGGGTTTAGAGGCTTTAGCCAAACATCCTTTGAGTTGTCATCCTCAGCTAAGGTCTGGTCATTTAGAAAGTGAGAGAAAGAGGAGAGAGAAGCAGAGAAATGAGGGCTGAAAGTGTGGGCCTCAGAATGGAAATGCCTTTTAAATGAAAAGTTAGGTTACAATTGTTCATAAAATGGCTTGATATAGCCTTACAAAAAGGTGAAAATTACCAATCTATCCTAAATAGTATAATTGCGTTGAGGAGAAGGAAAACCAAAAATAAAGGTCGTTTGTACACAAAACAAATGTAGATTTCGCTATTAAGTGAGTGTTCCCCGCTTATGTAGCAAAAATTAGCTAATATAGCTAAAATTCGCTATGTAGCCAACAAATTTCATATATATGAATAAAATTTTCTATGTAGCGAACAATTAAGTCAGACATAGAGAAAATTCCCGCTTATTCTAGCTAAATTTCCCCGTTTCCTCCCGCTTGAATCCTGCGATATTCCAAAATGCCTCAGATCCAAATTTTGTTTCACCTTCAATTCCTTCGTTCCCGGTTTGATGCAATCAAGCAAATCATACTTAACTTGGTGTAAATCACCCTCAACTGATATGTTTAGCTTCGATATGGTAGGATAGGGCTTATGAAACCCGCAAAAACTACTCACAATAGCCTCGAAATACAAATTATTAAGCATCAAAGGACCTACACGTGTCAATCGGGCTTATCCAATATGATTAGTACACATAAAAAGTACTTAGAACCCATCTTAAATAGAGTTCAAAATAGCCCTTCGGGGTACTCAATCACACCCCTGAACCGGCTGGTTACTGCTAGTCCCATAAAGAATGCCGTAAATAATCAACAAGAAGAGAACAAAAACATGTGAGGTCAAAAAGGTTTGTAAAAGTACTGCATAGCCTGCAATGAGAATCACGAAAACTTGAACTAATAACCATCTCGAAAGAATGAAAACTATACCGTGTTGACTGACCAACAAGCTCCCTTCTCAAGGCATGAACCAGGCTCTTCTACAAAAAGCTACGGGTTTGTTTGATCGTGTTTCTATCATAAACTACGAAACTGTATGCTTTCCCCTCCCCAACCGAGCTAATGCTATAACCTTGAATGTTAACAACCTAAATAGATCAGGACTTGCCCCTTATTACATAATTCTTTTTGCGTTGTAGGGTGCAATGCTGAGGGTTCGACTTCACCAAAGTCCATGTAACGGGGATTAACCGACGACTCCCAACCAATGAAGGTTTAGGGCATCAAGCCATGAGGATCTTTCAACCATAAACTCTATAAGTCCCACCTCGACTGAATGAATTCAGCCTCCAAGACTCAGCAACTCGCTAAACTCCACCCATCCACCCGCAACGAACACTAGTCCCGCAGCCTCCCAACCGCGAAGGTTTAGGCACCGGCTTTAAAGGCTTTCCATGTAAACCCCTGACCATGCTCTGCTCTGCGGCAAGGCAATGTGATTCTGGTCTTTCTTTTCTTTTCACTTTTCTTTTCTTATTTTATTTTTAAAGACATATCGCCTTCTATGCATAAAATTCACAACCTATTCAAGGAGTAAACGATATACTAGGTAAGGGTTTGCATCAGAAGAGGGGTTTTAGCCAAGCTTAGCCTATCATCGGTAGACTCAACGTGCCTGTGTGGTTAGCTAAAGGTGGAAGAGATGTGTTAAATACAACAAGAAGTTGACTAGTCATCCACTGACCCAAGATAGGACCCTTCTAACGACACATTAGAAAGGCTTAAGTTCAACATACTGCAAGGCTAGTCATTATATATACAAAAGTTAATTAAAATAAAATAAAATAAATAAAATAAAATGGAAAAAATAGAAAATGCAACATCTATAAAGCTTTTAATATAACCAAAAGGCTAGTGTGTTTATAATATCGAACACTATAAATAGCTAAACAAAATAAACCACTGCCTACTATTGGCTAATACATACAAACAAAACAGTCCCATACAAGACAAGTAGGTAGTTGATAAAACTAAAACAACATAAGTATAAACAAAACAAAACATAAGTGCTAAAAATGCCACTTCCGACGCTAACTCTCCCCCCCCCCCACCTAAATTATCACTATGTCCTTCAGGTGTGGATCGAATGCTAGAGAAGGCAGCACCACCCCACCCGTGCTGGTGGGGCGAGAAGCCGGTGGATTTGGGTAAGCCATCACGGCGGCCGCGAGCACATCCAAAGAGGTCAACCGATACAACGGACTAAGGCGAGTAGTGGGTCAGATAGGCTTTGTCACGCCTAACCCGGTGGGAGACCAAGGTGGCTCAGATTCGTAGAAGAACAGCTTGATTCGCGCGAGAGTGACTCTACGCCATCCGCCCTGGGCTAATGTTTTGAGAAGCCGCTAAGGATGCATAAGTGGCAACACTTGTGCTGATGGCATCCATAACAACCAATAAATCCCTAGAAGTGACAGTGATGTGCTCGGGTGGTCACTGATGAGGAGAACGGCCTCACACCAGAGGAGTCGCGTAGGGGAGGAAATCCAGTAGGGATGAATCCTAATCGATACAGTCGCTTCACCCCTAAAGTGTGTCCTTCGTATAATCATCCATGACCTCCTCTTGTCAGGGTGGAAGAAAAGAGAGTGGCATGCATGTGGTCCGGGCTCAAGGGATACAACCATAGCCAACTCGCTAACGCTCAATACGTGGCTCCGGAACCTAAGGTGCTCTAAGATGGGCATAACAACCTTCGGCTATTATCAAGAGCAATAGCCCCACCGAGCCAGTTCTTCTTATGGACTCTTCAAAGTGAAGTAAAGCTGTTTCGCGACAAGCTCCTCACGGATTGAACTGTAACCCCTCGATATCCGACATGTGAGCCTCTAGAATAGCCCTCCGCTACTGAAATAGTGTTGAATCGGGGAATGTGATCGACCAAGATGCGGGTCTATGAGGAGCATCCGCGAGTGAAGTCGTCTCCAAAAGGATGTGATCCACATCGTATCTCGAGAGCAGCCAACCATCTCTCTAGGTGATGGCCGAGGTCAACGCCAATAATCTGGTCAGCTAGCTTAACTATCGCAGCCTAGCGGGCCAGTGATATCTCGCTTCCGTAGCACTCCCGTGACGCACCATGCTGAATCAAGCTACATCTGATCGAACACTCCCCGAGATGTCATAGTGTGATAAAACTCAAGAACAACCCGAGGATAGAAAAATTGACTCGGAGTCATAAATGCGAACAATGAATACCTCTGCACCAACCGTGATCGAATTTTAAACCGTAAACCGTTGCCAAAGGTCGGGTATATCATAGTAGACTCTCCGCGGAAAGTCCTCGCACGATAATTCACATTCCTGCATCGTAGCATGTATGAAGTGATGCTGGTCTGAGTGCAGGAGTGAATCAGGATAGATCGTGATCTGGCTGAGGGCTGCGTACCTAATTTAAATCCGTGACTGCCGGATGAAACGTAGCCTCCTTGATCGGCCTCCAGTCGCGGATGCACAGAGAGGGGGCGAGGTCATGATTCGTACACAAGAGGTGTTATGAATCAACAAAATTTATAACCTAAATTACTCCTAACGCTATATAGCGTAATTAATAAGTAGTGATAGTGGCTCTAACATCGAACACATGGACGGGTTTTTCTTCGTACTAAATTATTTATAAAGCTATTAAAAAATGTGAATTTGTTTTGGATTTTAGGATTTGGTGTAAAAAGTGTGTGAAGTTGATGTTGTGGAAATTGAAAATAAAACGAAATAAACTAAAATAAAGTGTAAAAGAAATCCTTGAAGTGTTGGGCTGCTAGGTTGGGTTGATAGGGTTACAAAGAGGTCCTCGTTCATTTCTCACGCTGTGGAGGATGACCTATAGTCAATTCCCTGAACCGGGATCTTCATTTAACTTAAAAATTAAACCCTAATAATTTTCCTTTGATAGTGCCATTTATTTAGCATTTATTGTCTTACAAGAAAATCTATCACTCGACCCATCCTACAATGATTCGTGAAAGGGCAATTCCACGAATCTCAATGGATTTAATAATAAGCATCCACCGAACCCTGTAAAATATTACTGGGCATTGATCATGAGGATGCATCTACATTGAAAATATAACCCTCTTAACCTACCTCAAGTGGTTTGTAAATACCTGGGATCCAATGGATATCACAGTACCAAAGCCAGAATACATCGAACTCCTAAAAGCTGCCAAGTATTGGCCAAAGAAAGTACATCAAAGACAGCTTTAAACCTAGGGTTGCAATTGGGAACCAAAATGTCAAAACCCGTCATGTGAAAACAGGGGAACAAAATGCAAACCTTACATCCTGTTTCCAGCAACCTCTTCTTCTTCAAGGATACGATGTTAGCCAAACATCCTGAGTTGTCATCCTCAAAGGATGTTTGGTTACCTAGAAAGCGAGAGAGAGAGGAAGAGCAAATGAGGGCCAAAAACAAAATTCCAGACTGAGAATGCTTCCTCTAGTTAGGTTGGCAAATGTTCACAAAATGGCTTATATAGCATTACAAACATGTGAAAATACCAATCTAACCTAACTAAGAGATATTTACAAATGAGGGCAGTAAAGGAAAAACCAAAATGGCTGTTAAGAGCTGAAAATTTCGCTACGCGTAAAATTTCGCTTACATAGCGAAATTCATTATTGTAATCTAAAATTCATATGCAGCTAATTTTCCAAGATGTAGCGAATTTTCCTCATGTTCACTACCGCTGGCTACTGCTCCATCAAGCCCCTCGTCACATTATTCCATTTCTTCGTTTGATATTCTTCATTCCCTTGGCCATTTAAATTGATATAAACCATGTGAAATTAATGGAAATCAACCCGACTTTGTTATGATTGGATTGACACGACGATTTATTTCACTCCTTGCAGAAACTACAAACAAATTTCTGTATCGCATCAAGTACAATAGGGACCCTAATGTGCAAATCGAGTTAATTAGAATGATTAGTACACAAAAAGCACTCAAAACCTATAATCAATAGGGTTCAAAATAGCACTTTTTGGACACAAATCACACCCCCCAACCTACACATTGCCCTTCCCTTAGCAATGAAAGAAAGAAAGAAAGAGAGAGCATATAAACGATAAATAAAATGATGTCTGGCTAAAAAATTCATTATATTTCAAAAGGTTGTGAAATGTATAATGCCTTAACCCTAAGTAAGAACTGGCCAAACCTTGTCCAATAACTATCTCTGAGAGAATGAATGCCATACAAAAGTGAGCATTAAAAGAGCTCCATCCCTTTGAATCAACCAAACTTCCACCAAAATCCGATTGTCTGCTTGATCAGCCTCAACACAACCCGCCAAACCATAACTTCCCCCCCAACCTAGCTTACCGCCACAACCTGAAGATGCTAACTCGACCCAAATAGATCAGACTCCACTCTTATTCCACAACTTTTTGTGTTGTAGGGTGCAATGGCCGAGGAATTGACCTCACCAAAGTCCATGTAATCTGGATCTACCACACTCCCAACCACCATTTAGGCACCAAGTCATAAGGATTCGACCACAAACTCCTTCGTGCTCACCCCTGACTTTGAATGATTTCGAGACTCAAGACTCACAACTGCTAAACCCACCCATCCACCCATGTAGCGAGCACTAAGTCTGGCAATATTCCAACCACCGGGCTTAGTGGCACCTGGGCTTTAAAGGCTTTCACTATATACCCCCTCGAACCGTGCTCGTTTCGGTGGCAAAGCTGTGTAATTTTTCTTCTTTTTCTTTTCTTATCTTTTTCTTTCTCACTCTTTTATTTCGGGAAGACACATCGCCTTCTTTCATGGGGGTCCTTAACTCATTAAAGGTAGTCACCGAAACTAGGTGTTATTGCAAGGCTTAGATACAGGCAATTTTCAGGTTATTGAAGGAACTGATGTGCATTGAAGTAAAGTAGGTGGTTAGCTAAAGGTGGAAGAAAAATGGTCGAAAGGAATAAGAGTTCAACTTATCATCCACTCATCCAGGCATGGAGCCAATCTAACATCAATAGAATTGGACAAAGTTTCAATTTTCAAACTACAAAGTTGTAAGTAAAACACAAAACAAATGGGTGCGCTTTGAAAATGTCAGATAGTATAAATGCTCTTCACGAAAGGAAAAACCATCAAGCCACTGAACATCACAAAATGGGCTTGCTTCAAATAGTAACAAAAACATAAATACAAAAGCCACTTCCTTCGCTAACTCTCCCCCCCAACCAAATGTCTCATTGTCCGTAATAGGGCCTTGATTGAGTTAGGAAGGAAGTGTTACCTTTGATGATGATCGTTGTTGATAGAGACTTCAAGCTTTCCATCGACACCTTATTCACTCCGTCATTGGGCTTCAAATAAACAAGTTAGGAGAAGAAAAGAGGAAAAGTGACTAGTTGGAGCATTTGAAAAATTACACCTACATAATAAATTTTAAAAGTGTTATTTCTAGCTATATTTGGATTCTAAACTCTAATATTTCCACCTGTGACTAAAACACTCTAAAACGGAGTTCAGATGAAAAGTTATGCTTAAAACAAAATCAGGAGGCAAAACAGAGTATAGCTAAAATTGGCCGCAGAGCAAATTTCTCGCTTAGCATATTAAAATTCGCTATGTAGCGAAATTTTTACTTTTCGCTATTCTAGCGAAAATTTCGCTATAATTGTGAATTTTTTTACATAAATAAAATAAAATAAATAATTAATTTTTTTTTAAAGAGACAAATTTTTTTAAGTGAAAATAAAATAAAGTTTTTTTAATAAATAAAATAAATTAATTAATTATATTTTTTTAAGAAAAATAAAAATAGCTTACTGTTCATTTTTTGTCTGAACCTTCCGTACAACATTTCGCTATGTAGCGAAATTGAGCGAAAATTTCGCTATTCTAGCGCAATTTCGCTTTCATTGCGAAATTGCTTAAGTTTTCTCTACTTCTTCTACTTCCTTTTGCTTGCAATTTCTTCAATCTAGGGTCTTGTAAAATTTTTGCCACAACCGCAAAAATTAATACAAGAAAAATTAAGAAAAATTGAAGAAAAGTGAAAAATGCTTTTAAATAAAGATTAACTTAAAATTAGAAAATCTAAAAAGAAAATTAAAGAAATCAAAATAAACTAAAATAAAATAAAATAAGACAATAAAAATGAAAACAAAAAGTGGGGGACACCGTGCTCCCCAAATCAATTCCTTAAGCCTTTGAGGTCAGCTTGATTCGCGGCCACAAAAGAGGATGAACCGAAATCTCACAATATTTATAACCTGTATTCCTCCTGATCGCCAGAGCTTAGACTACTCGCAGTATACGGTTTGTGGTCGAACATGGTGATGGGTTTTCTTTGTACAACGATTTATAAAGTGGGAGTTCAAATGTGAATTTCACTTTGATATTGGGGTTTGTGAAAACAGGATGATGGTTTGTAAACCGAAACAAGGTGAAATAAAATATAAAAAGAACTCTTTTCGAAGACTGACCACCTGGTTTAATCCCAGTTAACCGAGAGGTCCTCTGTCCCTTTCCTGGGCTGGGAGGATGACCCTATAGTCAGCCTCTCGAATGGATCTTGTTAGCTATAAAAAACCGAAACCCTAAATAATTTATCCTTGAAATGGCATTCACTGCCATTTATGTTCTTAGTCGCTCAAACGAGTCTCCTGACCTAAGATTACAAAATGGGTAATAAATGGTAACTAATGAACTTTTACAAGATCTAGTAATAAGCATCAAATCAAGACTAAAAGATTACCAAGTAATCGACCATCCAACATGAATCGAAGGATCACAACCTAATGTTAAAGGGAGAACAAAGACGGCGGCAATGTAGCACTACGTGAAAACAGGGACCTCCAATAGCCTGTATCCAAAGACCAAGAGCCTCCACTCAAGGAGAGAAGGGTTTTAGTTAATCCATCCTCCCAGTTGTCATCCTCTGAGGTGTTTGGCTGCCCAGAAATAAAAGAAAGGGAAAGTAAAACAGCTGGGTAGAAAAACGCAGAAAATCGAGAGCCAAAGCCTTCTCCCCTGGCCACTTTATTTAATATGGGATGTTCTATATAAAGCATCACCGAGGCTTAAATAGCTCTCGCCAGATAGGAAATTACAAAAGAAACCAAACAAAAAAGCCACATATGACAAACTTGAAGAAACAAAATTGGAAATAGTATGGGATGAATTAATCTGCAAGTAGAATTCAACAGTAGCATGATGAATAAAGGTCCGTTTGAATAGTGTCGTAGGAAGCCAATTTCACAATGCTCCATTTTCCTTGCATTTTCCTCGCTTCTTCTTTCCTTCCTCGGTCTCCGATCTAGAACGCCGAGCTTCTGACTCGAATTCTTCATGCTTAATCGACTTAACAATTTTGGCACTATTAGCTCGCAAAAACCCGCAAAATTCCGCCACAAAATGCGATCGTAGGAATAACAGTGGACCTTAATGTGTAATCAAGTTAATTACGCCTGGATTAGTACATAAAATACTCAAAACCCGTAATAAAATGTGGTTCAAAATAGCATTTTGAGCACTAATCACTACTGAACTATCGAGCTTAGGTCAGCTTCGAGGTTCTGGGTGTTCGACCCGAACTAAAGACCGAATCCATCCACTACATGCCATGCAGATGAAATGTTTACTGCTTTTAATGTAGTGGCAAAGGCTTGTACAATAGCCACTAATTTCTTGAATTTTTGTAGGACAAGCAGTGTAATTGATGTGGCCTTTCCAGCCTGGTGTCTAGGGTTAGCTTGTACGTATGCAGGATACACACATTGAGTCACTAAAGGTGCAATCAGGCTCTCGTGGTCTTCCACGTCCCTTCCAATGCCTTCCTTACTCAACAAGGAAGGATTTCTTCTTCTTCTCCCATGGATAAATAGCAGCAATAAATACCTAAGGATTCAGACATGACCACGCTGACACCGTCGTCTACCATGGTGTCACCTTGCCACTCTTCCTCCGGATTTTCTCCTCTGATGAGTATAAGCCGATTAGAAAGCTTTGAAATGGAGTACTGCAGGTTGTCAAATTTATGCTCCATTTCACTTTGAAGTCCATCAATTCTCTTTGTTTGCATTGTTTTCTTATAGTGTCAATTTTCTCTCGATATAATTGAGTTACTGATCGCCTTTCTGCGCTTCCACAGTTACCCACTAGCTCGTGAGGTCTCATATGGCTTCTTCCCATTGAGAGGTCAGATCGTGGATGTGGAGGGGGTGCATACCGGAGGCACTAGCGAGGAGGGTGCACTCACCTACGGAGGACTCTATAGTCCCTCATGGACATGTGTATGCTCTAGGGTTTCTCTCCACGTATCGACCGTGATCGCTTCCTCTAGGTGCTCCATCGACCACAATCTGGGCTTTCAAATGTACTCGCAGCAAGAACAAAAAGTAACACCAAACAAGGAAAACAACTCTACCAAAAGGCGTAGTTAGCTAAAACAAAATAAAATGAAACAAAATTAAACACACCAAAACACTAAAAAGATATATATACAAGAAAATTCACCATAACTTCAGATGAGGATCACAAGTGTTCAATGTGTCATCATTCGCACTTAGCTAATTATCCCAAGAATTCGCGCCATTTGATTCGTGTCACAAAGAGGGTGCTATGAATCAACAAAATTATAACCTAATTAATTCCTACTACCTTAGCATAACCATCGGGCAGATAGCTTTTACTTTCTGTGGATCTAACACATGGACGGGTTTTCTGCACTAAAATGATTTAAGTAAAGAGGCTAAAATGGTGAATTTGTTTTGGATTTTAGATTCGTGTGCGTGTGAAGTCGATGTCAGGAAATTGAAAATAAAAACTAAATAAACTAAAAATAAAGTGTAAAAGAAATCTCATGTCAATGCTAGGTCTCTGGCTGATAAGGTTACAAAGAGGTCCCTGCTCATTTCCTCGCATTGGGGAGGACGACCTATAGTCAATTCCCGTAACCTGATCTTCATTTAACTTTAAAACTAAACCCTAATAATTTCGTTGATAGAAAGCATTTATTTAGCATTTATGGTTCCTTTTCATGGAAAATCTATCGCCCTCGACCCATCCTGATGTTGATTCGTGAAAGGGCAAAATTAATGAATCTCAAAGGATTTAATAATACATCCATCAACCCTAAAAAGATTACCAAGTATTGATCAATGAGGATGCATCTACAAAGGAAAATGGTAACTTCAACCTACCTCAAGTGTCAGAATACCAACTAATGGATATCGTTGTACCTAAAGCTAAGAATACACTCGAATCTAAAAGCTTGCCAAGTATTGGCCAGAAAGTACATCAAAGAGCTTTAAACCTAGTGGTTGCAAATTTGGAACCAAAATGTCAAAACCTCAGCCAAAAAAATATAATAAAATGCAAACCTACTTCCCAAGCCTAGCAACCCTCTTCAAGGATACGAGGTTTTAGCTCAAACATCCTTTGAGTTGTCATCCTCAAAGGGTGTGTTTGTCATTTAGAAAGTGAGAGAAAGAAGAGAGAGAAGAGCAGATGAGGCTAAAATGTGGGTCTGTGATCGAGAATGCTTCCTATTAAAGTTAGGTTACAAAATGTTAACCAAACGGGCTTCTATATAAATTTTTACAAATGTGTGAAAATACCCAATATAACCTAACTAGTATATTTTACAATGAGGGTAGAAAGGAGAAAACAAAAACTAGGTCAGTTTAAGAGTTGAAATTACTACAAGGTAAAATTCGCTTGAGGTCAGAGCGAAAAATTCGCTATGTAGCGAATTTTCCAAGATGTAACCTAATTTTCCTCCTGCTCATCATCATTCGCCATCGCTCTATCAAGCCCCTGCTACTATTCACTGCACTATTCCATTTCTTCAGCTTTGATATTCTTCTGGTATTCTTACTTAATAAATTGATAGAAAAACTATAAGGAAATTGATGGAAATCAACCCGACTTTGTTGGGTGATTAGATTGACACGCATTTATTTGGCTTTCTAATTCCCTTTAAAAACTACAAAACAGCCCCGAATGCGATCGTATACAATAGGGACCCTAATGTGCAAATCTAAGTTAATTAGAATGATTAGTACACAAAAAGCACTCAAAACCTATACAATAGGTTCAAAATAGCATTCTTTAGGCACTAATCGTGTCCCACCTGATTCGCGCTACGTAGGGTCACAGCTAAAATCAACAAAATTTATATACACCTGTTCTCACATCACGAGCTGCTCACCGCATGATAGTGGTCTATGTGGCCGAACACTGTGGGATGGGTTTTCATCCTAAAAAAATGACGGCATATGCAATGGCTGGTAAGACTTTCTATTCGACTTTTCGATTTTTGTTTCAAAGTGTGATGAGTTTGAAAACTCGATTAACTCGTAAAACTCGAAATGAAGCGTGAAAAGTTAACTTTGAAGATTTAGGTCACTAACTTGGTAACTTAGTGGCAAAACAAGTGTCCTTGGTTTTATCCTCAAGTATGACAAGCAACCCATAGTCCAAGCCACAACCTGGATCTATGTTTAACTAGATAAACCTCACCCTAAAATCAACTCCCCATTTGAGTTAACACAGGTAACATGCATCTATGGCCCTTTTCATTTTGAAACCCTAACATTAAATATCATCTCGCAGGCTCAGAAAGACTATCTAATGAACCACAAGCATCTAGCACAAGTATGTAATCAGATTCAAGTACATGGTAAGTATTGGCCAAATTAATAATCATTCAATGCTATTCAACCATATTTTGAGAAGATAGGCCATAAACACGGTACCCGTAGCTTAATACAAGAGGACAACCCGCATATGCCCCACCACCAAGCTAGCCTCTCAAAGAAAGAGGCTTGTGGCCAAGCATCTCTTGAGTTGTCATCCCCAAGAGGGGTGCTCTACAGCCAAGAAATAAGGGAAAGAGGAGAGAGAAGAGAGAAAAGTAAACCCTAACTAAAACTACGAGACAAAAATAAAACTTACTCAAAAAATTCTTCTTCAATTTCTTTCTTCCTTTGTTGCCTCTAATATAAAATGGGAGGCTTATATAAAGCACCCAATGTATGAAAATACCATAAAGCCTAATGAATTTGGCTAAATTTAGGGACAAGGAGTAATAATATACACTCAAAATTGAAGCTCCGCTTGTACACTTACAAAAAGGATACAATTGAATCTCGCATACATACAAATTTCGCTAGGGCAATGGGGTAAAATTCTCGCTAGGTAGCGAATCGACCAAGAGATAGCTTAAAATAGAAATTCTCGCTAGGTTTTTCTTTGCAATTTCGCTTAGTTAGCGAAATTCGCTTAATAGCGAAATTTTGTGAGTAGCGAAACTGAAATTTCGCTAGAATAGTGTTTTAGCTTAAAATTGGTCCGCTGAAAATTGGCACTCGCTTAAGATTTCATAAATTCGCTAAGGTTGCGAATTTTTCGCGAATCCCAAATAAATTTTCTCGTAACTTAAATAAATTCCCGAATTGCCGATCTTCACGATTGCTTCCCGTCCTCTATCGCACGATTTTCTTCACTTTGCCTTCTTCATTCTCTCTTTGATTTATGGTTTGCTCGATAATGGCGAATGGGCTCAATCTTCATGATTCATTTTATATCTCGACATTTAACTCCCAAAGTACGCAAACCCGTAAAATAAATCCAAAATAACTCTAAATGCATAAGTGATACTAAGAAGATTTGAACACAATTGGCATAAATGATATGATTAGTGCGCAAAAAAGCACTAAACCTATCTAATATAGGGTTCAAATAAACCTAAAATGAAAAGTCAAGTGGGAAAACTTACATAAATGGAATAGTTAGTGGTTACAAAGTCAGAGGAGCTTATAGCCAACCTAAGGTGTGAAATTACAAAAATGCCTAAAATATGAAATTACATTAGGGATAAATGGTAATTTATCAAACGGGTCGCTCGTGGAATCAAAACAGCTCAAAACACAGTCGATTTCGTTAGTATAGCTTAAAAATTCTCGCTATGCTAGCGAATTGGTTAGTCTAGTTTAAATTTCGCTAGCCTAGCGAAATTTGATAAGAGATAGCGAAAAACCAAAATTTCGCTTACTATGAATAAAGTAATTCGCTAGTTAGAGAAATTTCATGATCTTAGCGAAAATTTCGATAGATTGGGAAATTCTTTCTATCTCGCTAAATTTTCGCAGAATGCATAGCGAAATTCCGTGTTTCCTCCTCTTTGGCCTCGTCTTGCCACTACATCACTCGCATGGTTTATTCATCAATTTGCCTTCACCTCTTCAATTCATTTTGACATTTCATCGCTCACCTTGGTGAAATTACCGAGGATTCTCAAGATTCAAAGATCAATAAGAAGCCAAGTCGCTTAACCTAAGTTCCCATGATCCGCAAAACTATCCAAAATAATCTCGAAACAAATTAGAAGCACTAAATGGACATGCACATGACAATTGGCTTAATTCATATGATTAGTGCAAAAAGCACTCAAAACCTATCTTGAATAGGGCTCAAAATAGCACTTTTTGGCACTAATCACACCCCCTAACCGACACGCTGCTAGTCCCTTAGCAATGCTAAAACTATAAGGGTATTCATGCCAGGCTTTACAAAAGTGTATATGGTTCAAAAAGTATGTACAGATAGGCTTTACCTTTAATATGAACAATTTACACTCGCTCAAAATCAAATAAGAAAGAACAAAACTATATAAGAACAAGTTTTGTAAGTAACATCAATTTCAAGGAAGTCAACCTCGAACTTCCACCAAATCTAATTGTTCCTAAAGTAACCAAATTTTGAGCCAATAAATTGTGCTATTCCCTCCCCCCAACTCAGCCACTCGCCATGGCCTTAAAACTATCACCAACCTAAATGTGACTAAATTTGCTAATTTTATTTCTTCCTTGATTGCAATGTAGGGTGCAATGCTAAAACTCGACTTCAACAAAGTCCGTGTAACGGGGTCCACCGATGACTCCCAACCAATTAAGGTTTAGGGCATCAAGCCGTATGATCAACCGACCACAAACTCGCAGGCTTCCACCCCGACTAATGATTTCGAGAATTAAGCACCCACAACACGCTAAACTTTACCCATCCACCCGTAGCGAACACTAAGTCGGCTGACTCCCAAACTAATTAAGGTTTCGCAGCATCGGGCTTTAAAGGCTTCGCCATACCCCCTCACTGTTCGGCTTCAAGGCAAAGCGTCATGGCTTTTATTCTTCTTTCTTCTCTTTTCTTTTCTTTTGCTTTTCTTTTCCTTTCATTTGGAAGACTACATTGGTCTTCTATACATGGGTAAATACAAACTCTATTATGGTCACACAGGTTCAAGGCCAAATTTCAAAGTGGAAAGAGGTATATAGCTTCTCAACCTATTGGTACAACTGCGTGCAAGTGTGTGAATTAGCTACATGGGAATGTTCTTAAGGTTGAATATGTCAAACCCCACCTCTGACTAAAAACTAAACTGGGCGCATGGAACTGTTCTATCATTAAGGTAATATTACTGTGGCTTCCGGGCTTCAATTAAAGGTAAGAGAGGATACACAATATGAGGACGCAAAAAGCAATTTAAAAATTAAAGAAAACGACCTACAACAAGTAGGATATGGTTAATAGTAAAACTAAATTCCAAAAATGCGAAAAGTACCTCTAACTGGTTCGGCATGGGAATGCAAAAACTAAAGGATGGAGTTGTACCTCCTCAAACATGGTGGCTGGAAAAGGGGCATTCCCATTTGTTAGTGTTACTTTGTCAACACAAAGTGAAATCAAACAAAAATTTTAAATAAAAAGAAATTTAATCAAACTAAAAACAATAAGATCGCGGGCTTTAAATTCAAGCAGGAGCCACTTTGAACGTGAACTGGGACTGTGAGGTCCGTATGCACTTCTCCCGACGACTGCCGTGACAACATAAAGCCACCGCCCATCGACTTCGATCACCCCCTCAAGACAGTCTGGATCGAGTAGGTCCAACCCGAATCCATCAGGGTATGCTCACAACAATGAATGGACACGCTCCATCGCGCCTTGAGCTCTCGGCCCCTAAATAGATGGAGCTCGAGTCACAGAGGACTTTAGTCCCCTCAAATTCTTCCCAGCTTATCATTTGATCATGCCATTTTTTTTATCTTCAATTGCAATCTTCGAATCTCAAGTAGGCATCATTTCGTATTCTTCCAACCTTACTGAGATCATGGAATCTCTCGACGCCCCTACTTAGATCCATGTTCAAATTTCTTCTGATTGCCCACCATGCCTTGTATTCGATTCCACTGAAGGTGACACATGCCTTACCATAGACTAACTGACAAGTGGACATTCCAAGGATTGTCTTGAAAGCTGTCTTGTAGGCCCACAGCGAATCAAGCAGTTTGATGGACTAGTCTTTTCTGTTGCTATTTACTACCTTCAGCTAAAAATGGTCTTTCGATTCAAGAAGTTCTACTTGACCACTTGTTTGAGGATGGTAAGGGGTGGCCACTTTATGTTTCACAATCGTGATTAGCCATGAGGTTTTCAAAAGGTTTGTTACGTAAATGTGAACTCATCACTAATAATGGCTTCAATCTAACCTAGAAAAGATGTTTGCTTTCTCAAGATTTTGGCACCACCCCGTGGTCATTATTTTGCAGGGATTGCTTCAACCCATTTGGAAACATTCCACTCCCTTTGATATGTATGTGTGACCATGGGGATGTGGGGAAGGTCCCGTGAAATCGATGCCCCGAACATCGAAAGATCGACCACTAAGATTGGGTTAGGGGGCATCATATGACCAGTGAACAATTTCGAGTCTTTGGCATCTATCACACACCGCAGCACATTTGGTGTGCTTCTTTAAATAATGAAGACGGTAGAAACTAGGCGCGACACTTTCATTGCCGTTTTACGGGAGCCAGTGACCACCACGAGGGCCTCTGTTGGCGGTGTTTCGAGAATCCCTGTTCTTCCTCGAGGCACATTTCACGATTATCTGATCTGCATAGTATTTAAACAAGAAGGGCTCTTCGATAATAGGAGTGGACCTTGCGAATAGCCCCCTTTCTATCACATTCTTTCAATCGAGATGGGGTTTCTCTATTAGAGGAAGTGGCGATGTGAGTATACCGGAGACTTTCAGTTGCATCGAGAGATTCTTCAGAAATTCATCATTGATGGGTGGCCTATAGTGTCATGGGCTGTCGTTAACCTTAGATGATCACGCCCGCGACATTCTACTGCCCACTTCTTGTGCTGGTACCAAGTTAAACTCTGATCGCAGAACCATAGTTCGACACTTTAGCATTCTTGATCGAGAGATATTTCAAGCGGAATGGTGCAGCAAAAATGACTATATCGAACTTGAGCCAAATATGCTGAAACTGTGTAAAGCGTAGACTACGTTGACAATTCCCTTCTATGTATTGCGTATAGTTCCTTTGTGCTTCATTCAAGGTTTTGCTTACATAATAGACTACATGAGGTTTTCCATCCTCTCTTTGGCCGAGTACTGCTCCGATAGCAAGATCACTTGCATAACACATCACTTCAAAGGCATTACCAGTTAGGTGCTTTCGTGCTATTAGGCGTAGTCAAATGGGACTTGACTCTTCAAAGCTC
The DNA here is from genome assembly GCA_016808115.1 of Tetrastigma voinierianum. Lineage (NCBI taxonomy): Eukaryota > Viridiplantae > Streptophyta > Magnoliopsida > Vitales > Vitaceae > Tetrastigma > Tetrastigma voinierianum. The sequence goes on along the minus strand of JAEQBH010000880.1, from coordinate 1,350,355 downwards.
TCTGGCATTCTTCTCGAAAAATTTGGCATCTTTCTCTACGGGCTTGTACGGGGTTTAAGCGATCTTCAAAGTCTTTAATGAATCTTCTATAGAAGCACACTGTGACCAAGGAGTGCCTCTTGTTTGTTGTTAGGGATGAGTTTGGAAATAAGTTCAATTTTTGCTTTATCGACTTCTATTCCCCTGCTGGAGATAATGTGCCCCAGTACAATTCCTTGGTTAACCATAAGTAGCACTTCTCGAGTTGAGCACCAGGTTCTTCTCTATGCCTCGTAGGATGGCGCCGGATTAAGTCAGGGCATTCACCAAATCACCTCCATATGGTGATAATCCTGTGTATGCTTCCATTATGTGCTCCATATATCGCTAAACATACTAAGCATACATCTCACGAGAAAAGTGGTACAGGCGTTGCAAGACAGGCATTCTCCTATAAGCATCGTGCGAAATGGACAAGTAAAGGTAGTCTTTTCCTGATCCTCTAGTGCAATCTCTATCATTACCACCTGAATAACCATCCAACATGAATGAGTGTTATCAAACTCTCTCAGGGTAGTAGTGAATACTTAAGCGAGATGATCTTTTATTGTTACCTCATTGAGCCTCCTATAATCTATGCACACTCTCCACCGTTGGCAGTAAGTCGAGTAGACAATTCCTTCACCCTTTTCATTTTTCACAGTTGTCACTCCTGACTTCTTGGGCACCACCTGGGTTGGGCTTACCCAAGTGCTATCAGAAATGGGGTAAATGATACCGGCTTGGAGCAATTTTAGGACTTCAATGCGAACTACTTCCTGCAAGTGGGGGTTGACCTCCCGTTGTGGGCGCCCTACTTGACCTTAGACTCCTCTTCTAGTGAAATGTGATGGGTGCGGGTGTTGGGTTTATGCCTTTTAAATCGGAAATTTTCCACCCCAATGCTTGCTTGTTCCTTTTGAGAAAGGTGCAGCGGGTTATGCTCTTAATGAAGTGGTTACTTGATGTTGAAATCTATTGGACATTGCCCATTTTCTTCGAGTGCATACTTTAGCTCAAGGCCCAGGAGGGGTTTGAGCTCATGTTGGGGTTCCCTTCAGTTCGTTGCAGTTAATAGGGTGAGTTTTCTTTTTCTACTCTCGGTACCCACACTAAGCTCATGCATTGAGGTTCTTGTTGTTCTCAAGGCACTCGAGATAACTGCAGGGTTAATACACATCTTGCACACCTTTGCTCATTAGCTGTTCTTTAAATTGCATCTATTATACAGAGACTTCTTCACAATCATCTTCTCTGAGTGCATATGCCTTTTACTTAAATGAAGATGTTAGGTTCTAAGGTCATATTCCCAAATGTGAGTTGCATAACCCCATTAAATGTTTATTATGGCATTCGAAGTAGCGAATGGCCTCTAAATATGATGGGCACATGATTGGCTCCCAACCTGCTTAGACTCTATGTCGAAGTCTGACAAAGTCCCTTTGGGTAGTAGAATCTGTCCACTTGTATTAAAACATCCCAATAGTCCCCTTGGGTATTTTAATAGACCTATCTCGGCTAGTGACGGTGTGATGGACGTGGGTTTGATTCACCCCAGACAAGTTGCTTGTACATGGAATACGTGAAAGGTTCACACTAGCTCCAGAGTCTAATAGTGCTTTCTCCACTAATGCCTCCAATATTAGCAGGGTTATAGGACATCCGGGTCTTCTCTTCCACTGATTCTTCCCTCAATGATAGCATCTACTTGCTCAGTCAAAAGGCCTTTTTATTTACATTGAGACCTCTTTTCACAGGTACATAGGGTCAGCCGAATTTGCATAGGTGGGGACTTGTTTGATCATGTCAAGGAAGGAATGTGCTTTCACTTAGTAAAACCTCTAGCATTTCCTATTTGGTTAACGAGAAATTTTCTTTTTCGGAGAGCTGTGGGAATGGAGAAATTTGCTTAGTCTTCGCATCTTCCCTTGTTGTTATTTGTTCTTCTTTATTGTGAATTCGGCCTCTTGTAGGCGACTTGACTAGAGAATTTGGGGCTATTTGGTCTGATTCTTTAACACTTCTTAAAGTCACCCCTTGCCTTGACTTCATCAATTCTTACATTTGGATCATTGGTTGAGCTTTATTTCATGCACTCCTTCGTGTTGTTGTGGCGGGAGGAACCTTACCTTTACGAACCTGCGGAGTTCTTTGGTTGGACAACCCTCAAGAAATCTGGAGGTACATAATGTCTGACCTACTAGCAGTGAGCTCTCAAGCGCTTCAATTTCACAGTTGGTGCGAACATTCAATACCTTTTGTTCTTCCTGAAACGTGCCTACCACTTTGCTTAAATTCGGGATTGCTTCCCGATAGGGAAGTAGGTGGAAACTGGCTTCTTTGTTGTGTTGAAATTAGACGGCTGGCTGTACGTGCTCTAGGAAGGAATATAGCGGGGGTTTTGGCTTCCATGGCTTGGTTTGGATGATTTCTCAATTAGGGTTATAAGTGTTGCCATATGGAGCATTTTGTAGGGTGGCTTGTTTGATTCAGAGAACGCACGATCTCTTGACTAGGTGCTCCTACAAGGTATTATTTGTGACAATTGAAGCAAGAAGGTTGGGATAAGATAAATCATTCTTGCTTGCATTTTCATACTGATTTCTCTTCTCAGCTCCTCCAACCTTGAGTCAAAGTGAAATTAGTTTGCTTTCATCTCTATGTCTTCGGAAGAGTACCATGCCCCCTGAGTGTTAAATTTAGTCTTTAAACTTACCAGTTAGTTAACCTTGGCATTTTGAGGTTTCGTACATAGTTCAAAAAGTCCATGGCCTCATGCGGGTGTTTGCTTAAAAGTCACTTTACACATGGTTTCGACCAATTACTTCATGGGTGGAGACATACCATCATAAAAATGATTCACTAGCATCCAGTATAAATATAATTGGGCATGCATTGATAGTCTCCATGAATCTTTCGACAACGATAAAACTTTTTCATTATCATAGGCGAAGTAGGTGTAGATGCATCTTCAACATTAGTGGTCTTGGTTACCTTTGAAGAATTTTCAAGAATTCAACGAAGATCGACCAATTCTGACGTTCTTAGCCTCGATAATTGAAGCTAATTTTTAGCCTTATCTTCCCGGTGTCGGTGGGAATGCCTTTGAAGCAGGCAAATCCATGTCGAACCTCCTTCCTTAAAGTTGTGCATACTTCCTCGAATTCCGGATATGAGTATAAGTTCTCATTTCCCTTCCATGGAATGTAGAGCGAGGCACAAAATAGGGCCTTACATAGTGTCCAGCCAGGTGTAATTATCAGTCTGAAGTTTTACTCTTGGAGGGTGTATGTGATCCCTCATTGACCTATATGCTGTTGGATTCATAGGGGTTGCTTGTTGCCTCTGCTGTTCCTCAAGTAGAGGATCCATAGTCCCTTTGTGAACATTTGATTTCTGACCTTGCCAGCCGATTACTCATCATCTTTGCGATCTACACGATATACCCTCACGTCCCTTCATAAACACATTGCACAAAATGAAATAAACAAGAACATGAAACAAAGCTTGCAAAAAGACGGTGTTATGGCTCATATTTGTAAAAAAAGCAGTCACGTGCGCTAAGTGAAGAAAACTTGCAGTTCACACTTTTACTTAATCGGGGGCGAAGGTCACCAACACTTGTAATATAGTTACAAGTGCATATCAACTCATCTACTGTGGTTTGGCATATCCACAGCAGCGGCGTCATTTGATTAGTGCCACGGTAGGGTGATCGAATCAACAGTATTTGTTTCTATACTCCTCTGCCAAATAGTCAAGCTACGATATAGTGATCTGAGATCGAACACGGGGATGGGTTTTCATCCCACGAATGATTAACATCAATGTTTGAAAATGGTGAGACTTTTGTTTAGTTTTTGGTTTGGTTAAAAGCTTGAGGTGAGGTTGTTTGTTATTTTAGTTGCTTATAATAAGCTTAAATGAAAGTGTGAAATAGTAAAACCTTGAAGGCTTGGGTTTGCTAGATTGATAACATGGTACATTAAAAGTGTCTCGGGTTATTTCCTCGCATTAGGGCAAATAACATATAGTCAAAGCCCAAACCGGATCTTTGTTTATCTATAAAACTTAACCCTAGAACCACTCCTATTTGAGTCAAACCATTAAGCATTGAAAGTCCCATTCAGTTTGAAACTAGTTTCCCAACCTCATTTCCATGGTTCGTAAATGACATCCAAAAGAATATCGGTGCATCTACCATTAAGAATGCTTGAACCTAAACATGGCAGTATTGACCAAAGGAAGACATTAAATAACATTAAACCACTAGTTTGGAAAGTGAATAATAAATACGATACTGTATCATTTAAAGCAAGGACAAGCTGCCGGTAGTGATTACCGTGCCCTGCGGTGAAATTTGAGCTAAAATCAACAAAATTTATATACACCTAAGTTCCTACTATTGCCGTAGTCAAGCTCCTGCAGTATAGTGGTCTAGGGTCGAACACGGGGATGGGTTTTCATCCCAAGAATGACTCACCTTTATAGGTATAAAAGGTAAGGCTTTCTTTAGGACTTTGGTTGCTTCAAAAAGCAGGTGGAAGTAGGTTGAAAAGCGAGAAGTGTAAAAGCGAAAGTGAGTGTGAAAAAAATTAACTTTGAAGATTTGGGTCACTAACTTGGTAAATTAGGGCAAATGTCCTCTCGGGTTTTATCCTCGGCGTTATGACAAGCAACCTATAGTCCTGGCATAACGGATCTATGTTTAACTAGCAAACCTCACCCTAGCAACCAACTTCTATTTGAGTGACACGGGTAGCATGCAAGTATGGCCCTTTTTCGAGTTTGAAACCACAGCATTAAATAATCATTTCGGAGGCTCGTAAACCATCTAATGAACCACGGTGCATACAGCAATAAGTATGCTTGTATCCTAAAACATAGAGTATTGGCCAAATCAATAACATTCAATGTTCAGCCTGTTTGAGATGGGGACTACCTCATCCCAGTGCACGTGACTTTGTTACAAAGGGACAACATGCATATGCCGCATGTAAGCTAGCTTCCTTCCTCTTCAAAGAAAGGAGGCGTAGCCAAGCATCTCTTGAGTTGTCATCCTCCAAGAGGTGTTGGAAGCCTAGAAAGTAAGGGAAGGAGAGAAGAGAGGAAAATAAAACCACCCCAAATAAAATCTGAGACTTGTATTTACAAAGTAGAAAACATACAAATTCTTCTCTCCCCAAATTGTTGCTTCCCCCAATTCTCTATATCTCTATTACAAAAGAGGGTTTATATAGGCCACACTCAATACATGAAAATACAAAAAAGCCTACAAATTTAACAGTTAAAGACAATAGTAATACCAAATTTAATTAGGTTAGCATTAAATGCAAAAACATGACGAGCGGTGAATTTATTAGGAGTGAAAGATTTGTTAGGTAGCGAAATCACCATGCATAGCGAAAATGAAAATTCGCTAAAAACGACAATTTAAGCTAACCTATTGAAATTTTGTGGACAAGCGAAATTTATGTGAAATAGCGAAATCATGATTTTAAGCTAAACGATGCCTAAGCGGCGGTTTGGTCTGCGAAATTTGAGATTTAAGCTAAGGTTCGCGAAATTTTAAGCTAAGGTTGCGAAATTTTGCAATCCTTGCGAAAGAATTTCCCGCAACTCCGCGAAAAAGTCCATTTTATTGGTCTCGCATTTCATCTGTCTTCAAGCGCATCGATTTTCTTCACTTTTGCCTTGGTTTTTCGTGATTCAGCAGTTTGAAATTGGTGACATAAGTTAGGCTTCGCGATTCATCATACATCCCGATATTGAACTGCTAAAGTGCGCAAAAACCTGCAAAACAACCAAAAATAACCTCTAAACGGCATAAGTGATACTAAGAAGACTTGAACACTTCAATTGGCATTAATGGCTGATTAGTGCGCCTTGAAAGCACTCAAAACCACTATCTAATATAGGGTTCAAGTACCCTTTTGGGCACTAATCACACCCCCAACCAACCTTACTAGTCCTTAGCAATGCAAAAACAAAGGAGATGCATGGTGATTTTCAAAGGTTATGATTCCGGGTATAACGCATATAAACGACATGCCAAAATGAAAAATTGACATCAAAGTTGTAAGCGATATGAAAGAACCAAATCCATACAGAACAATTCGGTCAATCTTGGATCCACAGATTCCCTCAACTTGAATTTCCACGAAGTCTAATGGTTCTTTATATATAACTTGATTAAGCGATAAATTGCGAGTGAACTTTCCCGACTAACTTGACATAGCCTTAAAGCGTTGAACAACCTAGATAGGGATAGTTATATTTTCTGCCTTTATTCAATTGACATTTGTAGGATGCAATGCTTAAAATTCGACTACCAAGTGGTGTGTGAAGTTCGCAAATGACTCTGACGGTGGAGTTTAGGGCATCGAAGCCCAGGATCTGACCACTTAACTCCAAGGCCTTGGACTCAGAATGACCCGAAAATTAAGCACCTAAATCGTTAGACTCTACTATCCACCCATGTAGCAGAACACTAAATCGACTCCCAACCAATTTAAGGCATAGGCATCAGTTCAAACATGTACACCCCTCGAATGGTCTGCTTTCGGGTTTCAAGCGAAGCTTCACGAGCTTTATTTTCTTTTTCTTTTCTTTTTCTTTCTTTTTTCTTTTTCTTTCTTTCTTTTGGGAAGACAACATTGGTCTTCAAGTATAATTAACACAAACCTATCCTAGGTTGCCAACATGTAAAATGCATTTATCTGGCTTGAAGGAGTAAACAAATTCACGACTATTGAAATAATGCGGAGTGCGGTGTGTGAATTAGCATAAGGAGAAATTTCAAGTTGAGCATCTTTGGGCGTAATTGATAAAAAGTAAATTAAACTTGAATTTGTTCTATATAGGTGACAAACGATGGGTTCAATCTCATTCAAGCAGTTCATTCTCGATTGTAGCGATTCAAGGTTGATTGAAAGAAAACATTTTACACATGGTAAAGGCACAAAAACATGATATGTACAAAAAATTTGTATATATAAAAGCTGAATAGCTTTTGATATAGCCAAAATAGCTAAATACATGCATATCAAAAGCTAAACATAAATATTAGCACTCTTATGGCTAATACATAAGTCTGTCAAAAATTATTGTGGTGGTAGTGATTAACTATAAAAAATCATAAAAGAGACCTAACCACCTCAACTGCTTGTGGTGGTGGTGGTGGAATCTGAAAATTTATTCTTCTTTGCGGAACATCGAATAAAACAGCGTGTGGTGGGCTCCTCTCTCGATCGGGGACACGGGAAGACCCGGATGCGTCATGATGGCGAAGCATAGAGTAGTCTTGGGTTCGACCTGCAGTCTGGGATTTTGTGTGTATTTGCTAGTGAGGCGAGATAGCATCCATCACACCGGCTATCTCTCGGTGGCGCCAGTGCCACTGGCGGTAATTAATCTTGAATAGAAGGATGAGCGAAAATCATCTGTGCGATGTTGATGTGAGTCTGTGGAGGAGGGATGGAGGTGACATCGTGGAGCCAGGACTTCTGTTGTATCTCGGGCTCGAGGGCGGGTGTATCATCATATGATGGTCCTCGACCTCGACCCGGTACACTCTCTGGTCCCTATGGTCGTAAGTGGAAAGATCTGGGCATAGTCATCACCGCTCACTTGACATGACCAGAGGGCATGGACCCTAAATCGATCACAGGCTCGTTGGAAATCCCTGGATCTTTCGAACATGGCGGAGGAGTCTCGGAATAAACAATGGAAGACTCTGCTCGGTGAGTCCTTCGGATGGACCTTCTCCTCGAGGCTGACAGAGGCCATAACCCATTTCAGAGGAGTGGGCCAAATCCCAGAGATGGTGAGAGCCTCCAAGATGGCTCCCCTCCCTGCACATATCTTTATGAGGAGGAATAAGCATCGTCTGAAATAGATGATTGAGTGTGGCATCGAAGTGGGGAGGCGCCTCATAAAAATGCGGTCAGCCCCGAGTGGTGTCTACGGCGGTCTTTCGAACCATCTCGCGATGGCGGAGTGAGCCAGCGCTCGGTAATCCCTCTGCGTACAGGCGGCGGGTATATACGAGCCAAGGCTGTGGGGAAATATCTCTTCTTTGCTGAGTGCAGGGAGATCATCAATATTGACTGAAGCTCACGCGGACTAGCTGATCCTCTAGACGTCATCGAGTGGTAGAACTGCAGTACCACTCGTGGGTAGTAATACTGCCTCGGGGTCATGAAAGGCAATAGCGAATAATCCTCGATCAATCTCGCTGGACTCGGTATCGGATCAGCCTCGGTGCGGGGGCGATCATTAGTCGCGACTCCACGATGGAGCGGTCTGATGGAGTGAACATTCCGAATGGGGTTCCACTACAACCAATGGCCTCCGAATCCTGGCGAAATGACGATGTTGGTGATGTTGCGCCGGCGTGAATCATATTTAGTGACGACTGCGGTGAGAGGATGATGACTCGCTGGGCCAGATGTGCGGAACCACGGCGGAAGAACTGGGCCTCGAACTCTCCTCGAGTCTGGTGTTGATGCGGGTCCGTCCGTGTGATAGCGTCGAAATCCACGAGGCTCGTCAGTGCGCCTCGAGGGCCATTGATCAATCTTGAAGTAGGGCCGGGCTGAAGGCCTCCCTCTAGGTGTCTTGTGAATCTCACCGCGATCGAATCACGGGACCCACCAGAAATCTGAACCATACTTTTGAAATAGATAAAACTCAGGAAGAAAGCTCAGCTCCACGAAGTGGGTGATCGTTTGTGAGCTAAGTAGAGACTCCGGAGGCGGCGAGGCACTCGAAATAGCGGATGAACGGGGCTCAGCGGCCGGCTGAAATCGGCCTGAGCCAGCGTGAAACGATTAAAAGACCCGAATCTTTGAGTGAGTGAAATGCTGAACGAGCTACTGAAACGATGATGGTTCGAAGTGGGTCGATCGAGCGGGCTCAGTGGGGTAGGCGAGGTCTGACGAGGCTAGGGTGCACGAGGGGGATACTGGCGGGCGGCCATTTGGGCGACAGTGCTACGGCTGTGAACTAGAAAGTTGCAAGGCGAGTGAAGTGAGACCAGTGACGACAGAAAGTGGGAAGCTGAAATTTCTGTGGCGGCCAGACCGGGGTTTAAGCTAGGGAGGAGAGTATGGAAGTGATGGTTTGACGACCTCCCAGCTCTTATAGCTGGTTGAAGCGGCCAGAAGGAGTCATTTCCTCATATTTTTGCCATTTTAGCGATTTTTTTTTTTAAATTTGCTACACCTCACACTTCAAAGTTCAGCTTTAATATTGATAATATATAAAAATAAAGATTATGATAAAAATTATTAGGCAAACTATAATTAGAAATTATTACAAATGACCATAAAATATAAACAAAATTATAAAAAAAACAAAGCGCTAATTTGGAAACTTTCTAAAATAGTGATTAAATCAGAGAATAACAGATTAAGGCGGAAAGTAAAAATTGTGGAGCTACGCAATTGGACTAAGCAAGACCGGTTGATCCAAAATTTTGAGGGTGGGGAGGCCGATCTCCTCAACCCCTATGATGAAGCTATGGGTTGACTCATGGTTTGGGTGACCAATTGTTGATGTGGTCCTTCTTGCGATGGCTTTGGGGTGATCGGTGAAACTGGTTGAGTGTGATGCTGGATGTCTCCTCTTCATCTTGGTAGATTACTCCTTGCACTTCTGGGTACTGTTTTCACGCTGTGACCCGATTGAAACAACTATTAGTTCTTTGATTTTCATTTTCTGTAGCTCATGTTTGTTGTTCAAATGAAGATGTTCAACTCAAGGTCATGTTACCAGGTAGGATTGCATGACTCCATTAAACAATTTATTATTGCATTGGTGTGTGAAATGGTCTTCGTTGATTGGAACACAGTTGGGTTCACTTGCAATTGGCTCGGTGTCAAGCACTACAAAATCTACTGGGTAGTAGAATTTGTCTATTTTTACTAAGACATCCTCCTTCTATCACTTAGGAGATTTTCCAGCGATCTATCGACTGATGAAAGTGTGATGTTAAAGTGGGTTTAAGTTCACTAACCTAGCCTTGTATACGAATCTGACATAGAGGTTCCTGCGGCTCCTAAATCAAGCAGGACTTTTCTATGCAATTCCTGATATTAGTGAGTGTGGGAGATCAGGATCTTTAGTATTTGGCCAGGTGTTGCTTTGGATTATGCTTGACTTGTTCGGTGAGAAATGCACTTCTTCGATACAATCCCTTCTTGATTGTGCAATCCTTCAAAAATTTTGCATAAGCGAGGGACTTGTTGATTATGTCCAATAGAGAGGTATTTAACTTTAAAGCGCGCCAGACCTAAATACACCTTGTTGGGGTCTGCTTTACCTAGTGCTTGTGGAAATGGAGGTGGTATGCGGTATTTCATTGAATCCTCCTTTGGAGAATAATACTTTCAGGAGCTGCGGTTCTTCTCCTTGATTGTATTCTTCAACGAGGCTTTAGCATGGTTGATCAACCTCTTGCCATCCTGGGTGGTCTCAGCCTTAACTGTTCGTCCCAGTTGTTGTGGATGATCCCACTGCCTCATGAATTCCCTTGGGATTTTAGGTATTTGTGATGGAAACCTCCCTTTATCTTGTACACTCTAGCAACTTGTTGATCTTAGTGATTGAATACTGCTTAGGTTGTCAATTCACGGTTGAGGTGCTCGAGCCCATCTATTCTCTTATTCGGTGTACTTTCTACGATGTCAATCTTTTGTACCAGTTGCACATTGATTCCTTTTGTTCCTGACAAAGTTGCCACACATCAAATTCAATATGGCTTGACCCTTTGGAGAAGAGGATGGTTGTTGTGGCAATGAGGAACAAGCGGGGTTTGCTTTACAGGAGTGCAAAGTGGAGGTTGGGTCTCCATGCCAAAGTTAGGGTGATTCCTCAGGTGGATTGTAGGTATTCTTAGACGTGGATTATTTGTGGCTTGTATTGTCCTACAGTGTTTGCACATTCTGACATCAAATCCTTCACTGCAAGGGCCATAGGACATGGTTCTACTGGGTGCACAGGGGATTGGAAATTGGTGCAAGGATTGGGCAGTAACAGGATTACCTGATCCTTGCATGCACTTCTTAGGCTGTTTGCCTTGACTCCTCACTTTCTAGCTAGGGTTGAAATCCACAGCTCTCGAACCTCATACCCTCTGGCGTTTACCTTCCCACCCTTTTGGTTAGCTGGTGGTCTCATCCTATCAATTCTCTAAGGGTTAGGCTCATCTGACCCTTAGAGTTTCAGCCACGTAATTTAAAAAAATCCATGGCTTCATTCAGGATGTTTTGCCTTAAGTCTCACTCCACACATAGTTTCAAAACACCTGTGGCAGAGAAGACATACCACCCATCAGTGGTTCACCAACATCAAGTATCAAACCCATGATGTGAATGGGCATTTATGGTTTCCATAAATCTTTCCCATTTGGTAAAAATCTCTCTCACCATCTGTATAATTTAAAAGGTATAGAATTTGTCTCTTCCATTGTTGATGACCTTGACATGGCTTCTTAGGAATCTGCTATGGCTCGGCCAATTTCTAATGGTTCTAGGCCTCAATAGGTTGAGCCATATCTTGGCCTTGTCCTTTAGAGTCAATGGAAATGCTTTTAACCCGACAAATCATGTCCATCATACCTTCCTTGAAATTAGTGAAACCTCCTCAAAATCCCTAATATAGTGTATGGATTTTCATTTTCCATACCATGTTGTATTGGGAGTAGAGGGTGCAAATATGGCCTCAACGCTGCATCTTCGACGGAGGGATGATCTGAGGATGGAACGCCAGCTCTGGAGGGTGGATCTGATCCTCATGGTTCCTTATGCATTTGGATTCATTGGGGTTCCTGGTTGGCTCTGTTGTTCCTCAGGTATGGGATCCATGGTATCAGTGTGTACACTAACTTCACTAGCTGGGTCAAGTTGTGTACTAATCCTATGTTGTCTACCTGATGTGTCTCTATCCCAGCATTGCATACACTGTACAAAATTGAGGCTAACAAAGAGAACCAACTATCTTGCGAAAAAGATTAAGATTAACCAGCAAAAATTAAAAAAACTATCTGAATGAAAAGCTGGCTTGGTCTGATTCTTGCTAAGTCTTGAAACACAGAGTTCTGTGGCAGCTGGCTTTTCTAAGAGGTAAAAGGTTACCTTCACTTGTGATGTTGATCACAAGTACATGACACCATTAGTAGTTTGGAACCATCCCAGAACATGGCGTATTCGTTAGTGCCCACGGTAGGGCTGAGCTAAAATCCAACAAGAATTTATATACACCTAAGTTCCTACTCTTTGCCGTTGTCCAAGCTCTTTGCGATGCTTATAGTGGTCTAAGTCGAACAGGGATGGGTTTTCATCCACAGAATGACACATAGGTGTAAAAAGACAAGGCTTTCTATTTGGACTTTGGTTGCCCAACAGTGGAAGTAGGTTGAAGAGATTATAGCGAGTGAAGTGTGAAAAAAATTAACTTTGAAGATTTAGGTCACTAACTTGGTAAATTAGGGCAAACAAGTTTCTCGGGGTTTATCCTCGCGTTATGACCAAAAGCAACCTATAGTCCACAGCATACTTAGGATCTATGTTTAACAACAAACCTCACCCTAACAACAACTCTATTTGAGTCAACACCGAGGTGGCATCTTTGACTATAGCCCTTTTCGGTTTGAAATTTTAGCATTAAATATCATTTTTAGAGGCTCGTAAAGACCATCTAATGAACCCGCAGTGCATCTAGCAATAAGTATGCAGCATCTGGCACATGGAGTGGTGGCGAATCAGTAACATTCCAAAGCTATTGACCCTAATTTGAGAAGATGAGGACCATAAATACGGTACTGTGACTTTTGTTACAAGAGGACTGACATGCATATGCCCCATAACCAAGCCTTCCTTCCTCTCTTCAGAAAGGGAAACTGTAAATCTCTTGAGTTGTCATCCTCAGAGGGATGTTTGGAAACTAGAAAGTAAGGAAAGAGGAGAGAGAAGAGAGGAAAATAAAATACAAATAAAATACGAGACTTTATTTACAAAAAATAGCACCTAAATTCTTCTCTCCCCCCAAATTGTTGCTTCCCCCAAAATTCTCTATATCTCTATTACAAAAGAAGTTTTTATATAGACACTTTCAGTACATAGAAAAATACCAAAAAAACCTACAAATTTGGCTAAGTTAAAAGGACAATAGTATTACACCAAATTTGGAGTCGGTTAACATTAAATACAAAAACATGGCGGACGAGTGAATTTCGCTAGGAGTGAAAAATTTCGCTAGGTAGCGAAATCCTGTACATAGAAAATAGAAAATTCGCTAAAGCTTGACAATTTCGGTAGCTTAAGCGAGGGAATTTATGTGATAACGAAATCATGAATTTTACTGAAACGATTCGCCTCATCAATAAGTCTATTAGATCAATTAAATTTAATAAAAATTCACAATTCTCAATCTATAAAGAACTAAATGCTCATAAATTCAATTAATGACTCTATATTTAATCTTTTTTGTCTTATTTGCATCAATTTTCTTCTGCACATTCTTGGTTTTCATTGATTCTTGGGCTGGTTGATGGTGACACTCAGTTCAAACTTCATGATTCATGCCCAGCCCGATAATTTGCTAAAGTCTTGAAAACACATAGCAAGCCAAATAACCTCTAAACGGCATAAGTGATACTAAGAAGATTTGAACACTTCAATTGGCATTAATGACCTCATTAGTGCGCAAAAAGCACTCAAAACCTATCTAATATAGGGTTCAAAATTGCACTTTTTGGGCACTAATCAAGTAGCCCCAAAACCAAACTAGCAACCCTCCTCTTGAGGTATGAGGAAGCATGACATCCACTTGAGTTGTAATCCTCAAGGGGGGTTGTTTTGACGGTAGAAAATGAGGGAAAGAGGAGAGAAGAGAGCAAAAAACCTAAAATGAAAGGCTGCTTGGGAAAAACTTACATAAAATGGACTCAGTCAGAAGGGTTCTAAAAGTTAGGCTAAGCGAAATTTCGCTAATGTAGAACAGCTAGCTTAGAAAAATTTAGCTAGGATTACTTGAAATTTTACCATGGTGCAATTTTCGCAATCCTACTGAATTTGGCCAATGCATGGCGAAATTCCCGGGGTTTCCTCCTCTTTTTCCTATCTTGCCCTTTGCATCACTTCATGGTTTTTATTCATCAATTTGCCTTCAATTCTTCAATTCATTTTGACATTTCATCGCCTCAGCTTGGTGAAATTACCGAGGATTCTCACATTCAGCATCAATAAGAAGCCAAGCTCTCTAACTGAAGTTCCCAAGATCTGCAAAACTATCCAAAACAATCTCGAAAACAAATTAGAAGCACTAAGTGGACATGCACATGACAATTGGCTTAATTCATATGATTAGTGCGCAAAAAGCACTCAAAACCTATCTTGAATAGGGCTCAAAATAGCACTTTTTGGGCACTAATCAACTTTCGTATTATCTTTTCAAAGATATACTCAATCTATATACTTATTTCATGTACTCGTTTTATATACTCATTCATGTACTCATTTCGTATACTCATTCATGTACTCATTTCATATACTCATTCATGTACTCATTGTATACTCATTCATGTACTCATTTCATATACTCATTCATGTACTCATTTCATAGTTACTTGGTAAAACTACAAAATTCTTGAAATAAAGAATAGAGAGTCGGAAGACAAACCGAAATTTGTCGAGATCTAGCTTCCTTCTCATGATCTAGGTCCTCGGTTGAGCAGTCATCACGTCCTTAGTCGATAACATTCATGCCACTCTTAATTGGATAAACTAATTTATTAAACAATTTTGGTAGATTACAAATTTATTTTGTTAGCAGTCTTAGGTTAAGACACTAAGTCGGCCAGAAGGCGGCGAACCCACCCCACAATTATTCATTTCTTAGGGTCCACTGAACATCGGTGTCACGAATACGGGACTTAACGGTGCGAAAACATGTCAAAAATGGGCATTGGAACAATAGAATGCAAATTCACTTTGACTGTACCGATTATAGGTTATCCTTATCAATTGATGCAAGATGCAGGTTTAGTGACTGGTGCAGTTGCCTCTTTGCATCAATGCCGTGCAGCTCAGCCGTGCCGGTACACCCTACGGGTTTTTGCCTAGAAATGTGCGGGATTTCATTTCCACATTTTCTTCCACAACTCTTCTCGATTCGTCCCATACAAAAAACCAACATGGAATCTAACCAAAACAACTCGAATGTGGTTTGGGCTAAATAAAAATCCATTTCCTCAAATTAGGGCTTTGCACCTAAAATCGAATCAAAGGATGAGGTTAGGGTTTTGATTTATTACCTTGAACCTCTTCAAATCTCTTCTTGTGTGTTGCTTGGTCTCTTAGGAACCCAAGAAATGGAAACAAAACCAACCAAAAGCCACTCCTCCTTGCAAACCCTAGATTTTCTCCCCTTTATCCTTCCTTTCTCCCTCAAAAATGGGATTTACTCACAATGAGCATCTAAGACCAAGTTTGGTCTTTTAATCTCTCTTAAGTGTAAGGCCATGTTTGGCCTACACCCATTTCTCATTTCTCATTTTTTTGTCTTAAGTCACTTAATCTTCATAAGGCCTTGTTTGGGCCACCTGATAAATCGATTTTCATTTGGTATTCTAACTCTTTATTTCCTTTCCTTATCATTTTATCATTTATTTCTCATTAGCATTTTAAGCTATCGGCTGATCATAGGTCCTCATTTTACAATTTTTCACATTGCCCTTTTTCACTTAAGGTTATTTATGGGTTCGATCAGATTTTCTCATTTTAGCATAAAGATGTTAAATCCTTAATACTCACCTTATCAATTACATTTCTGGCAATTTGTCAATTTATCAATTTTCCGGAGAAAAACCCAGTTTGGCTTTCGATTCATACCCGAGGAATATATAATAAAATTATTATAAAAATTCTAGAATTTTGAGCGATCCCCATGGGGCTACCTATCATTAATCTTGACTTTAACCCTAGGTCTCATAGCTACATATGGAGGTTTCATGTAGCTACATTGGGAGGCTTTAGGTGGCTGATTTTCAGCGGGATTTATAGGCTTTAGATGGCTGAAATTTCAGCTCGGTTATGGGGAAGTTAAGCAGCTGCATTAGGAGGCTTTAGATGGCTGAAATTTCAGCTCATTTTTAGGGAGTTGAACGCTTCTATATGGGTAGTTTCATGTAGCTGCATATGGAGTTTCATGCTTCTGACCAGGAGGCTTTGGTGACGATTTTCAAGCTGGTTATAGGCTTTAGATGGATGAAATTTTAGCTTTGTTCTGGGGAGTTGAACAGCTAAATATGGAGGTTTTATGTAGCTGCATTAGGGGGGCTTTAGGTGGCTGAATTTTAGCTAGATTGCATGAAGTTAAGGTGGCTGTAGGTGGGGGTCAATGGGGTTGAGTCAGCTGGGTTACATGTGGTCTAGGGGGTTGCATTGATTGTAGGTTAGTGAGCTCCATGGCCTTAGTTTTAATAAGGTTGGGTGGCTTGGGTGGCTTGGGTTTGACCATCTATAATGAACACTTGGTTTTGTTTTAGCCATATCTGGCTCCATTCAGACTCCCAGATCATGCCTTAGTTTTTGTTGGTTTCATATTCTTTAAGGTATATTCGACCAAATTTGAGGATTTTCCTCAATCGATCGACCCAGTTACATTTATTGTAGCTTGAAGCTCATCCTTTTAGCTTCGTTTCAAGCCAAAACATTTCGCGAAGCTCAAGCCCGTTCGTTCACAGCACACTTGTAGACCTTGTTGGTCCCGAGAAACTAAGCTGGGCTGAATTAAGGTGGACACCTTAAGTTGTGAAATGTGGGTTAAGAAAGCGATTTGTTTGATGTTTAGAGGCGAGACACATTATTCGTTTGGTTTGATATTCGTATGCGCCATGATGTTTATGCTTTGATGTTGGTTGCGTACTTGTGTTGATTGGCTCACCTTTCCCCGCAGCGCTTAGCTAGGGACCACAGGTATGTGCTTTGATGTTCGGTAGTGTATTTCACATGGATGCTGTGTTTGAATATATTTTACTTATATGTTTGTTGGCTAACCTTTGATGTAGCATGTGGCTAGGGACCACAGGTACACACCATTTTCATTTTTTGTTGAGTGTTCTTAAGCATGCTAGATACGATTAGGATTATGCGTCATGTATCGACTATTTGCTGAGTGACAATGATCTTTGACAGTATGCTCCAATGTACAATTCATTGTAGAGACCCGAGTTAGAACATAGGGTTTCTACCTCGCATGAGGTACCTTCCTAATAAGTAACCTTGATCCTCGAACCCTGAAGTCTAGTTTTGTAGACCGCTTTTTCCTGACTAGAGTCAATTAGCAGTTTTTTTGTTCTTACTTTATTTTCCCCTTTATAAAATAAAAATAAAAAGTAAGTGGCGACTCCAAACAAAACCGTTCCTCATTGGGGATGGATTTTCCAAAGCTCGAAAATCAACTCACTTTTCTATTAATAGCTAGTCAGCGCCCGGCTGGGTGGATCGATGGGGTCCAACCTCACTACGCGATAAATCTACATATTTTAATTTTTCCTTCCAGACGAAATAAGCACGCTTTGAAATGAAATCACTCACTTGGTTTTCTTACCTATGTTAATTTTAGTTTCTTGACATCCTTTCTTTTTCCTTCTTCGATTAGTTTGTAGTCTCTATTCTTGCTTCTAATCTTCCCTTATTGAATCTCCTTTATGGTTTCTTCCTCATTCTGTTGTATTCTTCCATAATCTCATTCAGGTTTGGAATCAAATTTTTTTGTTTAGACATAGTTGAAGGCTGGTTTAGGATCTAGGGTTTTCGAATGCAAATGGGAGACAAGCTTGGTAGATGAATGGTTTGGTGGAGTGGTTTTTTTTTTTTCAAATTTGGACTTTTGAATGTTTTAGGTTCTCTATTTATAGGCCCAATTATTTTTTTTGTGCTTTTCATTGTCGCGACAATAAAATTTTATGTCGCAACATATATCAGTCTTGTGGTTTAAAAAGGTATGTCGGGACATAACATTTTGTGTCACCACATATTAATGCAGAGGCTTCAATAAATAACATGGCGTATGATTTTGGGGCAAACATTATCATGACAATAAATTGTTGCGACTAAGAATTAAAATGTTGTGATATTGTTTTGAACCTCTTTAGTGAATCCTTTGTTGCGACAGAAAATTAAATGTCGCAAAAAACCAATGTAGTAATATTTAACTCAAATGACATGACATAATTTCTTGCAATATGAGAAAGGCCAGAGTAATCTTTGTCTCGACAAAGAAAAATAATGTCACGAAAAAACTTGAATTTTCATCTTAAATGGAAGATTTAACAATTTCAACCACTTAACACACAAAACAGTATCCTATGCATTCTAACCTCTAAAATCATACTTGTGAATTCATTTTCAACAACAAAGAATTTCAATTCAAACATGGCTGATTCAACACAATTTCTCATTTCAACAAACAATCAGCAATCCATTCATCAAGTTAAGTAAATAACAAAAAGTTCATGAAAGCTAAATAGGAATTTTCTCATAAAATTTTTTAGCATGCTGTCTTGTTCCAAGGTGTATTATCTCCTCTGTTGCATCACATCTACTCATGTACAGTAGATTTACTTAATGATTAGCTTTCATGACCTGAAAATCAATTAAATCACACAATAAAAGTTTTAAAATTTTAAACTCAAATGTTAAACACTCAAAAATCTAGCAGCTTAATTTTATATATATATATATATATATATATATATATATATATATATATATAAAATGAAAAATTTCTTGGGTTTGCCTCTAAGAATTTGCTTTGTTTCATGTCTTTAGCTAAACATTGTTGTCTTGTGTTTTCTTTTTAGCAATCCCTTGCTTCTCTTCAAATCTAGAACTCTTCTTCATTTAACTTCCCTCCTAAATAATGCTTCAATCTCTGGTTATTAACCTTAAACTTATTTCTAGATTTAATTTAGGTGTAATTTGCTCCAAAAGGTGTAGCGCAATCAACGTGTAGAGACCCTCCATTTAGTTTAGGAACTCAGGAAATAATTTAAGCCTTGGTGTATAAAAGAATTTGGAGTCTCCTAGCACTGAGCTTTCTTTACTATTTAGGTATCCTCTGGTCAGGCCATTTCTTGGTTTTATCCTTGTAAATTCTTGCATTGTCATAGGCTTCATTTATCAGCTCTTCCAACTCACTCAATTGAAGAAATCTCTTTTCCTTTATAGCTTGAAAATCAAAGTTCAGTTTCCTGATAACCCACATTGCCTTATATTCCAGTTCCAGAGGTAGATGACAGTGTTTTCCAAAGACTAGCCTGTATGGGAACATTCCAATAGGAGATTTATAGGCCGTTCTATAAGCCCAAAGTGCATCATCAAGCTTTGTTGACCAATCTTTTCTGCTTTCATTAACCGTCTTTTCCAATATATTCTTTATCTCTTTATTGGAAATTTCTGCTTTCTCATTTGAATTGAGGATGATAAGCCAGTCCCATAACATGCCTTACTTCATATCTGCTCATTAGTTTTGCAAACAGTTTGTTTGTAAAATGGCTTCCCTCATCACTAATAATTGTCCTTGGGGCTCCAAATATACTCAAGATGTTTCTTTGAATAAACCCAACAACAGTGTTAACATCATTTATGGGACAAGCTATTGCTTCCACCCATTTGGATACATAATCCCACATCACAGAAGAATGTCTGATTTCGAATGAGGGTGGAAAGGCTATAAAGTCTATCCCCCATACATAAAAAATTTGCACCACCATAATTCCTTGTAGAGGCATTTCATTCCTTCTGCCTATGTTGCCCATTCTCTGACATCTATCACAATGTTTCAGCTTTCATAACAGTCTTGGAATAGAGTTGGCTAATAAAAACCTGATTGGAAAATTTTCAGTTCATTCTGTCTCCTGCAAAATTCCCTCCATATGGTGATGCATAGCATTTATTCAAAATTCCTTTTTGTTCTGCCTCTGGTACACATCTTCTGATAATCTGATATGCTCCTCTTCTAAAAAGAAATGGATCATCCCATATATAGAATCTTGCATTAGTCCTCAATTTTCTTTTCTACTGGTAGCTAAAATCTGGCGGCATAATTCCATAAGTTAGGTAATTAACAATATCAACATACCATGGTATTTGAACTGACACTTGAAAAAGCTGTTCAACAGGGAAATTTAATGCTAATTCAGTCTCTCTTTCATCTTCTTTAGGCTTTTCTAGTCTTGATAAGTGATCAATTATCACATTATCACTGCCTTTCTTATCTTTGATTTCCAAATCAAACTCTTATAGCAATAAGACCCATATGATTAACCTTGGCTTTGCATCTTTCTTTACCATAGATATTTGATTGCTGCATGATCAGTGTGTCTAATAACATGGGAAATTTAGCTTAGACAACTTATAATCCAGTTGTAGAAATATTGTGACCCAAGACAATGCCTTATGTTACCGCAGTGGCAGCATACTGATGTAATAAGAATTTTTTCTTGGCATCTCTGAAATACAGTTTTCAAACTATGCTAACAATGTTTAAAACTGGATCCATAAAAGCTAGTGATCCATGAAGATTTCCATACCCTCTTCACGAATGCGAAAATATAGACATCATATACACCTTTGAAGGTGGCGAGCATTACATAATCTAAATATGGCATCCTTTTGAAGGCAAAGGTGCCATAAGGACAAGTAAAAGTGGTGTTCTCCTGATCTTCAGGGGTTATGTCAATTTGATTATAACCAGAGTATCCATCAAGAAAATAGAAATGGGGGTGTCCTGCTAACGTGTCCAACATTTGGCCAATGAAAGGTAGAGGATAATGATCATTTCTTGTAGCAGTATTCATTCTTCTATAGTCTATACACAACCTCCATCCTGTCACAATTCTTGTTGGAATTAATTCATTCTTCTCATTTCTGATGATAGTGAATCCACCTTTCTTGGGAACCATGAACTAGGCTTACCCAAGGGCTGTATGATATTGCATAAATAAAGCCTGTAGTTAGCCATTTCAATACTTATTTTCTGACAACTTTTTCATAATTGGATTCATCCTTCTCTGATGTTCTATTGAAGTCTTTACATTTTCCTTAAAGAGGATTTTATGCATACAAATGGAATGACTGATTCATTTTAAATCATCTATTAACCAAGCAATGGCTCCCTTGTACTTCTTGAGAATTTCCAACAGTTTTGCGTTCTTTGTGCTCTGTCAAGTCAGCTGATATAATTTCTAGCTTAGATTTCCCAGCTTCAAGGAAGGCATACTTCTAATGTTTAGGCAATTCTTTTAGAATTAAACCCTCTGATCTTGTGTTTATACGAAACCTTCCCGCCACTAACTACTTGATTTTTACACTTTGCTTTCATTAAAGTGATCTTGCTTCTTTAAATTCAAAATTGGAATTCAGAAATTCAACTTCAGGACATTCAATATACTATAAATGCATCTCATTTTCATTCATTGAACTATGAATCTTACAATCATTTTGGGTTCATAGCGGTAAAGACTTTAAACCTCTGATATTCTGTCCGGCATTATCAATTGAGTACATTTCAAACTTCGATTGAATTAAAGTGGACTACTTCATCTCCAACCTTGAGAGTAAGGTCTCCTTTATTTACATCTATCAAATCTGCTCCTGTAGCAAGGAAAGGCCTTCCTAGTAGTAGTGGGACTTGTTTATCTTCTTTAATATCAATAACCATAAAGTTTATTAGGAAAATGAACTTTCCCACTTTCCTAAGCCTCAAGGATACCCTGCGTTAGAGCTAAGGTTTGTTTTTCCATCTGGTCATGGCTATAGGGTAGCTCCCAATCTCAGATTTTGATGACAATAGATAAGGGCATCAAATTACTGCTAGCTCTAGAATCACATAGTGCTTTTCCCATTTCAGAATTCTCTATGGTGCAAGGAATGGTGAAGCTACCAGGATCCTGTATTTTCATTGGTGATGTCCTTTAAATAATTGCACTGCAGGTTGCTGTTAGGCTCACTACTCCTTCAGCAAATTTCCATTTTCTGCTCAGTATATCCTTCATGAACTTAGCACAGTGAGGCATTTGAGTCAGTTCCTCAGAAAAATGGATATTTATCTTTATCTTCTTGAATATGTTCAAGAATTTAGAGAATTGCTCTTCTAGCTTAGCTTTCTGCAACTTATGAGGGAATGGGACTGGAGGCTTATAAGCTTGCACCTCTTAGTTCTTTCTTAGTTTACCCTCTTCAATTGGCTGCTCTTACTGCACCTTTACTGTTCTTTACTCTTTACTAATTTAAGGCTTGTGTTGCTTTGTCTCTTCTACAATTTACGCATGCTTTTCTCCCAAGCCATCTTTATTTTCTCATTTCTTCTCTTTCTTTCAATTCTCTACCACTCTAATAGAATTGCCATACAGGTCTTTAAGTTCTTCTTTATAACTCTTGGAAGGCATCTTGATGGTTTTTTGAACTCTTGAGGGCCGGTACCCTTACTTGTGTCTCTAGATTTCTCAGAGAGGCATTTGTATTGGCTTGAAACACATTTGTGTTTGCACAAATCTTTGCTAGTTCAACAAATTTTGTTCATGAATGTTTCAATAGTCTCTTGTTTTCTCCCATGAGAGCTCAACATTTGTTCTTGAAATCTTGAGACCTTCTTTGTATGATTCGCTCTACGGATTTGTTCCTCTTGTTGTTGCCCTTGGAACCCTGCAGACAAATTGATACACTTAGCGGTCTTTGACCTTGTTGTGCTCCACCTCCATATGAAAAATTTTCATGGTTCCTTAGTGTTGTGGTGTACTGGGTTGGAAGATTGGCATTAGGCTTCAAATTGTAGCTCATATTGACAAATTGATCCTCCTCCACCTCATAGGGACCCTCATCAAAATATGTGTTTTTCTTTGTAGGTAAAAGTTTGCATTTAAAAATTGGTTTTAGTCTAAATCTTGCAAGTTTTACAATATACTCAGTAATAAAGTGGACTAAACAAGTCTGAATATCATTCTCATGAGGATTGACATGAGAATCCGAAGATCAATTACCCACACTACTCAGATTTCCCTTATTTGAACCCCAATTTGTAAAATGACTTAATAAATTGTTTTATAAGGTTTTTCTCTGTTAGAAACAAAATCAAATGTAACTGAATCAGAGATTCCACTGAATTGAATACACATTGAGAAATGAACCAGTGTTTTTTATCATTCAATTGAACAAGTTAAAAAAAATTAAGTTAGCTATGATTATGAAATCTGGATTTGTCCAAGAGCATAATATTATAGTCTTGGATTCCTCCTAACACTATACATTTCACTAACCAGAATTCCATATGCCTTTCTAGGTCAAGGGTCTAATTAGCTACTTTTGAAAATGATCCTCTTTAAGATCTGGTTGTTTTCTTTTCTAATACTTTACAACCATTCTTGGGGCTGCGATACGCGTCCTGAGACGAGGGATAACCCTGAAGCCTTTCCCGATTCAGGTGGTACTTACCGATCTACATTTCATTAGAATTCTCTCTTTCCTTGATTAGAATCTAGCTATTGCGGGATCGAGATCATTCTGTTAAATTTAGATGAAACCTCTAAGGATTAAAAATGGGTCTCAACGAACAATCCTAATTCCTCAGGAAAACTATTTGTTAAACAACATAATTAAGCTTAGAGTACATTAGTTCATGAATATTAATGCAGAATACCCCCAGGTGACTGCTTTATACCCTCAGGTTGTCCATCTCTATGTCACTCAAATGGATCCTGGAAATCAGAGTAAAGACAACTCTTTTTGGGTATTAACCACTAATATGCAGAACAATACCAAACAAGAACAATACTGATCATATCAACTGACACACCCCCACCCCTTACTAGCGAGTGTGTAGACCTTTTCCTCACCCGACCGTTGCTTCTAAGGTTCAGAAAATCCCATGAAGCGAAGTGAGTGTTTGCTAAACTCATCTTTAAATTTTTCCTTTCTAAACTTTTGATTTTATAAAATCTCGGCAGCATAACAGCTGCATATAGGACATGTTCTAAATCTTGTAAACACAATTTACACTTTTCAAAATATGGCAATCAACACACTCTTTCAAAATACGGGCTCTATCCATTTCTTAGCTCAGACTACTTGCACATACATATGCTCAGTTGTACAAATTTAAGTATTTCCTTACAAAATTAGTTGTCCTGATGCTAGAAGTCGGAGAATACTAAAATGCTCCCGTCGTGCACAATACGGAAAATAGTTTAAAATAGGAAAATAATAAGGCTAAGCAGGCTCAGTAGTGTATGCTTTATAAAATACTTGCTTTTTTTTGAAAATATCTCCATTATGCATTCTCTTCACAGACATTTTCAAAACTTGCTTCGCTATTTATAAAGTTTATAAAACTTTTCATAGCTTCTTACTTCTTTCTGCTTAAAAGTTTCCCTAAAACTTTCATAGAATACTTACTTGCTTGAAAAATGCTTATGAATAAGATCAACAAATTTGGGAGGCCTTTCTTGCTTCTTGTACCTAGTAACCACGGGAGCACAGGCTAATCGTGCCGAGTGGAAGGACTGGGTCCACGTCACCCCTGAGGCCTTGGCCCGCCTTCACCTTTTCGGTAAAATATGGTGGAAAGACCTTGTGTCCTACGCCACCATATATTATGGCGTGTAACCTATATACTCCCGATGCGTGCGAAGCCCTTTTAATATACCATGATGCGAACTAAGTTTACCTACGGGCAAATCTAAACCGTGAAGTGATGTCTAACTGCTGGTGCGCGTGCAGTACTTGTAGGTATACTTGCTAGTACTAAAGTTTCTTAAGGCTTGTTTTACAAAATAAAATTTGCTTGCTTGTTTTAAAATATGGTTTCTAGTGAAACCATTGCTTGCTTGCTTGCTTGCTTTTCGAAATATGGTTTAATAAATCAAACCTTTGCTTGCTTGCTTTCTTTCTAAATCACATTGCTTGCTTGCTTTTCAAATATGGTTTACAATCAAAACCATTGCTTGATTGAAATATGGTTTAATACTTTAAAACCATTAACTGTAAATATGAAATTTAATACTTTAAAACCATTGCTTGCTTAAAATATGGTTGAATACTTTAAAACCATAACATTACAGTGTAAAACGATTTATAAATAATACACTAGTAATTGAAAAAAATAAGTTTAGAACACTCACATTTTTCGGTTACAAAACTTGAGCATGACTCCACAACTTCTCACGCCTTGCTTTACCTTACTCAAGAGAATATGGCGAAAACATTAATCGCCTGTGTAATCACTTAAAATTTAACGTACTTCACAGGCAAGTCACTTTTAGTAACTAGCATTACTCACACTTAACAAATATCACCGAGGCGGCGAGGTATGGTATGTTTTTCACTTAGGTTATTCCTATTTGAACTCCCGTTAATCATTTATTATGGTTCCTATACCCTTGGTATGCGAATTTGAGCTTAACTATGAAAGAATAACAAAAATCAGGGTTGTAGGGGCCATGAATGCAGAGTCTTAAATCGGTTCGGTAAGTGTCTGATCAACGGATGAAACTCTTGATACAAATTGGCCTCTGCATGGGTGTATAGGTACCACCACAATTTATGAATCTTTAGTACCACTTCTTGAAATGCCCGATAGCCAGATTTTGCCAATTTGAGTACCACTTTTCTTCTCCATCTGACTTCTATTCTGTACCTCAAAAACCAACATGGAATTTACCCAAAACCACTCCACAAACACTTGTATTGGTGGTTTAGAACTTCTTACAACCGAACCCTAGGTAAGAATCCCATGAATCCTTACCAAGGTCCACCAATTCATATAAAACCATAGAAATATGATGGATTCCATGTTTATCTTATACGCTGGGGTTTTACCCACCTGAGCTTCAACAATCTAGGGTTGGGATGATCACCACGACAAAACCCAGGTTTGGAACAACCAAATATCCATCTGAACCCCTTAGTAACCCATATAAAACCAAAACCCATGCAAAAATCCAAAGATCCATACCTTTATTCTCTTTTTCTTCTTCTTCTCCTCCATTTTCTTCTCCCAAAACGTGGAGCCCTAACTTGTGAGACCAAAAATGAAATGTTTTGTTTGTCGTCACTACCTATATTATCATCGTTTATTTAATTACAA
Organism: Tetrastigma voinierianum; assembly: GCA_016808115.1. Taxonomy (NCBI): domain Eukaryota; kingdom Viridiplantae; phylum Streptophyta; class Magnoliopsida; order Vitales; family Vitaceae; genus Tetrastigma; species Tetrastigma voinierianum. The sequence continues at coordinate 1,324,189 of JAEQBH010000880.1, read as the reverse complement.
ATAGGTCCTCCCTCTCTTAAGTATTTGCAAATCAAATTTTGTTATTTCTATAATGACATACTATTTTCTTTTATTATGACCTTCGTATCCCTTTTTGACCAATTACAACTTTACCCTTGTTCTAGTACAAAATTAAGGTTCCAATAAATTTGTATTTCCACAATTTCATCGCAACAACAACTCCCAAAAATACTACAATGACACTTAAAAATCAAGAAAGTCTTTTGATGCACATATGCGCCCCTACGGTTACACGTACCGTACACCCACTCGGGACGGGGCGTTACATCAACCCAGTGTTCATACCCACACCTTCAATGAGCGAAACAAATGATAATCAAAACATAAAATCCTTTCCTAGAGGGATCTTAGTCTTTCAAATCTAGATCACACATTACAATGACTAGTTGATCAAACAAATTCATTGAAATAGCAATCTAACTTAAATAAAATGAATTCCGGAAAATTTCCAGTTTCCATTAAAGTTCATACATAAATGAACACTAAATAAACAATAATCTAAGCTCCATGATTCGCTTAAGATCCACTACTCTGATTCTAAGAATAAAAGAAAAAAATCAAAAATAAAAAAATATTATATACAATGAGACTTTAGTCCTTCCCCATAAATTTTAGGGTTCACTGAAAAGATGCCTATTGTACTCTCAGCTCCTCTATTTATATGGTAATTGAATGTTGGACCTAAATTAAAGGCTGAAAATGTGGATTTCAATGCAAGTCTAATTGATATTTTTGTTGTGACATAACTGGTCTTTGTCTCGAGATTGCAGCAACTTTGTGTCCTCAAGCTTTGTTGTGGCTTGATGGTCTTGTCGCTATAGTGTGGCTTAACAATCTTCTCAAGTGATTGTCAAAACAAAGTTTTTGAGTGTCGTGATATTCTTTTCTTAGCACATAGTTTCAATCTCTGAGTTATTTGTCGCGACATAAAAACTCTTGTTGCGACAAATACTTCTATGCCTTTTCTTGAATTGTATCGTGACAGACTTTGAAAATGTCGTGACATATTCTTCATGCCTTGCACTGTTGATTACTTGAATGATCTATCATGACATAAAAACCTTTGTCGCGACAAAGTTTCCTTCTTGTTGTTCTTCATTGTGTCGATGATCAGCTTCTATCTTTGCGACATTCTTCATGGTTTCTCAGCATTTGGCCGAGCATAACGTTTAATGTCGTGACATAATAATTTTTTTACCATTTTCCTTGTTCTTTGTCGCGACAAAGAATTTGAATGTCGCGACAATCTTCTTGTCCACGACACTAGATTTTGTCACAACAATGCTTTTTATGTTGTGATATAATTCCAATGTTCCTTCAGGTGTTATTCTCAAGGTTTGTTGCAATATAATTTTTGAATGTCGCGATAATGACTTTGCAGTTGTCTTGAAGTATGTTGCAACATAATTTCTTATGTCGCAACATTTTCTACCTGTATTCTTCACAACTTTTTCCGCAACATAATTTTAAAATGTCGCGACATTCTTTCTACTGCTTTTTTGAGTTTATTGCTTCATCTTTGTTGCAACAAATAACTTATTGTTGCAATAAACTTTAATGGCTACCTTGAACTTGTGTCGCGACAAAGCTGTAAAATGTTGCGATATAATGTATTTTCTACTTTACCTAATTTTTGTTGCTTTTCTTGCTGCTTTTGTTTATTTTTCATTAAAAACCTGCAAAACACAAATTTGTTGAAGATTCCATTTTTCTGCATTAAATGAAACTTTAAACCCTCAAAAATATAAGAAAAATGGACTTAAAATAGATGAATATAAGATTCATCACTTACCACACTTCTATCTCTAGACAGTGGGTCTGAAGAGCTACTTGTAGGAATTGATCCTCTTTAAGATCTGACTGTTTTTCCTTCTCAATACTTCACAACCATCTTATGGGAGTAGGTACTTACACCCACATAGACGAGGATAGTAAACCCTCTCAAAATAATTAGTACCTTAGCCATGAATTAGACAAGAATTCCCTCTCCCCTTGATTAGAATCTCACCTAACATAGGGTTGAGATTATTCCTCTCAATTTATGTGAAAATTTTAGAATTAAATTGCTAGATTAGTAGGTGGATCTTATTCCTCGGGAACACATTCCTGTTGTCACCTAGGAGGGGACCTTGAAGTGAGCGGTTAGATCATCACCAGTGATGTATCAGAGTAATCCAAAGAGTGCATTAGTTCAAATAATATTAGTGTAATTTACCCCCAAGTGACTACTCTTTGCTCTCAAGTAGCCCATCTCTATGTCACTCAGGAGGATTCTGGAAATACGAGCAATGTCCTGACTCTTCCAGGTGCCAAACAACGATATTCAGAACAACTCAATTTAGGAGTAATACTAGTTAAATCACTCCAGTTTTCATACCCAAAACAAAATTAAAATATTACAATCAATAGTCTCAACAACATATTCTTCCCAGAGGGAGATTAGCCTTTCAAATCTAGATCACAAATGACAATGACTAGTTAATCGAGCAATTGTGAAATTATAATCAAAAGCGAGCGAAAATGAATTCCATAAAATTTAAGATTCATTAAAGTTCAAATAAATCTTAAACAGTTTACATTCATTCAACTCTAAATCGATTCGAGATCTTCTCTAATCTAAAATAAGAAAACTAAATCCTAAAAAATAATGAAAAAATAAGAAATGAAAAGAAAAAATTGTATCTGATAGAGACTTGATACAAAAGCACAAAACACTTGATGAAAGCGAGGTAGGCTGCGTGCTACTCATAGGAGTTTCTATTCATAGGCTCAAATCTTATGCCTTAAAAACGAGGCAAAAATCATGCACTTCAAAAAGCCCATAAATTTTGCCCTAGCTGTTGATGTCGTGATGATGTCGCGACATCGAAATGCAACATTGTAGATCAACTCTGATGTCGCGACATTGCTTTTCTAGTGTTGCGACATCGAGTTGATGTCGTGACACTAAGTTAATGTCGCGACATTGCTCTTGAATATTGAGTTTACGTTCTGATATCGCAACACTACTTTTCAGCTCTACTCACTTCAGTTGATGTTGCAACACTGCGTTGATGTTACGACATTGCTCGTCTGGTGTTGCAACATTGAGTTGATGTTGCGACACTGATTTGATGTCGCGACATTGCTCTTTTCAACTCTACTCACTTCAGTTGATGTCGCAACATTGAGTAGATGTCACGAAATTGCAAACATTCTCTATTCTAATGTTGCAACATTGTTTTGATGTTGCGACATTGTTGACTGATGTTTTTGCTCTCACAGCCTTGCCTTGATGTTGCAACATTGCTTGTAAGTCATTTGTTGATGTCGCGACATTCTTCGCATGATGTCTTCAACATTAAGGCTTTATCCTGATGTCGCGGCGATGTCGTGACATTAACGTAACTAGCATGACATTCTCCATACAATGTCATGACATTACTCTTATGGTGCCATGACATTTCTACATTTGCTTCCCTTTTTGTCTGTTTTTGCTGCTTTTCTGCTTCTTTTCTTCAAATTTCTACAAAACATAAATCTGGGTGAAAATTTCATAATCTTTCCTTAAATTTGACTTTTAAGCCTAAAATATACTTGAAAAATGGCCTTAAAAATAGTTGAGTTTTAGACTCACACATCCTCATTCTCTCTCTTTCCTCTTCGGTTACTCTCTTTTCGTACCTGAGAAAATATATTTCTATTGAGTTTTCATTTTTAATATTTCACAAAATATTATCGACCCATAGGATTTACTCTAAGAATAATTCCCTAACCTAGCTTGAAGTTATTTCGATTTTGCATATCTATAATTTTATTTAGTTTTTCTTATAAGCCAAAATCAATATTTCTATTTGTCGAAATCAATTCTAATACTTTATCATACATCAAAGATTGTTGACAATGTCAAATATCACAAAACTTGAGTTTGTGGCGCTTAACATTATTGGAAAGAACTACCTATCTTAGATCCTTCATGTTGAAATACATATTGATACAATGAATCGATGAGAACATAGGCTTGACTCAAAGTGCAGAAGAACCACTCCTGATGCCGATTGGGCCTATTATAAGAGCAAATGGGCTCATGAGGCACAAAATGGGCTCATGAAGTAGTTCATTTGGGTCAACCCAACATTAGAGGAAGAGTTTAGACCAAGTCAAGCCTTTGGAGGAATTAGAGCAAACAAAGAAGTCTAAAAGATCATAAACACCAACAAGGTTATTAATGGTGATCATCAACATGAATTTGGTTATTAAAAGGGACAAAACAAGCAAGGAAATTTTTGCTTCATCAATTATGCTCAATTAGAGGCTTATTTTTGGAAGAATTCAGTTTTTTTGGTCAAGGCTTGGTAGCTATCTATTATTAGGCAAATCATTAACTATCAATTTGGTCTCTTTTATGGTTGTTTTTTTTCAGATTGATTTAACATGGTTAAGAATATAAATGGTAAGTTCTGATAAGGATAAGGATAATTACCTCCATGTTGATTTGGTAATTTTCCAATTTCATTTAGATAATTTGGATTGTCAATGCTGAAATTTTCAGCAAGTTTTTCCTTTCTTTCTTAGTCCTTGGGCTATCTCAAACTCTATATAAGGCATTTGATGTAAGCTTTGAAAAACAACTTGAATGAATTCAATACTCTTTGTGAGTTTTTTCTTCTCTTTCAGTTCTTGTGAGAACTTTTTAGCCTATCAAGGTTAACCCTTGTAGTGCCAAACCTACGGCTCTTGATTCTTCCATAATCAAGGGGACGAGGTTCTTTGGTTCTTTTACTTTGTTCTTACGGTTTTGGTTGGCTATACGAAAGTCTGGGGATGCTACACTACACTTATGGATCTTGATTCAATATAGTCAAGGGGACGGGGTCATTGTCAGTCATGTTTGAAGGTCCTAGGGATAATTTGCATTGTTGGGTGGATCTCGCAACCACGAATGCATATGGGGTTCACACCATTTTGTATTAGAGCTTCAACATTCAAACATCTTTTTGGTATCTTCTTATCTTATTATTTGTTATAACATTCAGCACAAAAATAAAATAAAATAAAATAAAATACAGCAATAAACAAAAAAAGAAAGTACTACAAAAAAAAAAAAAGGAAAAGGAAATCATCAAATAGTCTCCTTTTATTATCAATATTTTCCTTCCCATCTTCTTATTCTCAAGATTGTCCCCTTTGTGTTTCTTGCTTTATCGTTTCCTTTATTATTTTTTCCTCAGGGTTGTTTGGATTTGGACACTATTTGGGTTGATATTTTGATCCAGCTCACTAGTGCAAATAAGAACCAAGAAAAGAGAAGTGTTAGAGTGGAAAAAGGCAAGAGTGATTTTCATTATTTAAAAAAAAAAAAAGCTAACAATTGAGTAAAAAAAAAGGAGTGTGAGTGAAACACGTGAGAGAGTGTTGTGAGGTTAATTTTTCTCTAATCACGTCTTCAAGTAATGATCATGAAAATAAAGAAGGTCAGGACCAATCATTCTTATTAGAGGCGATGCAACAACACTTTGCAAGATTAGAAGTCCGGAAGAACAACATATAGGATCAGATATAACAAAATGAGGAGGCAATGTGAAGAATGATTCCACAAAATCTGAGACAAGGAAGGAGAACTCTTACAGTCATGAGTCATGAAGAGGTTGAGAATGGTCATGAAGAAGAAGAAGAGGACGACGTGGAGGAAAGGGGTAGATTTGCACCTCAAAGGGGAAGGCATGGTCAAGGAGTACAACGGAACCCAATAAGGTATGAAGAGTTTGATCGAAATCTTGGTAGTATTAAGATGACGATCCCACCCTTTCAAGGAAAGAATGATCCAGAAGCCTATCTTGAATAGGAGAAGAAGGTGGAGAGTGTGTTTGACTGACATCGCTATTCGGAGGAGAAGAAAGTCAAGCTTGAAGTGGTTGAATTCATAGATTACGCAACTATTTGGTAGGACCAACTTGTGACGACACGAAGGCGCAACCACGAACACCCCATCATGACATGGGATGACATGAAGTCGGTAATGAGGAAAAGATTTGTTCCTAACTATTACTACCGTGAATTATACAATAATTTGATGGGTTTCATTCAAGGCTCCAAGAGTGTAGACGAATACTACAAGGAGATAGAGGTTGCAATGATTCAGGCCAACATTGAAGTGGATTGTGAATCCACCATGGCACGATTTTTGAATGGTCTAAATCATAATATTTCCAATATTTTTGAGTTATAGCTCTATATGGAGATGGAGGATTTGTTGCATATGGAACTTAAGGTGGAGCGTCAGTTGCGATGGAAGGGTAGCCGACCAAGCATCAACTTTGGGCAACGTTCTTCATATAATCAAGACTAGATTGATGATAGGAATGCTTCCAAGCCCAATGTTGAAACCAAAAAGAGAAAGAACACTACAATAGCTCAAAAAGATAGACCCGAGACCTAACAACGTAATAGAGATATAAAATGTTGTAAGTGTCATGGAATAGGTCATTTCTCTTCCAATTTCCTAAACAAGAGAACCATGGTGATGAATGGGGAGAAATTGTGACAGATAATGAAGAGAAGGAAGAGAGACGATGACACCACTTGACAATCAAATGGCAGCGGTTTGGAATATCATGGAAAGTGTAAGAGGACATTTTTGCTAAAGCGCCAGATTTTCTTTATGTTTTATGAAATTAATAAAAGTGTCGTATTTATTACATTTAGCTATTTTGTGCATAATGTATGAATGAAGCGTCGGAAAATCCAATTTATTAATGTAACCATAACTTGATTATATGAGTTATACACGAGAGGATCGAGGTTATGGATTATAAATCATATTGTCCGTAATAAAATAATTGAAGTTTGGGGATCTTCAAATTAAATATTACTGGGGAGGTCCGCTATCATTGAGAATGAAGTGACCTTAATTCGGGTCACTAATGTGGCGACATTAAAGTGGAGAGCTCGCCCATATAAGATTATATAGAGACGTAGCCAAAGCGCGATTTTCGAATTCTTTAAATACCGTTTGTCTCAAGAATTCAAGCGGTGCCGCTAAATGATCATATCTTGGTCGATCTCAATCTGATGATCATAGACTCTGTTTATGTCAAGCGGGCCTTTTGAGTCATGGGTTAAAGCGGGTTATGAAATAGACTGACGCGTGTCTTGGAGGCCCGTTGATGTATGCGGTTAGAATGTAGTATGGACATAGAATCCAACCCTTCTATCGGCTGGGCGAGTTGGTTCCCTTAAGTGTTAGATGCAGGCGAAAAGGCGGTTGGCGCTCTAATTTATAACGGGTTTATAAATTAAGCGTTCACTAATGATTAATGGAACTTAGGATCAAGATATAATTAGAGGGGCAAAGCGGTAATTTCACCGACTTTAGTTATAGACCACTTCTTGGAGGATAGAACTACATGTAATAAAGTTAAATCAATGGACACTCTAAGGTTTCGAGAGTAAAATCGATACTGGGACAAGAGTTCAATTTCAAGTTTTTAGTGGAATAACTCTGAAATTAATAAATTAAAATAATTGATTAAAGGGTTTAATTTAATTATTGAATTTATTGGAGCTTGAAATTAAGGTCCATAGATTTGAATTCCACCTCTATATTACTACAATGAGCGATTCATGATTTGGAATAGAATTGCACTCTGTGGTAATTTAAAATGATGAGATATTTTAAATTACAAATAACAATTAGTTGTTATTTAAATTCGAATTTAATTCGTTTAGTCGTTGAATAAGGAAAATAATACGTAAAGGGTAATAATATTTGAATTGTTATTATATAATTAATTAGGCTTCCTTATCTGATAAGGATTTGAATTAAATTTTAAATATTATCAATTCATTTCATATCGATAAAGTTTGAATTTAAGAATATTAAATATAATTGAATTCATTTCCTTATCGATAAGGATTTGAAGCGATCTATAAAAACCCGAGCAGAGGTATATTTCGATTGTGGTAAATCTTTGAGAGAAGAGAAACCAAAGAAAAAGGAAAAAAAGGAGGTTTTCAAACCATAGTTTCCTAGAGTCTCTTCCCCTTACGAGATCCCTTGCCTCGTAATGTTAGTACACACAAGGTAGATCTAGGCTGAAAAACCTAGGTGTATTGTTCGGATCACGAATGCGTTGGTGCCCACACACCTCAAGGAAGGGGCGAATTGAAGACAGTGCGGGGAGTTGTTTCAACCCTCTTGGCGACAAATCTCTATAATTAGCAATTATAGATCGGTCTTCACGCACCCAGTATTAATATGTGTTTGCATGGGTTCTACGAAAATAAGATTTTACGGAAAAATTTTAAAACCTAATTCCCTTGCGTTTTGATTTGTTTCCATCAATTGGTGTGTATGATCCATGTAAATGCATATTAATATATTTTTTTTATTGTGTTTAAGAAAATTGTTTTCTTGATTCATGCATGAGTGGGCATTCTTGCATATTTTAATGTGATTATTTGTGTTTGTGTATGGATGGATGAGGGTCGTTAATTATATGGTGTTTTTGGGTTAGGTTTTCTTATTTTCCCTAGATCTTGTGTAAGCCATTAATGGCATAGGATTTTTGTAATTTTTTTTTTGTATTATTGGTGGACCGGAAATTACCTGACAGGCTTGGACATATAGAAGATGGAAGCAGTTTAGGGATTATGTAATTACAGAAGCCCATTATAGTAATTTAAATATTTTCCCGAATTATTTTTAAAGAAAGGTTGTAATTAATAAAATACGAAAACACGACCCGCTTTTATTTATTTATTTATTTACTTTATGTTATCAAATGTATGAGATGCAATTCGAATAACATGCCCATGCATATAACATGTCATATGAATGCCCACCATATTGTATCATGCATACCATCCTTTAGAAACATGTTCTATTAGGAATGTTTGTTTATTTGCCGTTGAATAATATATTAAATAATGGATATAGTTTAATAGTTAAACTTGGTAATTTCCAATTTAATATTAATTTGGGCTTGCGTGGTTAATAGTAAGGCTCGTTTAACCTAGATTATTCAATTTTAATAAATTATTGATTTTGTTAAAAAAGATGGTAAATAAACAATAGACCCAAATAAGTTTGGACTTAAAGTTAGTTAATTAGGCCTTTTTCACTATAGAGGCTAGGTTTACCTAAGTAGTTGGGGCTTGATTAGATTGGATTAGTTTTAACTAATAAACCTAAGAGCTGATTAGATTGAACTCTACGCCTATTTAATTTAATGGAATTAGATTCTTATCACCTAGTGGTTAATTATATGAGATATAATAATTTGCTAGGATTATAAAACATATGATGTTTATAACTAGAAAACACATAAGTTTAAAATATTGAGTGGGAGAAAGGGCGTATGACAATGCGCCCTCACGGTCTCCATCGTTAGTCCCGACACCCAGTGAGTTTTAGGTGGCGCCTAGTGACACCTTGATTCGATCCTCCCTACGGAGGGGTGTACTGGGCTAATATCATTGTTGCACTTCCTTTGCGATAGGGTTTGGATGATGTATTCCAAGATTGACCTACCCTGCGGCGGCAATCTTAGGTTAAGTTGTTAGAACCTGAAACGATGGGTCACACTTAAGAAGATACAATTAAACGGTTAATTGTATCTTGACCGAAATAAAGGTAGTTAATAAATGAGGGAAATATGAGATATTTTGGAGTCTCATTTATTAATTTGAATAGTCTCAAGAATTTAATTTATAATTAGTATGACCTACCTACGGCATGGTGTAGGTTAACTTACCTTAGTTAGTATTTTTGTTTTGTTTTAATTTCTATGCATTCATGCATCACGTTTACTATTCAAAATATATTTGATGTTTCTTATGCTACATGTAATAAATACGTTTTATTTAATTAATTTGACAATAATATGCACTTACTCGGAAACCCATGTTGCTTTACTAGCGAATGAATCCTTAGCCGTGATAATTTTGTAAAGTGGAAAAGTAATGTTAATATATCGTCTTTGATGCAGAACAATAGATTTGTTCTCAGCGAGGAATGTCTGTAGAACCGCGACCAATGCCGCTCGTAGTGTCACGAGAACCATATGAGCGTTGGATTCAAGCCAATAAACAAAGCCTTGGGCTTATATGCTGCCAGCGTATCGGGCGTGCTTAAATTTACAACATGAGAGGATGGAAACGCCATTGAGATTCACAGTTCCCTCCAAAACATGTTAGGAAACAATCCGAATAATTAAATCATGAAGCTACTAGAAAGTACATGAGCGCGAAGATGAGCGATAAGAGTACTCCTGTTCGTGACCATGTTATTACGAACATGGCTAATTATATAAATGAGGCGAGAGATGCGGGGCCACTTGTGATGGCGCAGTGAGTATATCTTGGATTCACTCGCTCTGGATTTCCTTGATTCACCGGCTGACTATGTTATGAACAGAATTTGAATTTCTGATGTAACATTTCTTGAATGAATTTGAGCCTTCGAGGCCATCTCGAAGACAAGGACTAAAAGTGAAGCAAATATTGCGAAACAAGGCCTCATCCTCTTCTAACAGCCAGAAGAGGAAGAACAATAAGGGTGCCTCTGCTTGGGAAGAGAGTAGAAGAAAGAAACGAAATTTGCTCCCAAGCGGCGATAGAAGAAGGGCTCGATGAAAGAAACCCAAAGCAAATGTTCCGTGCGGTCGATGGGCATTGGAAGCGTAACAAGTATCTCTCATTGAAGGACCAAGAAAGGTAAATTTGATTCTTGGTTTTGAGAAGCAATTTAGTGGAAGTTGATGAATTGATCTTGGATAATTGATTGAGGGTCCACTAAACATATTTGTTCTTCTTTCCGGATACTTAGTTCACTTCCGGGGAACTAACGTGGGGAGTGCTCGATGGTAGTCGGAAATGGGGCAGCGATGTGTGATTCTGATGGGAGAATTTATTCGTTGAATTAGGGAATAAATTTCTTATTTTGAACAATGTTTATTGCATTCCTGGATTCAGGAGAAATTTGATTTCAGTTTCTAAGTTGTATGAACAATTGTTTACTGTTTCATTTGATAATAATCAGATTGTTATTTCCAGAAATGGTTTAAACATTTATCTGCAAATAATAAAAAGTGGGCTTTGCATTTTTAAGGCTAAACAAGCGAGCGCTCCTTAACAAACTATTAGAGTAGAACATCCCTATAGCCTAAGAAGCAAGATTCTTGAAATGTGATGAAATGTACCTATGGCACCACAAGGTTGGACATATAAGCACGGATAGGATTAACAAATGCAGTAAGGATGGTCCTTTAAAGAAGTGAGATTGCGATCTCTGGTCAAGCAGATCACATGGAAGGCAGAAATGACTAAGAGATCTTTCCTCGACCAAAGGGCTTTAGAACCCAAAGGAACCACTTGAACTTTTTATTGAATAATGCGCGGACCTCTAAATGCATCCAAAGTAGGCGATTCACGAATATTTCATCGCTTTCATTGTGACTATTCTGGAATGCAGTGTATTGCATATAGAAGGAAATCCCGAAACTTTTGGAAAGTTTAAAGAATTCCTAGCGGAAGGCTAGAAAACTGGCTTCAGGTAAATCATTATTGTGCCTTCGATGTCGGATCGGAGGGTAAATACCTTGATACGAGTTCAAGGATCACCCTAATTGAGCATGGCATTGTATCGACTCACGGCTGGAACGCCCGCAATGAGCGGTACGTGGCGAAGAAAGAATCGAACAATGCTTGACATAGTTAGGTCTATGATGACTGCTCTCGCTGCACTATCATTTTGGGGATATGCGCGACCCAAGGCTGCAGTCTACATTTTGAATGTAGTTCCCTCTAAGTCTATCATTACACACCCTTAGAGTTATGGGTGGTCCGTAAACCCGGTTCACGTCATATCCGTATATGGGGTGTCACGACACATGTCTTTGAAAGGAAGAAATTTGGGAAGCTTCGACGAAGCGAGTAATGTCTGTTGTTGGTTACCCAAAGGCACGAGGAGTTTCTACGATCCTCAAGATAAGAAAGTATTTGTATCGGCAAATCTTTGCAACTCTGAAAATAGCTACATAGCGAACTTCAAACCTCAGTAAGGTTGTACTAAAGAAGATTACAATCTGATCGGTCGGACCACGACCGATGAATTCTTGGGAGCGTAACAAAGAGACTACGAGATCCTATAGGATGTCATTGCACCTGAAGAGCATAGTGGGTTTCTAAACAACCAATTCGCCACAAGGGCCGATGAAGCAAATGTTTATTTGTAACGATACTAGTGATGACGATCCATTGTCGCACAAGCATGTGATGGATGATCACAGTAAGGACAAATGGCCTGACCATGGAACAAATGGAATCTATGTATTCCAGTGCACGTACCAGAGACAGCAGATCTTCCTGAAGTCGGTCAGAACTCAGTGGGTGCAAATGGATCTATAAGAAAAGATAGTGTGGATGGGAAAGGTGGAGACTTTCAAAGCGGCTAGTAGCCAAAGGCTATACACAAGGAGGAGTCGATTATGAAGAGACTTTCTCCCAGTAATCTTAAATCATTCGCATCCTTGCCCGGCTTTGCCCTTGCTCTTGATTGTGAATAGCAAATGGACGTCGAGACGGCGTTTTGAATGGTATCTTGATGAAAGAATTTATATGGTACAATAGGGTTTCATAGTTGAAGGCAAGGCGAAAGTCTGCAAGGCGCAGGTCCGTTATGGGCTTAAGCAAGCTTCAAGATCTTAGAACCTAAGGTTTGATGGGGCAGTCAAAACCTTCGGTTTCGACGAAAATGTTGATGAACCTTGTCTGCAAGTACATCAAGGGAAACCAATGATCTTTTGGTGATGTCGTAAGATGATATCCTACTCATTGCAGGAATGATATAGGATTGATATCGACATAAAGAAATGCATTGAAATCGAAAGTTTCAAATAGAAAGATTTGGGACGAGCAAGTTATGTATGGGATCGAATCATAAGGGATCGCGAAGAACGGACTCTACGGCACTATCTCGAGGCATCTTATATTGATGGAGTGCGGCTCGGTTTTCGATGCGGAATTCCAGAAGGGTCAACCACGGACAAAGGCATGGATTATCCTCTCTAAGGAGTAGTGTCCTACGACACCTCAAGGAGAAAAGAAGAGGACATGAGGCAAGGGTTCATACGCCTCGGCGATTGGGGCGACCTCATGTATGCCATGTTGTGTACAAGACCCGGACATATGCTATGCGATAAGATTGTCGTCGTTACCAATCCAACCACAGGTTGGCGCCTTTGAATTAACGGTAAAGCACATTCTCAAGTACCTTAAGAGAGCGAGGAAACTATATGTGGATTTATTCAGGTGCTGACTGAATCCCATAGAATCTGCGATTCTAACTTCATGCCGGACAAGGACGGTCGAGAAAGTCGGCGATGCAGGTCGATATTCACTCTTGGTGGTGGAGAATTGTGGTATGGAGAAGTGTCAAACAATCATCCTTGGTCACCCGCAATTGAATATATAGTAGCTTGTGAGCTGACTAAAGAATGATGCGGCTCAAGAGTTCATTACGGATCTGGAGATTATTCAGTATGGATAAACCCGTAGAAGACTTTCTTTTTGTGACAACGGTGGAGGCGTGAAAACTCAGAACCAAGGAGTCACAGAGGAGGAAACATATGAGAAGTATCATCGATTAGAGATCGTGCCGGGGTGCGTGGCTGTTATGTGATAACATCATGAGACAACCCTTCTTGATTAAGTTCTTAAGGCATTACACCGCAAAATTGTTTGAGGTCACTTATGCAGGATGGGTTTAAAAGACATGTCTCCACATGCTTTAGAGCAAATTATGGGAAGTGACTGAGGATAGTGCCACTGTAAAGCATGAATTTATATTTATGTTTATGAAATTAATAAAGTGTCGTATTTATTACATTTAGCTATTTGTGCATAATGTGAATGAAAGCGTCGAGAAAATCGATTTATTAATGTAACCATAACTTGAGTGTATAACAGTTATACCTGAGAGGATCGAGTTATGGATTATAAATCATATTAGTCCATTAATAAAATAATTGAAGTTTGGGGATCTTCAAATTAAATATTACTGGGGAGGTCCGCTATCATTGAGAATGAAGTGACCTTAATTCGGGTCACTAATGTGGCGACATTAAAGTGGAGGCTCCTTATATAATAAGATTATATAGGACATGACTAAGGCGCAGTTTTCGAATTCTTTTAAATACCGTTTGTCTCAAGAATTTCAAACGGTCTTAGCTAAATGATCATATACGGTCTGATCTCAATCACGAGTAGTCATAGACTCCACATTTATGTCATTGGGCCTTTTGAGTCATGGGTTAAAGCCCGTTATGAAATGGGCTGATACTTTGGCTGTCTTAGGCCCATTGATGTATGCGGTTGGGAATGTGAACTATGGACTGGAATCCGACCCTTCTATGGAAATTTGGACGAGTTAGTTCCCTTAAGTGTTGGAGTGCAGGCGAACGGTTTGAAGCTCTAATTTATAACGAGGTTTATAAATTAACTGTTCACTAGTGGATTAATGGAACTTAAGGATCAAGATATAATTAGAGGGGCAAAACGGTAATTTCACCCGACTTTAGTTATGAACCACTTCTTGGAGGATAGAACTACATGTAATGATTAAATCAATGGACACTCTAAATTTCCGAGTAAAATCGATACTATAAGGACAAGAGTTCAATTTCAAGTTTTTAGTGGAATAACTCTGAAATTAATAAATTAAAATAATTGATTAAAAAGAGTTTAATTAATTATTGAATTTATTAAGAGCTTGAAATTAGGGTCCATGGGTCCCGATTCCACCTCACATATTTACTCTGATGAGGCAGTTCACTTGATTTGGAATAAATTGCACTTCTCGTAAAATAATTTAAAATGATGAATATTTTAAATTACAAATAACAATAGTTGTTATTTAAATTCGAATTTAATTAGTTTGCTTTCATTAGATAAGGAAATAATGCAGCAAGGGTAATAATATTTGAATTATTATATAATAATTGGTCGTTTCCTTATCGATAAGGATTTGAATTAAATTTTAAATATTATTAATTCATTTTCCTTATACGATAAGGATTTGAATTTAGAATATTAAATATAATTAATTCATTTTCCTTATCGATAAGGATTTAACCGTCTATAAACCCGAGCGGTATATTTACGGTGTGGTCGTCTTTGAAGAGAAACCAAGAAAAGGAAAAATGAGGTTTTTCAAGCCATAGTTTTCCTAGAATCTAACATAGAAGTCCCTTGCCTCATGTGTTAGTACGCAAGGTAGATCTAGACGAAAAACCTAGAGTGTATTGTTCTGGATCTGAATCATTGGTGCCCACACACCTCAAGGAAGGAGGGAAGAGGGTGAAGGGTGAACCTGATCTGAGGGTGTTCAACCCTCTTTGGCCAACGTCCTCTATCTTGATAACAGTATAGATCGATCTTCACCTTTTGATACTAATGTGTGTTTGCATGGGTTCCTGAAAATAAGAATTTTGGAGAAGAATTTTAAAACCTAATTCTAACTGCATTTGGTTACATTCCATAAAAAGTATTGGTGAAGGTGTGTCTTGAACATCAGTGAAGGAGGGATGACGTTGAGAGCAGTAGGAACTATCTTCCATGCACCGGTTTCGTTCAAAAATGAGTGTGTAAGCAATTATTAATTAGTGGAGATTGTGCTAATGTTGCTAGTCATCTTGTCAGTTTGACTTCGGTGCCGGCGCTGGCACCGACCGCCGCAAGGATTTATGGTGGATTTGAATGATGGTAAGTGAGGTGCAAGGGAGTGTGATATCTTTCTATATCGTGGGAAGTATCATGATAGGTTTTATGTTGATGTTGTCCCTATGTATACTTCTCACATCTGACAAAACATGGCCTTGAAATTTATTCAGGAAAGCGACCTTTGTGGCTTCAAAATTGCTTCATTTCACCACAGACAACAAGCTTGTAATTCTTGTGCCATTGACACCAAAAGCTCAAGTCTACGGAAATCAAGTGAGTTAAAGAAACAAAGTAATTAAAAAAATGAAGGAAAAAGAGAAAATAAAATAGAAATTACTGACGAGAAGTGAAGAAATTGTGAGAATAGGAAAATGAGAAAATGAGAGAATTGAGAAAAAAATAAAAGATCAAATAGTGGACAAAAGAAAATGAGAGGAAGGAAACTAAAAAGAAAGTTTCTATACAAGAAAAGTGAGATCAAAGAATTGCCTTTTATTCTAACAACTATGTTGTGCTTTTTATTTGCAAGGGCACTTTAAACATAACAATCTTGACTCTTCTGGCACCTTTAGTGTTGTCTTTTTACGTGTTACAAAGAGATTTTGAGGTTGATTGTCATTCATTGAATTTTCATATAATAGGTGTTCATTCCTGACTAACATATGCATTTTAGAAATTGTTTATGGTTTTTAATCTATAACTCCTTTAGACTTGCTACTTAAACTACGATGGTGAAAGGGAAGGTTTAGATGGACACGAAGAAAGAAGTAGAAATTGTGAAGAAACTTCATGTGACGGTTGGTAGCAAATTCATAAAGGAATGAGCATTTTGCAGCTTAAAGCCAACCAGGCGTCGAAGGGTTGTCTTCTGACCCGAGAGTACAGGATTTTAGTGCATTGAGAAAAAGAAAAGGTTTCCATCTAGTAGGCATTGGCTAATCCTGGCGGGAGATGGTCCATTTCCAAGTCTTTGAGGGGCATTAGTGACAGTAGCACGAAGATAGATGTTTCCTGGTGAGTAAAATGTTAGTACAACCTTACTAATGCGTCACGATCTTTCTCCTTTTTGATGAGTTTTGTTAGAGAGCCGAATATTTTCGAGAATAGGAATAGTGAACTCCTGGGCTTTGACTCCGTGAAGAACCTCTAGATGTCGGTTGGGGCCTAGCCAAGAAGCAGGGGCTGAAGTTTCAAACGGCACTAGTGAGCTCCCAGGAAGGTTTTGTTAGGCCAGCCGGCGTTGGAGAGGGAGTTGGGGCCAGGTCAAGCCTTTTTGAGAGGATGGGGCCAGCAGAAGTCAAAGATCATATGATGTCGTCGAGTCTGTTGATAAATTGTCGTCACGCGATTTTGGTGATTAAAAGGGACAAAAGAACAGAAATTCGTGCTTCATCAATTATGCTCAATCGAACATTTTTGAAGGAATTCAACTTTTGGTCAAAAGGCGGTAGCTGTTATTATTGATCTGGCATCAACTGGTTGGTCTTTTACTGGTTAATAATCAAAAGGCTAAATTTCGAGAAAAGATCTGAAAATAGATTTGCCTCCGTATTAGTTTGTAATTTTCCAATTTCATTTCAAATGAGATTAGTTGTCAATGCTGAAATTTTCAACAAGTTTTCCTTTCTTTCGTATTCCCATAGAGCTATCTCCAGAGCTCTATATAAAGGGAATTTGATTTAAGCTCAAAAACAGCAGATAAGAATTCAATGCTCTTTGACATTTTCTTCTCTTTTTAGTTTCTTTGCTGAGAACTTTTAAGCCTATCAAGGTTAATCCTTTATAATACAAACTACTAAAATCTGATTCTTTATAATCAGGGATGGAGTCTACTAGTTTCTTTAGCTTTGTTCTGTGGCTTTGGTTGCCTACACTACAGTAAAAGAATGCAGTTTCTTGACATATATTATCTTGACATGATGTGTATGTCAGAATGGTGTATTTAAATTAGCAATTATGACACTATGCAACATAGAAACTAATAATGACACACATACAACTTGTTGTGTTGTTTATGATTTTAGGATGATGGAGACATGACAAAAATTTATAGAATCACCATTAGTTAATGTTGTGTATGTCAATTCACGTGAAAAAAAAAATAATAACACATGAATTTACTAGAATTTTTGTGTGATTTGCTCTGTTGTAATGGTTGTAGGCTGTTATTTTTTTAAAGTCTAACAAAGATTGGGTTTGGCATGTATTGAAAATTTGCTTTTAATTTTTTTCAACACTGTGCCTTGAAAACCATTTGTGAATAGGAGTTAATTATTGTTTACCAACTTATTGGATTATATATTAATCAGTTTGTATTGTCATTAATATCACTTAAGGTTTTATTAAAGAATATAATATCAACATGAATTGGGGTTTTATTAAAAAGGATATATTGTTTCACCTTTTTAAAGAGTTCTATTTACTTTTTATATTTGTGCTCCCAAAAATGTTTTATAATGTTTAAAAAACTTTTTGGTTCTTAAAAAATTGCTAACATTACTAAATAATTTTAATTAGCACAACACAATTAGGCATAAACAAGATTGTGTTTGGGATAATATTTACTATGAATTATGAGTGAAATTGATTATCTTCAAAAAAAGATATTAAAAATACTTGTTTATTTTGTACTTTTTGTATTAAAATTTAATAATTTTATAAAATCATTTTTAATAGAATAATATTAATAGAACTATTGTCATTTTTAAAAATTACTAAAATAACTAAGGCATTTTTCACCTTTTATAGTTGTTTGATTAAATGTCAAATAATGATTAAATGCATATTCACATGATATTGAAATATATATATATATATATATATATATACTCTATATATATATATATATATATGTTTCAAAGAACTTCATTGCTCTTTTAACATAAATTGAATTTAAATAATTTCTAAGATCGTTTTTTAAAAAACGAAAAAGTAAAAAAATATGAAAACTTCATCTATATATTGGGGATGTGACCTCTGTGACCTTCAAGATGATCAGAGATATTCTGCAACCTTTTAAGGCCCATATAATGAATAATCTGATTTGTTCGGGGAAAGCCATTGTATTACAAAATAAAAATGTCATACATTTAAATGATTCTGATATACAATAAATAGTGGTTGTTTTAGGAAAGCCATGGGAACCATTCTTCCTACTGATTCATAATAAGTCTAGATTTTGTTGATCGTTTGCTAACTGTACGAAAAGATGATACTATGGTCATGGGGCAAGCTGTTGATCCTAAAATAGGACCCACTTCATGAAGACGTAGATTTTGATGATATAGTGACGATTGAGTGCCATGACTCGTTGTTCGGAATCAACAAAATTTATAAACCTAAATTTCTCCCTCTTGCTTGTGCCTGCTTTACTATAATATACTTGGTTCTAGGTCGAACTGAGGATAGGTTTTCTTCGCACAAATAGTTCTGATTAAGGCTCTAAAATGGTGAATTGAATTTTGAATTTTGGGGTTTGTAAAACGATTAAGGTTTGATGATAGAAAGCTACTTGATAAAATGAAGAAAAATATAAAAAGAACTCCTTGAAGCATTGGGCTACTGGGGTTGAGGTCCTAAGGCAAATGAGAGGTTCTCGGGTCCTTTTCCTTGCATTGGGGAGGATGACTTATAGTCATTTCCCGAACCGGATCTTCATTTGGCTATCAAAAGCGACAATTAATTTCGCTTTTGAAATATAGCATTTATTGGACATAAATGTTCTGGGCAATGAAAATCTATCTCTGAAATACACCCACATTAACTAATAAATGACAACTAATGAATTTGTTGGATCTAACAATAAAAAATACAACCACCAAAAAGCTTTCCAAGTACAAGTTAACCAAGGTACATCAAAGAGATTTAAACCTATTTTGAGAAATAAAGACATAAATACCCATAAATACTTACATTAAATATATGAGAAGCAGGTTATTTTACCCCCAAGGAAACCCTAACCGTAGCCCTCCTCTTCCAAGGATGGAGGGGTTTATTAACCATCCTCAATGGATGTTTAAAAACTAAGAAAATAAAATAAATGAAAAGCAAAAGAAAAAAATGCAAGAAAAGAAAAATTTGGAGAACTTACGATTGCTTTGTTTTCCACCAAAGCCAAAAGTTCAAAAAAGTCCCTTTTTGTCTGAGGTTGAGCATATAAGGCTCCAAATGAGGTAAACCAGCATACCCTCGAGGCATTATACAGGAGAGCGAAAGTGGCATAAAGAGAAAACAAAACAAAAGTCAAAATATGGGCTCCAAATGGCCGACTTCACAAAGAAAACGCTAACATCTTCCTAGAGCAAAGACCAATTAGCAAACCCTTTGAATAACCTGAAATGAAACTCTCGAAATAGTAACAAAAGTATAAGTGTAAAAACCACTTCATTCGCTAACTCTCCCCCTAATCAAATGTCAAATTGTCTGCAATAATTAGGGGTTCGGATTGGAAAGCTAGAGAAGGAAATGATACCTCCTCAGTGGTGTGTAGCCGATGGAAGGTTATCCTCGTAGGGGTAAATTTGAAGTCTTTGCTTGATGCTAATTTGGAGGTAAATGCATTCTTTGCCCTGCGAAAAGGCTTGAGTAGGTACTGATGGTGGAATAGGAGGCAAGCCCATGTGACACTGCAACTGCAAGAGGATGGCATGGTTTTGTGCGACGGTGGCCTCTGTGCGTGATATCCTCTCTGCTAAAGTTGTATGGGTAGCTGTAAACGATGCTGACGTGGCTGAGAATGAGCGGACTGCATCCATAATGACGAGAAAATCCCGAGTGGATATGGAGATATCTTCTTGAGCTGATGGTGAAGATGCCATTGATGTACTAGAATCCCTCTGTTCTTTGTAGGAGTTGGAGGTGCAGGGGATTCAGTAGTGATTACTGGAACTTCTGATGATGCAATTTGAGGCTCCTCTGTATCTTAGCTGGATGTAGTTGCAGCTATGTCCTGTTCGATCTGAGGTGAGAGATCTTGGCACGGAGACAAGCGTGGCCCTTGTCAATAGTAAGGATGTCCTCCCAAACTCGATGGCGCTCCAATCGTTGCTCCTCAGGAAAACCCAAATGCTCTAATATTTGGCAAAGCGCAGGCTACCGGGGAACGGGAGGGTATGGCCTCGACTGAATTGGTTTACGTGATGAACCTTGTCCTCGAAGTGGAACAGGATGTCGCTGAAGAGCTCAGCGGAGCTGAACCAATAACCCTCAATCACGGTATGGGAGCTTCCGGGATAGCTCCTCTTATTGCACGGTATCTTCAGGTGGAAAGATGTTAGATCGCAGTACATGGTTGATAAGGAGCATGCTCAGAGGAAGCTGCCTCCAGAAGAGAACAGACCCTGATGTTACGTCTCTGGAAATAACGCGAACCATCTCTCTAGGCAAGGGGTGGGGCCATAGCACGTAGTGTAGTTGGTTGGGCGGTGTGATGGAATCTTGGTACAATATTGGCGGCTTGTAGTGTCGCCTAGCGGCCATCAATCGAAATGGATATGATGGGATTAGGCACTCTCTGGATGTCATAGTATGGTAGAACTCGATGACCACCGGTGGGCGGCGCGAGGTCATAAAAGCCTCGGGAGTCTTGTTGCACACTCCTCATGGAATCCCTGAACTCGGGATCTGCAGCAAAAGCTGGAAGATCATAATATGTCTCGCAGTGCACTTCTCTGAGTACTCTGTCCCGAGATTACGTAATGGGGCCTTGATGAAAGAGAGTAGGATGATAAACGGGGCGGATCTGCGGGAAGGTCATCAACTGACCCCTGAACATGTGGCGAATGGGGCTCTTGTGACCTTGAGGTAGATGACTTTCCCGGGTCCGATGTCCAGGCCCTCTCTGATGGATGCGAATGGGCAGGAGATGGTAGAGAAGACCCAGCCCTCGTGTTGTCCTGATGTCGGGAGCGTAGGAATGGGACGGGGATACGACATTGGTTGTAGTAGGAGGCTACGTCGGTGCGGGGTGGAGAGGAACGTCGCACCAGAGGCCTGAAAATTGTATCCTCACGGTCCTAGCCATGCTGGATAAGGAGGAGATGGAGAGGTGGAGGACTACTACTACACACTGCTAAAAATACGAAAACTTGTAAGAATGTGCAGAAAATGAGAAGAAAATTTACGAAGAGTAAGCTGAATTAAGGAAGTTAAGAGTCACAAACAAAACTAAAACAATAATAAATAAATAAATAAATCAAACAAATTCAACTAAAATTGGAACTTATCACTCCCTCTCGGGTAACCCTTTTGGATTCTATGGACGGTTAAGGAGAAGCTCTCCTCCGCAATATTTGCTTGTGACGACATAGGGCTTCATCTCTGCCCATTGACCTTGAACCTTTCCCATTATCATTTGGGTTGACGAGGCCTACCTTAATGTCTTGTCAGTACTACCTTACAAGCATCAGTACTACCTTAATAGAAATGCCTAACCTATTTACCATATTTTCTTGCCCCCTCTTATTAATCAGCTACTATTCTAGCTGGAACTAAAAGAAAAGAAAACATCAAAGGTATAATATAATGTTTATGTCAAAATATATTGAAATCCCCTTCTCTTTGTGAAAGTCTTTGTGAGTACTAGTCTAATATAATACAAGTACTACCTTAATATATTATAGGTACCACCTTACATGGATTAGGTACTACCTTGATAGAAAGGCCTAAACCCTTATTTACCATATTTTGCTTAAATTTTCGATTCTCATCCCATATATTCCATGAAATTGGTGAATTATCATGGAACTCTCGATACCAAACCAAATTACGTATATGTGAAATGTTTTGTTGGCATTTTGTTATGCTTTCTTCCGTGAGGTTGAGTCCTTATTTGGGGAAAAAGTGCACAAAATCAATCTAATTTTTCAATCCCATTTTTCTAGAAATTTGGGGTATATTTGATTGATTTTGATTAGAAAGATGAAATATTTAGCAAACTTGTGTTTTGCAGGTTCTAGAGGAAAAAGAAATGAAAGCAGCAAAAATGATCAAAATATCAGTGTGTTGTATCGCGATATAGTTTACTATATCGCAATATAATGAAGGAAATTGGCAAAAGCATTGTATCACAATACAGTTTACTACATCACAATATAATGGATGAAACTAAAGGACTTTTGTATCGCAATACGAACCTTTTGTATCTCAATATATAAAACCATCTCGGTCGGCAGAATGTGCGATACAATGGAGTGTATCATGGGATAACTAATGCAGGAGGAGAAGAAAGCATATCATGATACAATTCTTTTATGTCGCAATACAGATCCTTTGAATTTGAAAATGAGTTATATCGTAATACAAGGAGGTGTATCGCAATACAAGCCAATGGAGTTGAAGAAGAAGTTATATCGCAGTATAATTTTATTATATCGCACTATAATTCACTGAGCTGTAGTAAAGTTCTATCGCAATGCAATGAATTGTATCGCAACATAAGTCAGCGAATTTGGAAGAGAATACAATATTCTATATCGCAATACAAGCCAAGTGAAGATCCACAAGCATCGAAGAGAAAGTGTATCGCGATACAAATAATTGTATCGCAATATAAACCACTTTGAAGAAGTAAGAAAGTGTATAAAGTAATAATTCTATTATATCGCGATACAATTCATTGGCGTAGGGAGTCATCATGATATTCAATATTCTTTATCATACAATTGAGGAAAGCAAGCATAATGTCGTGATACAATCGGCTATTGCAATACAAGCGAAGTGAAGATCACTTGAAGTGAAGACAATATATCGCGATACAATTATTACGTATCGCAATATAAATACTAGGCGAGAGAAGGTATGTCGCGATATCATTTTATTATATTGCAATATAATTCACTTTGAGCTGCAGAGGGTTATATCGCAATACAAGGGGTGACATATTATAGTTGAATGAAGAAGAGGCCTAACAAATCCTCGCACCGGTCACGAAAATTTCTTTTGAAAAATTTCGCTTCGGTGTGCGAAAAACATCGTTCAACTCCTCTTCTGCTTTTGATTTCATATCTGTAACAAAAAGCCGATCGGGCCTTCATGTTAATTCAGTTGATTAGTACATAAAAATATCTCAAAACCTATAATAAATATGGCTCAAAAAAATAGCTCAAATCTACAATAGCATTTTTGAGCCTTGTCGATAGAGTTTCCATGCTTTTCAATTATGATTTGTTTAGAGTGTTATTAAGCCGTGAGGATGAAATCCTTGCTTTCTTGAAGGCTTGTACACTATTATAAACTTGTTGGGTTTCACGTAGTGTGTGTGAGGAATCCGTAGTCATGATATATGATTTTCAAGAAAACATGGCCACATAAATTATATTTATCAACATTCATGTTTATTGACATTGGTAGAGCTTTTATATGAGCTTTTTTTTTTTGGGATAGGCAAACAAAAACTCTAACTAAAGGTGACTGACAAAAAGGAGGCACACATATGTACATCGGGTATACAAGAGACACCAAAAATAGGAAACAACTCCCCAACTGCATGTGGTTATGGTGATCTCTTGGCCTTGTCCAATGGCATCCAATTGTACGTGGCCTTCAAAGCATAGGGCTCATCATATAAAATTTCACTTGAACAGCTTCAGCAAATTCCCAACTTGCTTCAGACCACTCCCATGTTTCTAAACCTACGACCCAAAAAGCAGTTAGGTGATTTGGTCCCGAATTAGCGGGATTTCTTTGTAGGTAGAGTTCCCTTTGAAGCTGTGAACAATGTGATGATTGGTGGTAGTATGTAGCACTGTCATGGGTTATGGTCTACGTACTCGACATTGCTATGGCACAGGAAGGTGGCCATGCACGTGGTTTATACCAGCACGTGGGAGGATGATGCAAGAGACCGTATTCTCAACAAAATCCTGATCCCGGCATTGGTTCTCCAGACCATGTTGTTAAACAATCGAGTTGCATGGTAGGAAGTAAGGGACTCATCTATCATCACACACCTTCAATTTTTCTAGTAAAGAAGAAAATGAAAATAGAAAATTCAAGCTCTTGTTTGCAATTTTCATATGTTTTACTTGATGGATGAATCATTGTATTATCACCCAAAGATTGAAGTAAAGAATAAATACTCTCTTCTCTATTGTCTCTTGACCCATTTTCCCCATTATCACACTGTCTGTGATTTTTCTCAATTATTTATATGCATTTTTTTCTCAAATATTTATATGCATTATGAGACATCTCTAAATATGACCCATACCAATGAGAACATCTTAGAAGGAAGCCCTATTAGTTTCAATTAGGCCTCTCAGTAAAATAATGCTCAATGAGATGCAATCGAAGTGAGTGACCCATTTTTTCATCCCACTAAAAATTTAAAATATGGATTCAAATTTTAAACCTCTCTTTGTTCTTCATTATATTTATAATTTAAAGGTTTTAATGGATCTTTACAATCATCAAAGTGTTCTCTTAAACTTGAAAATTTCCTTCACTTGTGAGTAAATTAAATATAAGATAAAGTCTGAAATGAAACTAGGTACAAATAAATGAAGCTAAAAACAAGATACATAACAACATATACAAAGTAATGAGCAGATGTACCAGCTGGAAATTAGGTGGGAAAGTGCTCCCTTTGATCTCTGTGTACCGAATTAGAGAAATCAAGGTTTTTGACTTTTAAATGTCATCAAGTATGGGAATGGGATGGCCCACGATCATTATACGCGCCTTTGAGCGCTTTCGTCATGTACCAAAGATGGCCATGATGCCCACGTCACGGAGAAAGATTCCTGCAATTTAGGTTTAGGCATGGGTGAAATATGATGCACGGGAGGATCTTCAACTACCAATGGATTGTTCCATGGGGTCTTGGATAGTGCTTCAATAGCGTCAGCACGGGCACACGTAAGTGCTCAGCCTTCCAACAATACATAAATAAAATTATCATCTGAAACCATTGCAACACTTCAGTAATGCATCAATCTAATGGTAGTCCACATTCCTCAGTGTCCACAGTAAGCATCTAACCAACTTTATCAAAAAAAAATAAACTTGACAAATTTAAAGCACCTCATAACTGGTATTCCCAGACGGGTGAAAAAAATAAAGTTCAGAGGCATCAATCATGCTTCTTAAGTATCAAGTTAATTGAATTATACATCATTTATTCCCAAACAAAACCAAAAGAGACTAAAACCGAGAAAGCATGCAAATAGTTGGTCGACTAAATAATCTTATGGCCCTTCTTGTTCACCAAACAACAAGCAACACCCAAGAATCGGCATAAAAGAGGAAAAAGTGATGATTGAAATGAGCAGAGGAACCATCACGACCTTACTGAAAGCCTCATTTTACGTACTATTGATTCTTTCTCCCATTACTTTACTTCCTCATTCCGCTCCACTTCTCTTTATATCTCACAACACCTTTTTTAGAAACTCCCACGGCCCCCTGGTAACTCTCTCCTTCTTTCCAGGCTATAAGGCTAACTTTTACGGCTCCTACGTAAAATACTTCATTTGCTGCCATATCTTCTCGGCAGCCTTGCACCTTATCACAAAATGATGATCTGTTCAGTTTGCCAGCAAACCCCGACCAGCGGTTGTCTCTCTCTCTCTGCCCAAATCTCTGTAGGAAGGCCTCACCCTACAATGGGTGTGAGGTATGCGAATGAAACCGTAGCAGTAAAAAAATGTTAAAAACAGATGAAGTGACAGAGGAGTATGAGTTTTGATGATAGTGAAAATGAGAGGTATAGGTGACGGCTATTAAACAAACCCCTCATGGAGTGTTCTCTGGGAGTCTTGGGTTGCTTGTGATTTTAAGAGAGACAGTAGAAAGGGAAGGAGGTTGTTGATGGGATGTATTGCGTGCATGGTAAGGGTGTGGCCTGTGAACTGGGTCTCAACCATCCCATTGTTATAATCTTGTATAACTTAAAATTTTAATTGTTAGTTTATAAAACATTGAAATTAACATGGTTTCATAGGTAAAGAATATATTATCTATAAAATTAAGAATAACTTATTCCTTATAATCTTAAACCTAAATCAAACAATTATATCTGACAAATCTAATTCGAGTAATTTAATAAATATTAATGGGAGTAAACTATTTTAGAATTTTTATAAATTGATTTCGAAAAATGTAATTTCATATTTGCACATCAAATATATCAATTCACTAAAATTTATATTGTATATTTATTTTGTATTTCAACTATATGTTTACAACAAATAAGTAGATTTCAAGTATAACATTTATAATAGATTTTATTTTTGTCCATATTTAATTCTCATTATACCTTAAAGAATAATAATAAATACGTGGTCATAGTTACTTTTAATAAAAATCATTCTTTTCAAATTTATTTATTTATAATTATATTATTTTCTTATTATTAAATTAGACTAACACATATTTGATTGTCATGATCGAAAAAAATTTCTTATCAATAAATTTGAATTACAAATTTGTCTTATAAAATCAAGGTTTCTGTAAAACCCGAGAAAAATTAAATTTTTCTGAAAAATGGTAAAACGATAATTTCGGTTGAAAACCGGAAATTCTCTAGATCTCGGATGATGAAGCAGTTGCACACGTTAAATTCGTCTCCACGAAATCAGCGGCCTGAAAAGTTTGTCAGTGCAGACGAGACGGAATATTTTCACGAATTTTGGGTGATAAATCGTCGGTGACTTAGGACGAGATTTTTGCAATCTGTCGAAAAATGGCGTGAGTTAAAGTTCATTTAAAGAAGTGAGCGAAAAATATTTTCGGGAAGAAACGGACCCGAATGAGACAATATAAGTTATGTATTCAAAATGATAATAATAATAATAATAATAATAATATTATTATTATTATTATAATAATAATAAAATGAAAAAAATCAATAAAAAGGGAGGAGACGGAGGAGGGGAGGGAGAGAGCGTGGAGGAGAGAGGAGATATATTTTTATTTTATTTTTTCTTGTCTTGGCTTCTTTCTGGATCTCTGAAATTTGGGCCACGAGGTTTCGTCGGGGCGAAGGCAAAATTGATCACATGACAGAAGCTACGTGTGGACACCAAAAAGTTGGAGTTACGACAAACTCCATGAGGTAAGGGTTTTATCCTACTTGAAGTTACACTTTATTTAAGTGTTTTGTAAATGTTTGTGTTGGTTTGAGGCCGTGAGTGGCCGTTTGATCGGTCCCAAATCTTGGAACCGAAGTGTGAAAATTTTTGGAGAATTTTTGGAGCCCATTTAGACTGATGCGTGGCCCGTGTTGGGAGCTATTTGGGGTGTTTGTTCATAATTTATGAAATAAATTGTGTGTTAGTGTGTGTATGAGCGGAAATGGCCATGGATTTGGGAGTTCACAAAGTGGAAGCAGTGTTGGATGATGGCTGATGAGCATTGGCAGAGTCTTGTTCACATGAATAGTAAACACATGAATTGTAACTTAGCCAGATAAATGACCGAGTGAATAAGTAATTCTCAAATCATTTTTGTGAGAGAATGTCAATTTAGGTGAGTGATTCAAAATTGAATTGCTCGTGTTCGTTAATTAGCCTACGCGAGCTAATTTTGTGTAATGGATTGAGAAATTAGAATGGCTTAAGTTGGTGGATCAAGGAATAGATAGGATTAATACACTTGATTTTAATGTGTTAACATAAGGACACTAATTATATGGAAAATAATTATGTGTAGGCCGTGGAGATGATATTGTAAAATTTAACCAGTGAGGCAAATTTGGGTGATGGTTGATCACTATTGCATGACATGTGTTATGGTACAAAATTTGAGAATGTTGCATATTGATATATTTGATATATTGTATAAATGGTTTGGAAATGACATAATGCATTTCATATGCACTAGGTAACCCTAAAGATTAGGTGTTAGTGCATGACATGAATTTCACGAAAAAACGAACATGGTGCGAAAGGAATTTCACATGATGATTTCAGGAGAATTGGGTTGGGAGATGGGCGAGTAGATCATTTTGGATGAGGACGTAGCGTTTCAACTGGAAAACTCACCGCCAATTCACCTGGAGAGATGATCCATATTTTCTGCAGAGCAACCGGTGAGTATATTTTAAGAACAACAAGTTTGTTTTGAAAATGATTATTTTTCTCATACATGGCTTGAGCGAGTGTGAGGTGGTCGGTGAGGGACTAGAGACATGGGAATGGGCATGTAGACATTCAAGTAGAATCACGCATTTACTTGAGTGTGTGTTTATTTTGGAGCATTGCATATGCACTTAGGTGGAGAGTAACTCATTTAGGGTGATTCCACTCTTGATAGCTCATGTCGAGGATATTATTTGCAGGTACGGGGAGGAGGTCGAGACGATATCTTAGAGTCGTTTAGAAGGGTTGTGGCTTTACTGGTTTTGTTATGTACACATGTATTAGAACTCTCTAAGTTTGATATATGATGAGATAATTTTATTACCTGTGAAACTATGGCATATAGTTGGTATGTTGATGATATATTAGTACTGGGCGAAGAGGCGTTTACTCATATATATGTTATATTGGATTGTTTTAGGACATCATTTGTATATGATTAGAGCTCCCCATACAAAGGGACTCTGCTTGGGTTTCCGTGAAGGTCGGTCACCCAGAGCATTCACAAATGTTCCGCGGGTTGATGGGTAGTCAACGGACACCCCGGTTTTGGGGCGTCACAGCTTGGTATCAGAGCCTAGGTATACGAATACCTAGGGCTTGAGGGCTTGGGCTTAGGCCATAGTCGTGTAAGACCATCACCACTAGGTGTGGTTCGATGTTAGGTTTAGGTATAAGATTACTAGGAAGGCAGGACAAAACTAGAACCTTTGCATGTGTGTTTTTGTGTGTGGTCTGTGAATTGATGAATTGTTGTGTGAATGGTATTGCATAACACTTGGTGTTGTTGAATGTTGTGTGAATTGGGTGCTTAGGCAGTGCTTGATTGGTGTGTTGGAAAAATTTTAGGAGTTCTGATGATAAGGCTGGAACAAAGAAAATAAATGAAATAAATTTGAATAAATTTTATTTAGGTTATAGGATAATGAAATAAAATTTTAATAAAATTTAAGTTAGACTCATAAAATTATTGAGTTGTATGGATACGTATTTAAACTGCGTAGCAGAAGTAACAAGGAAGACTGCGATGGATATGAGAGAAAAATAAAATAAAATTTTCGAAAATAAAATTTTTGAGGATAAAATTGATTTGACATGTGAATTAATTGTCTCGCATTGCATTTAAATGCGGGGACATAGAATATGAATTGTATATTCTGAGTATGATTAGTGTCTCGGGGCTGTGTTTATGCTTGAGAATGCATTTGATGTTGCCATTTAATTTGTGTAGATGGCTAGTCGGGGATCAAGGACATAGGGCATCCACGGGGTCTGGAATGGGCTACCGGTGTTTGACCCCGACCGGCTTTGCCCGAGGGTGGCGGTGTTAAGCATTTCTTTATTACCGCAGGACTAATGTAGCAAGTGAGTGGGGAGGTCACCAGTAACCTCCCGGAGGTTTAGAGGCACATCATCTCAGACATTCTGAGGAGAGATCGGAGTAGTGGCGAGACAGTTGGGTTCATACAAGTTGAGAAGGTGTTAGAGGCTATGGAGATTACCTTTGACACGACCAGGATTAGACTAGCTACGTTCCAGCTAGAGGGTGAGGCCCAAGTATGGTGGAAATGGGCAAGGACCTCTAGAGACCTAAAGACAATGACATGGGCAGAGTCATGGGTAAGTATTTTCCGAATCTTGCGAGGCATCTGCGAGACCGGGAGTTCCTAGAGTGAGCGGGGACCGATAGATGTGATGGAGTCTGGCTAGATTCAGACTAGCGGATTTCTTTGACTATGACCGTGGACATGACCGAGTTAGGAGATGAGAATGGGAGTTGACCGTGGGTGGGTCTAAATGGGACCGCCTACGGGACGCAGGACTCCATGGTTTGGGCCAGCCACTGACCAGAGAGAGATCGGGATGCTAGGAGCACTCGGGACACGGGTGTTGGTAGCAAGAGGGAGGGGATCAGGTCTTAGCCTGGTTCGGGAAAGAAGGCGGAGAAGACTACGCTTCACACGAGTTCGGGACCATAGCCGGGATTGTGTGTGTTTAGTGGCGGGGGCGAGTGATGTGTTACTTCGCCCAGCCGGTGCGGGCATGTGGGACGGGATTGCCCAGAGAGGCAGAGGTCCCGGGGGTATTGGGACCATGTGGGTCCCGAGTTAGGCGCAGAAACGTAGTACTGAGTTCATTCCTCCACCTAAAATGCAGTGGAGGAACCGGTTCGGTTTAGAGATTTTCTCTGAGCACCTTGACATTCTGGTGGGCGGAGGGGTCGAGTGTGAGTCGAGTCAGTCTGAGGACTCCTGGTAAACTGGACTCTGGTTAGGCGGGGCGACGATATGTTATTTAAGCTCGACGGCTTGGGCATATGAGGAGAGATTGTCTGGGAGCGGAGGTCTCATGGTACGCACTCTGGTGAGCATAAGCGGTTGGATATGTAGAGTTACGTTTCTACTCTTGCACTTGTCGGCCCAGAGTAGCGTTTCATTGGATATCTCTTCATTTTATTATTTCATCTTGTGTGATGGATTTGGGCATAGAGGTTGAGGCCTTTAGAGAAACCAGATGTGGATGTTCTTCCCTAGGGTGTAGGGTGAGAGTTGATCGGATAGGTGATGAGCTTAAAAGTCATCTATTTTCAGTCCATTTTTCTGATTGATTTTTATATAAAAAGACTGATTTATATGCAAGAATATGGAATAAACTTCACCAAACTGCTGTGCAGCAGGGAATTCAAAAGAAAGCAGAATTTGCAGTAAAAGGAGCAGAATGTGGCTGAGCAGTACTGATATAATTTGCTGAAGGAAGTCAAGTAGCCAGAGAAGCGCAGCGATTAAAGAATTTGATGTCGCGGAAGCTTTACAGAAATCAAAATGAATATTCAGTTGCAACTACAAAGCTCCAAATAAGAAATGAAGCGTAGTGAAGACAAAACGAAAGCCGGGAAGGGAAAAAGTGAAACTCAAAGTCAGCAAACCGCACATTGACGAAGAAGAAGACATAATGTCGCTACATCCTTCGTAAGTCGCGACATCAAGATCGGTTCATAGTCGCACATCAGCTTGCAAGGAAACTAAGGTCATGGCAAATGCCAGCCAAAGAGAGGTGGTCACGACATCAATTACCAAGAAAGGAGGTCGCGACAAGATCAAACTGTCGCGACATCAACTACACAGAAAGGAAGTCGCGACATCATTCAGCGATCGCGACAACAGTTGTGGGAAAAGAAGGTCGCGACAACACCTGGTTGTCGCGACATCAATTGCAAAGATTGAGGTCGCGACATATTCGTGGGCGATGTCGCTGACATCCGCCAAAGCATTGGGAATAAGGTCGCTGACAAACATCCGTGAGGTCGCGACAGCCACTACAGAGAGGCGGAGGTCGCGATTATCATTTAGTTGTCGCTGACATCAAATGCAATACGTCAGTCACGACGTAGTCGCCGCGGCTATCGCCACTCCAAAAGACACGCCGCAACCAAACAAAGGCTCGCGACTACGACCACGTAGGTCGCGACAAGAATCGATGTCGCGACATCAACAACTTACCGGGCCATTTTAAACCGCAAATTCAAAAAGAAGTGCACGGGGGCTCAGGGCCCAATCCGTAACCCTATAAATACGGCCGCTACCAAATGAACGCAGCTCGGGCGCACGTGGTGCAGAGATCCGGGCGGCCGGTTGCCCGTATTTTAATTTTCTTTTCTTCTTTCTTCGCTTATTTTAGTTTAGTTTGTATTTCATTCGAATTCTGGATCTCGAACGCTCACCGTTAAAGTTTAAGTCGAATGCGCATTCATATTTCTTCACCATCGGTTCCTCGTTGTTTGAATTCCAGACAAATTCGAATTCTGCTTCAGCTGTCGATGGCATAGCGTGGCTTTGACCGCATGCCAATGTATGGTGTAATCTAGTGATTTAGAACCCGTGCCTTCCATTGAATTGACACTATCGCCAAAATTATCATTCCCCGCGTAAATTTTATTCAATGTTGTTGAACCTACCGCTAAGCTACTTCTGTCGGTCTTGTGTAATTTCGTTATCGATCCCACGTCGTTGTCTCATAAATCCGAAAAATGGAATTGTTTCAAGCTCGATGAGGCCCTCCGAGTGACACGTAGAAGGAATTCCCGAGAAAGAATGAACAATTCTCGGGAAGGTACGAGAACCCAACAATGGCGACTAATGCGCCCTCGTGTAATTAAATCGATAAATCTCTTCTCGCTTGGAGAAGAGAATGAGTGGAGCAATTTATCAATTTAGGCACACCGAGAGTTCACCTCGATTCGATTAGTAAATCCAATCCCGTGTTAGCAGAGATCTAATCAAGGAAAGGGATGAGTCAAGCTCTAATTCGAGGAAGAGGAACCAATATAAGGTAGATTCAAGGCAATGACTATATTTAGACCTCGATTTACAAACCCGTATTTTGGGCATGAAGTATTGAAAAAGAAAATATCCGTAACAAAGCGCAAATCGTATTAAAAAAGTAGTTATCTAACACTCGTTCGAGAGAAACAAAGGAGGTCTAGATAATGAATCGCGTGGTTCGAGAGATCCACCGCACTATTATATTCCTTGGACTAGTTTTAAATCTATGGTTCAATAGGCAACAAATCAGTGCATTATGCAGGAATTGATGTTTCACTATAGCACTGCTCAATGTCCTTTGCGTAGAACTGCTTCGCTTTTAATTTGTTATTTTTTTGTATTTCAATATTCACTCATTTATTATTAATTCATTTTTCTTAGATTTTATTATTTCAAGCTTTCAAAGCTGATTCCAATTATCTATCAGAGTCCAAATAGTGTAGATTTTGAGTAGTCGGGGTAGTTGATCGAGAATTCTTAAGATCTCTGTGGGATTGATATCTGGACTTAAATCCAATTTACTACTTGTTCGACCGTGCACTTGGCAAAGATAACGATCAAAACCACTCAAGAAACAATTTACCCAAATGAAACAATCTTTGAACTAATCAAATAGCTAAGGCAGCATCCGCGCCAACAAGCTTCTTACGCCAAGCATTAGATTCTATTTAATCTTTGGTAATAGTGGCAGAAATTTGTATACACATTAAGTTTAGTCAACAGCATGGCGCCGCCGTCGGATTAGACAATAGTCTGGGGCAAGAGTAGTTATACCAGACATGTCTTTGGTCCTGGCCAACAAGTTTTATGAGCGCCATGTCGGGATCGAAAGAATTTAGTAGATCAATATTCTGACGAAAGAAGGAAATGCTAATTTGGACATTTAAAAAAAAAAAAGAAAAAAAAAAAGAACAAAAAATAGTTTTTCAAAGCAGTGGTTATTTTTAGCCACTAACTTTTAACAAGCCATATTGAAAATATTTGTTGGCCTTTACTAATTCCATTAATGTAAGTGTTTTGGATTTAAAGAAAACTTTAATGCATAGGAAACAATCGATTCTGACTCCAGCGCATACGTAACTAGAAAGAACACTCAAGCTCGAGAAAGGCGAAAGGTCGAAAAACTCGCCTATATGTATGAAAGGTGATGAGTGCTTAAAAACACTCATATTATACCCGCCGGATTTTCTTCATTTTCACGTTTATTTTATAGTAATTTCATAGTTTTGTGGCCAGACTCCCCGAATTGGTGTTCGCGTGGACGCAGTGCATCGGGAGCAAAAAGGCAGCCGCCACTTCGGAGCATAAGGGAGGTTATGCATGAAGAGGTCCGGAACGCCGCGAGCGCGCCCAACGCCACGACGCTCCACGCCGACGTCCCAACGCCGCGACGCGGGTCAATCACCATGCAAGTCAACGTTTAACGCCGCTGACGCTCTCAACGTCGCTGACGCCTCAATGTCGCGACGTCAAGGCGAGTTATGCTTTCAACATTAAAAGCAAAATGGAGGCATAGATTTAGGGGCATCGGCGCACGATCGCAGAGCACTAATCTCCGCAGCAAGAAGGGACACCGACTTCGAAGAAGTTCCCTTGATCTGTATTGTTTCCAATTTTTGGATACTAGAATGATATTTTTGAGATTAAACATTTTCATTTTCATGTGGATGCAAGTGCATTGGAGCAAAAAGGCAGCTGATGAAGCAATTTTGGAGCATAAGGAGGCTATGCATGAAGAGGTCTGGAACGTCGCGACGTTCCAACGTCACGATGTTCCCATCGCCAGGATCGCCCCAACGCCAGCGACGTCGGGTCAATCACTATGCAAGTCAACCAAGTGGCAACGTCAAGGACGTCTATGAAGTATGCTTTCAAGATTAAAAGCAAATGGAGGCGCATATTTTAGGGGGGCATCTGAGATGCATCTTTGGGACGAGAGTTTCACCCGAATTCCAGAAAGAAGGATAATCCACTGTATGAAGTGCCCTCGATATGTATTGCTTCCGATTTTTGATACTAGAATGATGTTTTTGAGATTAAACATTTTCATGTTTCTATTCGCATGTTCTAGATCCTGTATCTGTGGTGTGTGTTGAACCCTCGTCACATGACTATGGATTAAGTTCGCCTTTATATGTTATTCATTGGTTTACAAAATTGTTGCTTCGCTTTATATCTATAATTAAATTATATGATGATGTCCGGCCAACATTAGCATAACTATGGAACCGAGATTCGAGAGATGAGGATATGGGACTGGTAGAGCAAATTCTTCGCTGATTCGAAATAGAGATATTCCGAGCCCAAGGTGGCACTTGAGGTTAGAACACCTGGGCATTTCTCAGACACCAGTCGGGATAGAGATATACTCAACTCTATTCACGGTGATAGGCTGGACATACCTCGAGAGAGGATATCTCGTAATTAAGATCACCTTGCCACCAACAATATATAAATTCATTGAATAATAACACCTTTAGAAATAATCCATTGAAAGTGACAGGGGGAGACATAACCCTAGTCTCCAATACCGCAGAATTCATTAGAATCAATAGCTTAGTCGAAATTAACATACTTCAATTCTTAAAATAAGTTTATTCAGATATTATCTAAGAAGCAAAACCTTGTAGTCAACACACCGGGGCCCCGTGGATCGATATCCGCACTGGTACACTATATTACTGGGGAGACGGTACACTCGCGCACATAAAGGTTATTTTACACACCGCGTTTTTAGCCTGGCTGCTACGCCGCCGCTGGGACTAGGTTTAGATTATATGAGAATAAAGCAATTAGATATTACTCTGAAATTTTCTTTGTTTTTGTTTATTTTTACAAGTGCTGGTAATTTGGTCTTGTTGGTTCGTGTTATTTCAAAGTAGGCTTAAGAGCACATGCGACGCCGAGATCAAGAACTAACACTGAGCTCGATCCCGAGCCGGAAGAACTTGCTACGTACGAGATTGGGAACTCGAACGCATCGTAAATTAGCAAACATGGGTGATAATGAAGAGCGTGATTCGAAAGATTGAAAGCAAAACGAGCCCCGGAGAGGCCGAAATGGTAATCATGGAAGGAATCAAGCACCCAGGCCGTTTATACAGCCAGATGATCCATACATGTTGCTAGAAGAGTTTGCACTCCCGCCTACAGTTGTTCAGACAGCTATCAGACGACCACCCATTCAGGCAAACAACTTCGAACTGAAGTCGTAAGAACATTGCTGCATGCCGCAGAATATATTGTTTCATGGACTCACCTACGAGAACCCGAATATGCATCCGACCAACTTCCTTGAAGTCCTCGCGACACGACAAGTACAACTGAAAGTTAATGAGGAGGCACTCAGCATAAGGCTTTTTCCACTCTCACTAGTGATCGAAGCCACAAGCATTACTAACAAGTCGCCCACCGATTCCATTACATCTGGAACGACTTGAAGGTAAAAATTTTTACCAAGTTCTTCCACTCTTCAAAAATTGCACAACTTGTGCAAGAGAGATCAATACATTCGGGGCAACTAGAGGGGAGAACCCGCAGAGGCATGGGACGCATTTCACAATTACCAAGAAAGTGCCCGCATCACGTACCAACCAGATGGACGTCCATACTGCAATGGGCCGAGGAACACTACTACAACAAGATCGGCGCTCTACCGAGGAGCACTGATGAAGAAAACCACAGACCAAGCCTATGAAATTCTGGAAGATGCCGCAACCAACACAAACCGCTGGCTCAGAGAGAAAACTACACCGCGGGAGTTTCATGGTGGCAATGTGATAATGAGGTTCTCAACAATCCGTTAACATGTTGCACGTACCGACCGCTACCGACCAGACAAGAAGGTGCCAAAGAATGCCACGCACCAACCCACGGGAGTCAGGTGAATTTCGTGGAGGACAAAGACAATAGCACGCACGTCACCGTGAAATCAAATCGTAGAGCGTGCCCAAGAGTCGCAGGTTCAATCGTAATCAATCACAAGCAGCAGCGACAAGATAGGGGAAACACCATCGAGTCAAAGTCAAGGCTGCGGCGGGCAATAATCAGAATCGCGATAATCAGAACAATCGGGTGGTATGGATGGAGTGAATAACCGTAACAATATGCCGTCAAACCGAAGCTAGTGAACCACCTCATGAGAAAAAAGGTGGATTTAGAACAAGTTTGCACGTATGTTAACTTCCCACTCGCTTTCATGAATGAGACCAAAGCGACATGCAAAGCAGTTAGGTAACTCGCTGGAACAATCAAGCAAACACGCTTGAGAAATTTTGGAGGTACAAATGGGTCAAATGGCAAACTTAGTTAAATCGAAAGGCACCGGTTCATTACCAAGCACCAAGTAAACCCAAGAAGAGACGGGAATGAACATGTTAAAGCAATCATGCTGGAGAAGTGGGA
The DNA here is from genome assembly GCA_016808115.1 of Tetrastigma voinierianum. Classification (NCBI taxonomy): domain Eukaryota; kingdom Viridiplantae; phylum Streptophyta; class Magnoliopsida; order Vitales; family Vitaceae; genus Tetrastigma; species Tetrastigma voinierianum. Next base: position 1,286,667 of record JAEQBH010000880.1, on the reverse strand, counting down.
AGAATTGAACTACGCCACAAACCCCGGCCAGAAACGCTTAGAGACTGAGAGTTCATCCACCCAGAAACGTAATGAGATGATGCGTGATAAAGATCAACCTAACGAGCGGGCCATGTGACAACTCATCGGGGCAGTCAACCCACCAATTCCATATCCACGCCTAAAGAAGCATAAGCCGGATAAGCGCTTCACTAAATTTATGGAAGTATTTAAAGTTACACATCAATATCCCATTTGCCGATGCCCTAGAGCCAGATGCCCAGCCCGCGTGAAATTTATGAAAGATATACCGTCTCGTATAAGACCGGCCGATTTTGAAACGCTTAACTTAACCGAGGAATGTAATGTGCCATACTGGGAGTAGCCGCCACAAAAGCTTAAAGACCCGTGCGCTTCACTATTCCATGCACCATTGGAAATGCTATCTGAGAGAGCTCTTGTGATTTGGGTGCCAAAGATTAATCTCATGCCTTATCCATTTTTAAAAGGTCGGGTCGGGTGAGGCTCGTCCAACTACAAATACACTTCAAATATACCGACGCATCTTTGAAACATCCGAGAGGGAGTAATGTAAGATGTCCTCGTGAAGGATGATAAGTTTATCTTCCCAAATAGATTATTGTACTAGATATGGAAGAAGATAAAGAAATACCCATAATCTGGGGTAGACCGCTTTAAAGCAACCGGCGTGGCAATGATTGATGTCTTCGGGAGAGGAGAACTAAAATTGAGAGTGCGTGACTACGGTCAAGTTCAACGTGCTCGGCAGCAAATGGTGACATCTAGCGTAGAGTGATACTGCCTACGGCGTAGATAGTAGAGGCGATATGAATGAATAAAAGTTGTCTCACTCGACCCTTGGAGGCTAGCCTAGTGGAGATTGATTCTGAAAACATAAGCAAAGAGGCAGAGGAGTATGTTAAATGGCCGGACTCTTTTCTAATCTAATAAGAGGAAATACTTTGAATCTCTAGTGAAGGCTAAACGCTAGTGCTTTATTCTGGAACAACCACCCAAGATGGAACAAAACCCTGCTTCAACCATTTGAAGGGCTGTGCATACCTTGGGAAGCCCACTTTACTGCTGATCATCTCAAAGATCCTGACTGAGTTAGGAGGAGAGAAGTTATCGAGGGTCCTTAGAGACCATAAAAATGCTTCGATGGTCTCTAACCGATTTGAAAGGGATTCGCCCTTCCATGTGCATGCATCGTATCTTGCTCGAAGATGGACATAAACCTTCAGTGGAAGCGCAGAGGAGGTTAAATCCGACAATGAAGGAGGTAGTCCGAAAAGGGATTTTTAAATGGCTAGACACTGGGTGATTTAACCCACTGTACGCAGTACGGGTAAGCCCGCTCAAGGTACCGAAGAAAGGAGGAACAACAGTCATAAGAACTGAGAATAACATATTACTGCCTTCGAGAACAGTCACCGGGTGGAGGATTTGCATTGATTACCGGAAACTGAACAAAGCCACCCGAAAAGATCATTTCCCATTGCCGTTTCTAGATCAGATGCTAGATCGACAGCTTCTTGGCCATGAATAATTATTGCTTTTTGGATGGATACTCCTAAGCATAATCAATTGCCATAGCTCCCGAAGATCGAGAAGACCACTTGTCCTTATGGTACATTCGCATTACATGCCCTTTGACTTGCAATGCACCGGGCAATTTTTTCTGAACATGCGTGGCATGGGCCGCTTTTTCTGGTATTCTCTACATGGTTGAAAGGACAATTGAGATCTTCATGGACGATTTCTCAGTAATGGGAAATTCATTTGACAACTGTTTAGAAAACTTGAGAACTGTACTGGCAAGATGTGAAGAGACCAACTTAGTGCTCAATTGGGAAAAGTGCCATTTTATGGTACAAGAGGGTATTGTCCTTGGACATCGGATTTCAGCAAGAGGGATAGAGGTAGATAGGGCGAAGATTGAAGCAATTGAAAAGCTGCTCCACCCCTCACTCCAAAAGGGATTCGAAGTTTTCTAGGCCACGCCGATTCTATAAAGTGTTTATCAAGGATTTCTCACGTGTATTGCAAACCGTTGTCTAACTTGTTAGTCCAAAGGGATCCCATATGAGTTTGATTCACAATGTTTGCATGTTTTTCGTCGGTTAAGATAAGTTGATCTCGCTCCTATTGTCGGGCCTGCATTTCTGGTCCTTTCCATTTGAACTTATGTGTGACGCAAGCGACTTTGCGATTGGGGCAGTGTTGGGGCAGAAACGAGAGAAAATCTTTCAGGTGATTTACTATGCAAGCAGAACTTTGAATGATGCTCAATTGAATTACGCCACTACAGAGAAAGAACTTTTGGCTATCGTCTTTGCCTTTGACAAGTTCAGGCCTTATCTGATTGGTAACAAGGTAGTAGTCCACACTGATCATTCTGCCATTAAATACTTGATGACTAAGAAAGATGCCAAACCTCGATTAATCCGGTGGGTTCTTCTGCTGCAAGAATTTGATGTTGAGATTAAAGACAAGAAAGGCACTGAAAACCTAGTGGCCTATCATCTTTCACGATTAGAAGGGGCTAGAGATGATGTTCCAAAGGAATACTAATTTCAAACAGAAACTCTTTTCTATTTGAGACAAGAGGCGCTCCATGGTTCACTGATTATGTAAATTATTTGCATAAAGTAGTCCCTCCTAATTTAACTATCGGGCCGAAAAAGAGATTTTTCGCACACTTGAAACACTACTATTGGGAGGAGCCCATCCTTTACAGACACTGCGCTGATCAGGTGATAAGGAGATGTGTGCCCGAAGATGAAATGCACAAGATTCGCACCATCAAGCCACATCTCTACCATGTGGTGGACACTTGCGGCCGTGAGAACGCTGAGCCAAGGTGCTTCATTCAGGTTTTTACCGGGTTTACCTTATTTAAAGACGCCATAAATTGCTTTCCACCAGGACAAATGCTGTCAACGATCGGGGAACATCTCTTAAAGGACGAGAAATAACATGCATCCCATTTTCGAGGTGGGAATTGTTTGATTTATGGGGGATAGATTTCATAGGACCATCGTATCGCACAACAACTTACATCTTGTCGCGTGAGACTATGTTTCAAAGCCGGTGGAAGCGATCCCTACACGCACCAACAATGCTGTCGCGGGCTCGCTTCTTCAGCCACATATTCGCACGCTTTGGAACCCCCCGCATTGATCAAGCGCATAATGGTACCCATTTCACAATAAAAGGGCATTTATCGCGTTTTGCAAAGTATGTGGTACGCCATCGTACATCTTCGTGATATCACCTACGTCACACTGACAAGGTAGGTATCAAATCGAGAAATCAAATGCATTCTCGAAGACAAGCAACGCCTGTGAAGGATTGGTCTAAAAAGACAGCGATGCACTCCCGCGCATCGCATGATGAGTTTAAAAGTCATCTATTTTTAGTCCATTTTTCGCTTAATTTTCATATCAAAAGAGACAATTACTAAGGTAAATATGAAGAAACTCACCCATCCGTTATTAGCGTAAAATGGAAGAAAGAAGAAATGCAAGAGAAAAATACAAGAATAAGTGGAGGAAAAGTGCAAATAATGGTAGAGCCGGAAACGAAACAATCGCTGATTCATCATGCGCTGGGCTCGCACAGCCCACCCCGAGGTCGGCCACCAAGAGAATTTAAGGAATTCGATGTAGGTCGCGATGCTAGTACCGATAAGCGTCAAGGGTAACCAGAGCTAAGAGGAACGACGTCGCGACAAAGATTCCGATAACGCGATGAAGAGTTGATGTCGCGATTCAGGGGATAAGAGGTCGCGACAACGTAAAACACTTTTAAGCTATGAGAGGCTCGGATCGACGGCTACCGGAATCAGTTTCCGATGTCGCAGGACGCGGAGATCAGTCGCGACACAAGACCGCCGCTTGAAGGTCGGGGCTCCAAGGTGAGGTCGCCGACAAGATATCGATGTCGCGGACATCGTGAACGCATCGTGATCAATGATGCGTAGCCATGGAGAGATGTCGCGACAAGATATTGATGTCGCGATAACACAGCAACCGCCTGGAAGCCTACGTTTTTAAGATGATGTCGCGACAAGAGATCGATGTCGCGACATCCGGCATCGCTTGAAGACCGCAGATGACTCGAAGCCGAGGTCGCATACTATTATCGACGCCGCGACATCGAGAGAACAATTGAAACCCGCTAAGACGCGAGAAGATGTAACGCGATGCAAGATATTGATGTCCCGACATCACGACCAAATCGTTTACATGCAGTGCGCGCCGACAAAACGCGACGTGAGATTGATGTCGCGACATCGGCGATGCTCACCAGCGGAAACCGAAGTCGACTTGAAACGCTGAATCGGGTCAAACCATTTCGAAACCCATGCAAGAAGTTATGACGTGATTAAAATTCAATTGAGGAACCCTATAAATAATGCCAGCCTATCCGCCATTAAAAGCAACATACTACATCGAGGTCCTGATAGCCGAAGCTCATTTTCTTTATTTTGTTTTTCTTTTTTTCTATTTTTTTATTTCCGTCTTTAGAAAGCGCATTATGTTCTCGTATTTTTATTTTCGTTGTATTTTCAATCGATGTTATCGTTGAGACCAGTTCGAATGCGTAAATTCACTTTTCACTACTACTTGGAATGTTTGAAGTTCACAAATTCTGAATTCGATTGTTTCGGGGCCAAATTGCGCTATTCTATGATCGTGAGGAATGCTGCACGTGTAATTCGCACCGGTGAATCCAACTTCCATTAAGTGAACGTTATAGTCGAATTTATCTTTCCCCGTAGTTGCTTACAAAGAACTTGTTAATTTCGCTAATGAATTTACTTCTCGTTTTGGGTTTATCACTGATCCACACACACGCTTATACTATGTATGATTTACACTTACTGGCTTCGACATTTCAAGGAGGTCCTCCAGTGACACGTGGGAAGACATTCCCAGAGTAATGTACATTTCTTTGAAGGTATACTAACCTCGTGCTGCTGGGGATATTTTGAGCTTTGTAAGTTCACTTAGATAAATCCTCTTCTCCTCACTTGAAATCAAGAATGAGTTGAATGAGTTATCTATTTAAACAAGCAAAGAGTTCACCTCAATTCGGATAGTGAGGCCAATCCCGTGTTAGCTGAGATCTAATCAAGGAAAGGTTGATCTATTCTAATTTCGAGGAGGAGCAATCGGGAAGTTGTATATCCTTGCTTGATCGATACCTGGTGAGCTGGAGGCTTGCCAATTCATAAAATGGGTATGAAGTATTGCAAAAAGAAAAATATCCCGTAATTAGGAAGTCCCCGTTAAAAGTAGAAGTTATCTAATTCCTCGTATTCGAGATAATCGTGTCGATATTAGATAATGAAATGTGAGGTGGAGAGATCCAGCCGCACTACATAACGCTTGGACAGACATTTTTGAAACTCGGAGATAATCAAGAAATTTTATCGTGAGTAACTGGTGAATCGATACTCACTATAACTGCTTCTATTGATGTGTCCTCTCGAGGATAACTATTCGCATTCATTTCTTTTATTGTGGCACCATTATTCTTTATTCTTTATCTTCCATGTTGGATAGTTCGGCTATTTTCCTTGTTCGCTTGTTAATTTTCCGTGCCACCTTAATGTCGATCCCAATATCATTTTAGTCCAAATAGTATGGAAATTCGAGTAGTCGTGGCGTTGATTTAAAAAATTCCTCGGTGACTGTGGATCGATGACCGACTTAAATCCATTTTATTACTTGGTCTAATTCGCACTTGCAAAATATCAGACCAAACCAAATTTTGAAAATGATTACCTAAGAGATCGGGTGGTTTATAGTATAATATCAACAAGTTTTTGGCGCCGCCACGGTGATTAGACAATAGTCCTTGGTAATAGTGATATAAATTTGTATTTGTTTTGGTTCGGTTGGGCCATGTTTTTAGCGTCACAAGGGGATTAGACAATAGTCCTTTGGTAATAGTGACATTAATTTGTATGTGTTCTTTGGTTTGGTTAACAAGTTTTTTTGGCGTCGTTGCCAGGGATCGAAAGAATTTTATAAATCAATATTCAGATGAAAGAAGGAAATACTAATTTGGACATTTTCAAAAGAAAAAGAACAAAAATAGCGTTTTCAAGCGTTGAATCAGAGCCACTAACTTTTTAAAGAAACACATTGAATATTTTGATGATTTGACTAATCCTATTAATGGAGTGTGTTTGCTTTAAAAAACCTTTATTTATAGGAAACAACACCGATCCGATTCCAATGACAATGTAAATAAAAGTGCGGACGCGCCGAAGCTTCGGAAAGACCACAAGAAGGCGTAAAACTCAACCATGGCGGCGAAAGGCAGGATCAAAGCTGAAATACATATAGAGGGAAGCTAGAAGGCCTCCAAGCCACTGAAGACATACAATGGAGGATTTCTCGAGACCACTATACAGAGTTAATACTCGGGCCCGACAGACAGTCGGGCAGCTGATGCTAACAATTTTGAATTGAAGCCGCACCGACATAATGTCCAAAGAAGATCGGGCCATTGTCATCCGACTGAAGATCCAAACGAGCACCTGGGAAGATTCCTCAGGATGGCTAATACCGTTAAGCTGAATGGGGTGAGACCAGAAGTCATAAAACTGCATCTATTCCCATTCTCCTCAAGAGCACAAACATAGCCTACATGGTATGAATCATTACCATATGGTTCGTTGATACTTGGGAGGAGAGCAGCTGAGGCCTAATAGATTCTTTCCCCAAATTTCAACCACGTAAGAAGGAGGGAGATCATCAGGTTCCAAAGACAGGGGGAGATGAAAGCCCCAGATGTAGCTTCGGGAAAGATTCAAACTGTCGAGAAGATGTCCAATGCATGGGATAGATCTGAAGACTCAGATGGACATTGTATATCATGCCATGAATGATATATCAAAAGGGATCATTGATGCTTCATGCTGCGGAGCATTCAAACGAAAAAGTGCTGAAGAGGCAAAAGAGCTGATTGAAGATCTGGCTAAATGTAACATGAAAACTCCTTCTGAGCTTTCAAGAGGAAACAGCAGAGGAAAGGGGATCATGGAGCTGAGCAAGATGACAGCCATGGAGGCCAAGTTGGATGCCATTATGCAATGTTAGACAAGCAAGAAAGAAAGACACACACCGCTTCATGAAATAGAGCAATTGAAAGCGGAGTTAATGAAGCGGGAGTGCCGAAAAGAGTAACCAAGGACTTTTATGATTTAAGAGGTTAATTATTTGGGTGAGCCAGAGCTTACCATTTCAAACCCACCCTAACCTTCCGAAGACACATCACCCGAAGACTCTCAGAACCATGAGAACTTCTCGTATGGTGGAGGGGGCTTCTCAAGGCCAAAGGCGTGGACAAACCTCATCAAGGGTATCAAGAAGCACAAGGTTCCGTAGCAGAATGTAGCAAAGAAGGTGAAATGAGCACATAAACGAATATCGTATCGTGAGGAGGGCCCCATCTTTCGAGGAAACGTATGTCGTAGTTTATGGGGATAATAAAAAGTCGTTGAACTCCATGAACAAAGCCGAGAATCGGAAGCACCGCTACCAATTCTCAAATTTTTCGTAACACTACAAATGCATCCCTCAAGAACCCGAGACACAAGTAGGGCAACCGGGCTCCCACCCCGCAAAGCCAAAGGGAAAGATGCTCTCTCCTGCGACACAAGGAAGAACCCAAAACTGCATGGTCGCTGGCAGCTGAGACTCGGGAAGGAGTTGTAAGAGAGGAAAGAAAAAAGGTGACAAAGAACAAAGAAGTAGCAAGACCGTAAAGGGAAGAGACACTGGAGAACACAAAGAAGGAGATAAAAGAAGAACATCCAAGGAACAAAAGCTCGCATCCTGGCTTCACAAAGACCGGCAAATCAAAGATGCAGTAAGCGCTGCAAAGGTTCTTTGAAAATCCTTCTAAGTCGGATCGTGATGCCTTTTACCGAAGTGGTGACTCAGGATGCCACTTTATGCAAAATTTCAAGGACACATCGAGCAAAGAAAAGAAAAATAGTAGAAGAAGGAATAGTGAATCTCACTCGCCACTTCGCGCGCAAGAATCGAAGGAACCACGCAAAGATTTAAGGACCCGTGAAGCTTCACAATTCCTCGTATTGTTGAGGAATGGAATCTACGAAGCTCTCTCGTGACTCAGAGCTAGTATCAATCTACGCCTTTCGCTAAGAAATTAAGTTCGGGGGAGCTTATTCCCAATAACCTGCTACTCTTCAAATGGCGCATGCATCGATGGGCGAAACCTCGCGGGTCATCAAGACGTGTCGTCAACAGCTGGTTTGTATTCCCAAGAGACTTCATAATTCCTGACACGGAAGAAGATTCACAAGTCCCCTACTATTAGGAAGACCATTCCTAGCTACTGGAGCAGCTTTGATTGACATGCAAAAAGGAGTTCTCATCTTAAGGTTTGGAGAAGAAGCTGCTGTGTTTAACTTGATTAAAAGTATGCAAAATATAGACGTGGAAAGCGAAGGCTACAATGTAAAGCCGGGATTTTGTCTCTATTTCAACTCGATGTTAATGCACGATTGTAACACTCCAGCTTTTAATATCAATGAAAAAGAGATGAATTCCCAGATAATCAAGATGTCTATTCTCGACTTCCATACAGCAGCTTCTCATGCTATAGAAACCGTGCCGGTTTTCTTGAAGCAAAATGTGTAAAAGATAATGGGGAAGATAGTGAAAAGAGGAAATTCATCAAGAGACCGCATAAGGTCTAGTTTTGAAAGAGTTGCCATGTCATTTAAAGTATGCCTACTTAGAATTACCAAAGAAAAACCAAGGATCATTTCAGCCGTATTAAGTGAGAGAAACGATAACAAAGATCGCCGGAAATATTAAGGAAGCATAAGGAACGCTAGCTTGGTCCATTGAAGAGTCAAGGGTATCACCATCAATTTGTAGCTGCATAAGATTCCCGCTAGAAGAGACTTCAAAACCATCTGGTGAGAACACCGTAGAGGTCGAATCCAAAGGATTTAAGGAAGTAATGTGAAGGAGGTGCTCAAGTTGTTAAATGCTGGTTTTATCTATGTTATCTCAGATACCATGAGCCTACCTATGGTTCCAAAGAAAGGGGGGTTAACTGTGATCAGAAATGAAAAAAATGAATTGATTCCAACAAGAACAGCGGATGTGGATGGAGGATATGTATCACAGAAGTCAATACACAACAACCTAAAAAGATCATTTTCCTTTGCCTTCATTGATCGACGTTGGATAGGTTAGCGGTGGACACCCCTCACCTTTGTTTTCCGGATGGGTACCGTGGATATACGCATTCGTTATCGCACTGCAGGATCAAGAGAAGACCACGCTCACATGCCCTTATGGTACCCGCTTCGAAGGATGCTCGCTTGGGTTATGTAATGCTCCAAATACACCTGCAGGGGGTGCATGATGTCTATATTCTCATTTTTGGTTGAAGAAGTGATGGAAATTTTCATGGATGATTTTACCGTATGGATCCGCCTTTGATCAATGTTTAAACAATTCCGGGAAATACCAAGATTTCAAAGATGCTACACAACAAGCCTAGCACCGAATGGGAAAAATGCCATTTTACGGAACAGAAGGTATTGTTCTAGCATAAAATTCTCGGCATCGACTAGAAGCTGACTACACCAAAGTATTCATTATCAAGACTTGCACCACTCTACCACAAAGAGTGAGTGTTATTTCTCGGGGCATGTCGGATTTTGACAGAGATTCATCAAAAGACTTTTCAAAAATACTGCACCACTATGCATTGATCGGAAAAGGATACAAGGTCAATTTCGATGACTTCTGCGAAGGATGCTTTCATGAAATCAAGATCGACAGGGCTGTGCACCTATAATGGTTGCACCATAATGGAATCGGGATTGTATCAATGTGTGATGCCACCGATTCGCTTATGGGAGTCGTGGTTTGGGCAAAGAAAAAGAGAAAGTATTCGTGTGGCCATATACTATGCTAGTAAGACCTTCTAATGAAGCACAAGAGAACTACTCAACAATCGAAAAGTGAGATGCTAGCCATAGTATTTGCTTGTGAAAAATTTAGACAATACATTTTAGATCCCATGGTATCTACATTGGATCATGCAAAGAATCAAGTACCGATGTCGAAAAAGCGAAGCTAAGCCAAGATTGATAAGGTGGGTGTCAGCCGTTGCAAGAGTTTGATTTGGAAATAAAGGATAAAAAGGGATGTGACAATGTGATAGCCGGTAATCATTTTTCAAGAGTAGAAAGAAGCAAAGGGATGAAGAAGAAAATGTGCGCTAACGTAGAACTTCCCGCGATGAGCAATTATTCAAGGTTTCCTTCCCAACTTCCATGGTATGTCGATGACAGAATTATCTAGCTTAGGAGTATCGCCTTCTCGAACTCGCCTACCAACGTAAGAGGAAACTCGTAACCGACAGCCAGATATTATATTTGGGATGACCCACTATTATTCAAGAGGTGCTGACATGATAATAAGATGTGTGCCAGAAGGTGAACAAGGCAACATTTTAAATGAATGTCATGCATCACCATATGGAGGACATTTTTCTGGTGAAAGAACAACTCACAAGATACTCCAATCAGGGTTTTATTGGCCCACTATCTTCAGAGATTGTGCAGAGTGGGTGAAATTGTGTGATCGATGCCAAAGGATTGGAAATATTAGCAGCAGGAATGAAATGCCCCTAAAAGGTATTATGGTGATACAAATTTTTGATGTTTGGGGAATAGATTTTATGGGGACCTTTTCTCACCATCATTTGAAACCTATACATACCGGCTAGCGCGATTACGCCTCCAAAATGGGTAGCAAGGTCATTCAAGGAATGATGCTAATACAATTTGTGAGTTTCTTGCAAAAGAATATTTTGAGCGTGCTTAACCCCTAACCATCATTAGCGATGGGGGGGAACCCATTTTGCAAACAAAATATTTGCAAACTCATGAGCGGTGTATGGGATCAAGCATGTACTTGAGTTTAGCCTCATCATCCTGCACCACGGACAAGCGTAAATTTCCAACCGAGAGATCAAAAGAATACTTGAAAAGACCGTGAGCTCAAGCAGAAGGATTGGTCTTCCAAACCATGATGCACTTGGGCTTACGTGATCGCATACAAAACCCCATTGAATGTCCCCATATAGAGTCGCTTAAGAAACCACGCCATCTACCTCGAATTAGAATACAAGGCAATGTGGGCCATCAAGAAGTTAAACTTCGATTTCAAGGCTGGGCTAAGGGAAGAAAGATTGTCTAACCGGTCTGAATTGGAAGAACTGGAAATGAAGCCATGAGATAATGCTAGAATATACAAAGATAAGACAAAGAAATGGTGAAGGATCGAAAAACTCGAGGAAAGAGTTCGCATCGTGGGAACAAAGCCGCTTAATTCTGGGGATCGAAGTTGTTTCCCAGTGGAAATTAAAACTAATCGAGCGGGCCATACACGCTGGTATCGGGTACTACATTTGGAGCAAGAACACCAAGACCGATAATGGGGAAGAATTCAAGGTCAATGGACAAAGGTTAAAGCATTATCTCAACAGTAAAGAGGGAAAGTGAAGCGACTCAACCGGGTTCTCGAGGAAAAGAAGTTAAGAACCACAACAAAGAAGTCCATCTAAGGACTCAAACTAGCATCTAATGGAGGCAACCCGTGAGGATTTAAATTTCGAATTTAAATTTTGAAATATTTCTTTTCTTTTTTAGTTGCCGATAAATTAGGGTCGTATTTGTTTTCTAGAAGGATAGATTTAATTTAGAAATAAATTGTAGTTTAATTAGAATTTTCAATATTGCAAAGGATCTTCCGAACTGTTAAAGACATGAATAGCAAGGCAACTACAGAGTAATTCCAAAGAATCCTGCGAGGAGTCAGCGACATGAGAAAAAAGGGGGAGTAACTTTCTCCCCAACCCAATTCTCAGATATATTTGAATTAATTGTTAAATCTTTCTTAAAAATGCCCAAGAGATGCCTAAACTGTTAGGGACAAGAGAATTCAAAGTTTTTGAAATCATTGAATTAAGGGCTTGGTCACGACAGCAAGGTTATGTCGTGACAAAGCTGTTGTCCTACAAAACATTGATGTCGTGACCAGTAAAGAAAGAACAATTAGTGAGTATGGAGGAAGGGAGATACATGTCGCGACACCACAGTGATGTCGCGACAGTGAATTAAGTTTCAAAAAGAAGAAGGATTGTCGCCACATCAAACAAATCCTGGAGAACCCTGTATTGTCGCGACATATTAGGTAGGTCGCGAACATGTGCGTGACACATGTGCCAACCACTCACTTCAAAGCCCCAAATTTAATGACCTCAAATAAAAAGTGGCGGAATTGAAGTCGCGACAATTCTTAATTGAATCATTAATTAGCCCACAAACATTGATTGAATTGCAACAGTTGGAAACTATTTCATTCACTCCAACCCACATAACCATTTACCTTCATCTTCCTCCTGAATCTCAACCTCCGAAAACCCTAGCATTCCAAACTTTCGAAAAGCTTTCCTTGTCTCCGACGGTCGAAATTCCCACCCCGGTCCCTAACTCCAGACGAGATTATGAGGGAACACGAACAATCGAAGAAGAAGAAACTTCAGTTAAGGAGGAACGCTTAGATGAGATTCGGGTTTGAAGAGCAAGCAAGCAGAGAGATGCCATCAAAAACACCGTAAGTCTCGACAACTTCTCAAGACAGAGCAGAAAGGGAAAAGGGAAAGAGGAGAGAAGAAGAAGAAGTAGAAGATTTCGTATCCGATGAAGCTTATTCCCAGTGGAAGAAGTACTATGCTAACAAAGGTTTTGTTACAGAGAGGAGATTCAAAAACCCTGTGACTCCTTTCAAGGAGATGATAGAGCAGAGAGGATGGGGAGAGTTCCCCGCCGCATCACCAAAATCGTGGTATACAAGACTCTGGCGAGAGAGTTTTATTCCAATATGGTGGGAATAAGGATGGAGTCAAGCTTGTTAGAGGAGTCTAGGTCTCATAATGAAGCCAAGGCCATCAACGAGCCTATGGGATGACAATACACAAGCATGGCTCCAAATTCAAGAAAATTTTGGAAAAATCGACTTTAGAAAGATCATTCCAGAAGCTCACTCGACTAAGGGGGCGCTAGACCAAGGAGAAGGAAAGCCAAGAAGTCTCGAATAGGGCCTCACCGAGGAAGCGAAGGTATGGTTTACTCAAGGCTCGCTTTTGGTTCCAACAAAACATTTACGTCACGTGGGAGAGAACAAGAAGTTGTACCGTCAGATGCCATACCAAGGGGTACAAGATCAATATAGGAGTTATCATGGGAGAACTTCATCACGAGGTATCATGAAGGGAACAAAAGAGGTCGGCTTGCTCACCAAAGAACACACAAATTTATGTCACGCCTATGAAAGAATTTAGAAATGATACAAAGTATGTCTCTAACCACTTTCGATGAGTTATAAGTGCCAAGAAACCAGAGAGTGCGGAGTGTCGGTGGTGAGAATAGAGGCACTCAAGTCATGACTGTAAAAGTGAGAATCCTGAGTCACCCTGATCAAAGAATGTGAAACTGGTAAACTCACCTGACAACAATGATTACATGTGTGCGTGATAATGAAGGGCAGATGAAGACAACCAATAGACTTCTCCATCCCTTTGGCCAGTTCTCCTCCTGTGCAGAACAGAAACTTCCAACCTGGAGAAAGTTCAAGAGGAGCATAAGAGAACAACTCAATTCTGGAAGCTCTCAATGCCATGCATAAGAGAATAGAGGAAAGAGAGAAGGAGTGGAACTTAAAACAGGAATTCAGAGAAGGAATGTATGAAAAAGAATTGAAAAGAAGAGACCAACAGCGGGTTAAGAGTTAAATTTAAAAGAAAGGGAGCATGAGGTGGGAGATCCAAAGAAGAGAACAACAAAGGAAAGAAGAACTCGAATTTAAAATAGGAACGTATGGGAAAAATGTTGAAGCAAAGAAGGAGAAGAGTTCAAGAAAGAAATGAAGGAAAAAAGAGATCACTGATCTGCTACCGAAACTCAAACTGAAGTCATGAAGCTTCTATGCTTTGATCGTGATTCTCAACTCCTACAAGACAGCTGGGAGAAAAGAGATAAAGATCAAGAAATCAAATTTGGGGAGTTAAAGTCAAAGGATCTGCTTTTATACAAGTCTCTACAAAAGGATTTTGAGAAGAAATTGACGATAGAGACATGAAGCAAAAAGACGCAGTAATCCTATAAGCGTAAAAGAATGGTGGAAAACTTAGATCTGATTAACAACAATCTGGCCAAATTCCTAGAGGTTATGACTGAAATGGAAAATACAATGAATGGCTTGGGAAAGAGGCAAGATGATTTGAACAGAAAGGTTGATCTATCTAATGAGATTTTCCTCGAAGAACAAATGGAGAAGGAAACCAAGAAGAGAAAGGAAAGAAGAGAAATGAAAATTCCTAATTTCGTACCCCATCTGCAGTACATTGTATTCTAGACCCACCCAACATCTTTGCTCCTGGATATTTCAAAAGAAAAAAATAGACCTTCTCCCTGCCTAACTTTCATTACCATCCTTCTCTCATACCGCGATTCAACCGTCGCATTCAACCCCGTAATAAAATGAAAATTTTATATTGAATTGTCAGGTGCTGTTGAATTTGTTTGATCTCTCATGATTGTTTTGCTTTGTGGTTGAATGATTAGGAAATTAAAGTAGAAATTAGTTCCAGAATAAAAACTGCTGTGATGTAATAAATTGAATTGAATGAAGCAGTTAGATTAGGAATGAGCTGAAATGTAAAATAAAGGCCAAAATGCATATAGTTTAATTGAAACACAAGGTGCAAAAATTACTTATATTTAACTGATAAGTCCAGATTAGAGGAAGGTAATACAACAGAAGGAACAAACATATTTTTGAGTTTGTGGTATGAACAGTAAGTCAAGGAACCTGTTGAATATCAATCAACTTAACTACTCATAAATAAAAATGAGTCAAGATACTCCTTATAGTTAGTCACACCAGCAAACTGCATTCTAGAATTTTTAGATTATTGATCGGTATAAATCCTAGGGTGATACAAATTCCGACAAGAAATGATGCGTGCCATTCTTGGATAGTTTGAGCCATTCTAGCTATCCTATTAATATGTCGACAGATATACCTTAGTTCCATATCGAGGCTAAACGTGCTGGATTTTTCAAAATAAGCTAATGGAAACCCCAACCCATCCGTAAATTCAATCCTTCGCAAAAAACCAATGATTACCCTGGGAATTCGCTAGTTAAAGAAGAAAATGAAGTTTGGGGGATCATATGTTTTTGAGGAACTCAAAAAAGGGAATGAAAAGAAAAAGGCAAGGAGCAGAAAATGCAACAGAAAAGAAGGCTTCTAGGGATAAGTTTTATCTTTTGCGGCCTAACCTCAATACCAGTTCTTAGGGTGTTTCAACACCCGCACCCTAATGCCATCCGGTATGGGAGTTACTAACCCAAAGTTCGCTAAGAGTGTTAGAAAGCCTAAAAGTTAAACATTGCACTATCCCTCGTATAGCAACCAAGGAAATTCCCTGCTGAAATACAAGTGAAATAGGGGGCATACGTCAATTGAAGAAATCAAAGAGATATCCCAAACATGAAGTTTAGGGGAGTTTATTATAGAAACTACAAGAAAGAAAGGGCGTAAGAGGAGAAAGGTTCAGTGGTACCCACCTAAAAATTCCTTCCATCCTACCCATTACCCGTGCCTAACAATAAAAGCCCAAAAGACCTCGACAATCTTGAAGGTCAAATCATCTACATTAGTGGAGACTATAATATGAAAACAAGCTCATGGAATTTGGAAGAAATAAACAATCAAAATTGTGAAGAACTTAGAGTTAAATGACTCAACAATAAAATGAGAAAGGAAAACAATTCATTATTCAACAGGATCCAATGAGTATATTGTTTGTAAAACAATTTCAACATGTTAGTTTGCATAGCATAAAGAGTAGAGACCAACCTTGAACTGGACTTGAAGTTAGATGTACGTATTACTAAGATACCCAGAGACAGTAATGAGGGTTATGCAGGTGTGGCAGGTGGTGGTGGTGGTGGTGGTGTGGTGGTATGGTAAGGCAATTAGCACCGCAGAACAAATCACGTAAAAATGTCCTTAAAAATTATTTTGTTCGAGTGGACAAACAATTTCTTTTTCTTTGTCTGAGGACAAGCAAAACTCTTTAAGTTTGGGGGAGTTTGGATGAGCTTAAAAGTCATCTATTTTTAGTCCATTTTTCGCTTAATTTTCACATCAAAAGAGACAATTTACTTTGCGCAAATATGAAGAAACTCACCATCCGTTATTGTAGCAGGTAAAATGGAAGAAAGAAGAAAATGCAAAGAAAAATACGTAAAGAATAAGTGGAGGAAAAGTGCGCCGAATGGCGAGCTGAAATGAAAAAACAATTTGGCTCGATTCATTGATGCGCTTTTAGTTTGCACAAATACGCCTGCGAGGTCGCGACACCAAGAGAATCAAGGGAATTTTGATGTCACGATAAAGAAGTACCAGATAAGCGCATCAAGGGTAACCAGAGCTAAGAGAACGACGCCGGGCGACAAGATTCTCGAGGTCGCTACAAGAGTTGATGTCGCGGGACTAGGATAAGAGGTCGCGACAACGTAAAACACTTTTAAGCTATGAGAGGTTTCGGATCATGGCCAAATGGAACTCAGCCGATGTCGCTGACGCGAGATCGAAGTTCTCTCGCGACACAAGACCTCGCTTCGCTTGAAGGTCAAGCTCCTTAAGGTGAGGTCGCGACAAGATATCGATGTCGCGGACATCGTGAACCCACTTCGTGATCAATGATGCGTAGCCATAAAGAGAGATGTCGCGACAAGATATTGATGTCGCCAGACAACATGAGCAACCGCTGAAGCTCACGTTTCTTAAGATGATGTCGCGACAAGAGATTGATGTCGCAACATCCGCGACATCGGGGCTGGAAGACTCCAGATGACGGTGAGTCGAGGTCGCGACAAGAGGTTTAACACGCCGACATCGAGAGAACAATTGAAACCTGCCAAGACGTGAGAAGATGTCGCGATAAGATATTGATGTCGCGACATCAAGAATGACCAAATCAAGCTTACATAGAGTAAGTTGATGTCGCGACGTGAGATTGATGTCGCGACATCGATGATGTCACGACAAGGAAACTGAAGTCGCGACTTGAATAGTGAATTGGGTCAAACCATTTTGAAACCCACAGCAGGCTACATTGGGATTAGGGCCCAATTAAGGAACCCTATAAATACGCAGCCTATCCAAATTTCATTAGCAACATACTACGCACGAGGTCCGATAGTCGTAAAGCTCATACTTCTTTATTTTCTTTCTTTTCTTTTTTCTTATTTTTTATTCGTCGCTGCAGATTATGTTCTCGTATTTTTATTTTCGTTGTATTTTCTCACCGAGTTATCAAGCCGAAATAAGCTTCTAATGCGTAATTCAATTTCTTTCAAATTACTACCTCGGAATGCTCTAAGTTCGACAAATTTCTGGAATTCGATTGTTTCCGCTTTCAAATTGCGCTATTCTTATGATCGAGGAATGTTGCATCGTGTAATTCAAGCACTGAGGAATCTGAATACAAGTGAACTATAATGTAATTATCTTTCCCAGAGTTGCTTACAACAGCTTTGTTAATTTCAAGCATTGAATTTACTGCTCGGGTTTATTGTCTGGGATCTGAATATCAGTTTCTTATACCCAAGTAAGATTTTGCGTCATTGCTCGATTTCAAGGAGGTCCTCTGGAAAGGACACAGTGGGAAAGACATTCCGGGGAGTAATGTACATTTCCTTTTCAAGGTATACTAACCTCGCTATTAGGGGATTTTGAGCTTTGTAAGTTCACTTAGATAAATCCTCTTCTCACTTGAAATCAAGAACGAGTTGAATGAGTTATCTATTTAAACAAACAAAGAGTTCACCTCAATTCGGATAGTGAGGCCAATCCCGTGTTAGCTGAGATCTAATCAAGGAAAGGTTGATCTATTCTAATTTCGAGGAGGGAGCACCGAAGTTGTATATCCTTGCTTGATCGATAACTGGAGCTAAGGTTTACGTCCATAAATGGGTATGAAGTATTGCAAAAGAAAAATATCCGCACTGGGGGAAGTCCCCTGCTAAAAAGTAGTTATCTAATTCCCTCGTATTCGAGAGAATCAGGTCGATATTAGATAATGAAATGTGGGAGTGTGGAGAGATCCAAATTTCGCACCACAACGCCGACGTATTTTAAAACCGGAGATAATCAAGAAATTTTATCGTGAGTAACTACAGAACCCATACAAGGGCTCACTTGCAATCAAGCTTTATTGATGTGTCCTCTCGAGGATAACTATTCAATATTCATTTTTATTAGAAATTCATTATTCTTTATTCTTTATCTTCCGCATGTTGGATAGTTCGGCCAGCCCCTTTGTTCGTTTAATTTTCCAAAGACCTTAATGCTGGATCCTACTATCATTTTGCGGGTCCAAATAGTATGGAACAGTAGTCGTGGTAGTTGATTTAAAATTCTTGAGATCTCTCGTGGATTCGATATCTCGACTTAAATCCATTTTATTACTTGTCGACCGTGCACTTGCGTAATATCTCGACCAAAACCAAATTTTGAAAATGATTTACTCCTAAGAGATTGGTAGGTTTATATAGTATAATATCAACAAGTTTTTGGCGCTCGTTGTCGGGGATTAGACAATAGTCCTTGGGTAATAGTGACATAAATTTGTATTTGTGTTTTGTCTTGCTAACAAGCTTTTTGGCGCCAAGGTTTCTGGGATTAGACAATAGTCCTTTGGTAATAGTGACATTAATTTGTATGTGTTCTTTGGTTTGGTTAACACCGCACAGCATTCAAAACTCCGTTAGGTATGTCACCATTCAGACTTGTGTATGGTAAAGCATGCCATCTTCCGCGTTGGAATCGAGCATCAAGCCTGATCGGGCAACTCACGCTAAACATGGATAGTGCATCGCCTGAAAACCGACCGCTACAACTCGAACTGCACGTAATCTAAACGAAGCTTATGAAAATGCCCGCATTTACAAAGAAAAGACAAAAGCCTAACACGATAAACACATTACCAGAAAAGAGTTCACTGCGTAACAAGTTCTTTTTATTCACTCGCCCAGCTCTTTCCGGAAATAAAGCTCCATGGTTCAAGCCTTTACGCTGACCAAGGTCTTTCACACGGCAAGGTGGTTACACATCCTCGAGAAAGGGCACATTCACAAAGCTGCCACCCAACGTGACAAGCCGTGACATGGGAGGCGAAGTTTCGGGTGCATGCAGATCATTCCTCCACCGCATCGATGAAGTACAAGAAGAGGTCATAAGAGGTCGTCCCCTGTTACCATTGATGGTCTCAGTGGTCGCCGAGCCAATCCACATTAAACATAGCGCTTCGAGGCAACCCGCGTTTCTTAAACTTTTCCTTTTCTCAGTACCAATTTTTATTGTTTATTTTTAGTCCTATTGGTTTGTTGGTTTTCTCCATAATCGATGTCCCTTTCGATATTTACCGCCGTGGCTCGCACGCAGTATTGGGAGGATCCGTTTCCAGCCGCATTACAAGTCCAGAAAGTCACATTTACAAGTGGGGAGGGTTTCTTAGCCAAGGGATCATCAATGTGCACAAATTTTTACTGATCCGGAGCCTTCTCTATCATGTCGCAACGTTGAGTCACAACGTCGCAACGTCCATTTTACCTCTTCGCTCGTAACGCCGCACGCGGATTTCCAACGCCGCTAACGCCGATTTTGAGTAACGCCACTACCGCCGCGACGCGGGATTTCCACCGCCGCGACGCCGATTTCGAGTGTTCCCCAGCCACGCCGCGACGTGATTTCCAACGCCGCGACGGCCACTTTATACATCGCTTGAACGCCACGACGCGGGAGTAATCAACGCCGGCGACGCGGAATTTTATGAGTCGTAACGCCGCTGACACGTTGATATCCAACGCCGCGACGCCGCTTAGTGCCACTCGTAACGTCGCCGACGCACCTCAACGCCGCGACGCCGCTTCAACCTCTCGTAACGTCAGCGACGCTGTCCTCGCTTTAAGGCCAGAATAGTTCATTTTGCTCTTCACCGCACACACCACCGTCACCCCAAGACTCCATCCGCCTTCTCGCTCTTTACCGGTTCCTCACGCCGTCGAGGCTCACGCTGCCCTCCGACCTTCTCTCTCGTGCAACTCATCACACACCAGTTTCTTGTCACCGCGGGCATTCCCACCACACCGCACTCCCGCTTCCGGCCCTGTCGCCTTTCTGTGGTTACCATTGCATCTGGCGCTGGTCTAGGTCTTTAGGTTCAAGTTAGGGCATAGTAGGGTCTTGCTTAGGGTTTTGAGTCACCTTAGGGTCGCTCGTACACTTAGTAGTTTTGCACACTGGGGTGCTTTGTTTTGGCTCCAGTCACAGACCAAATCGTGCCACCACCACATGAATTTTTGGGGTCTAATGTCTGGTAAAAGGCAAAAACTTTACCGGGCGTAGTTCATTCAGCCGAGACCCACCACCCCCACTTACGATGTCACTGCCAGCTTGTGAATGAGGGTGCGCCGGACGGTCGGGCACCATTTGCAAAGGAACCCCTGACTGCTCATCAAGGAGGCGGGTTTCACCACCCCGATGACTTTTTCCGTAAGACCATTGCGGCTAAGGGATGGCGAAGCTCAGGCCAACCACCACCTCATCCGGCCAGCCGATGAGTGTGGTGCGAGAAAGTTCCACGCCAACCCGCCTCCCCACGCTCAAAGTCCGGCGCGTGGGCGTATTGGTCGACTTCAAGCAGAAGGTCGATCAATAGTTATTACAGCCTAGAGCATGTCCCTTCGAGTCGCTCGACGCTCCACGAGCACCTGATCACCCCCTAGGTTATACGAGTATTGACCAATGGTCGGCGATGGAAAGTCAATAGTGCGGCCATGCAACTCACTCAAGGCCAAGCATTTGGCCTTCATAATGGTCCGCATCACTTCATCACGCCGCGCCTTATTCCGACGACGAACGTGTGTGAAGTGACTCCGCTGCCGTGCCCCGCTTCAACTATGCCATTTACAGATATACCCATTGATACCTGCAAAGTTATAGAGGATGCCATCCTCCATAACCGGACGCAAGATGAATTTGGGGCACCCCTCATCTTGGCTTCGTGCAAACGAAGCCTGGTGCCCTCGACGACACGAGGCCCGGCTCCACCCCATCAAAAGTCATATTGGCCAGCGGACACACCAAAATTCCGCGACCGAGGGGGTATATGATTCTACCATGAGCCCCCGAGGACGAGCCATGAGTATCGTGCCTGCTATGGCTTCCCGTGCGATCCCCGTAGACATTGGCCGCCTCCTCGCCCCACCTGCAACCCCCACCACCATCACGCCAGCCGGGAGGCGCCCCCCGGGCCCTTCCCGATCCCGAGGACCCTGCTCTCCCCACCGAGTGCCGACACCTGGGACGAGACCCGTGAACACCGAGTCCTCGGCTACACGTGATATGGAGGCTCTCCTGCCGATACACGCTGCATCGTAATCGCCAATCGCCATCATTCTTCTCGCCAAAGAAGCACCCTGCTCGCCGTATCGCACGCCTCCTAGCCTTCCACCGTGCCCACCACCACCACCACCACCGCAAAGGATCACCGTGGGAGTCCCCTTTCCCCATCGCTTGTTTATTGCCAATGGGAATACCGGATATTTTGTTCGGGAGCCGGTGGTGATCGTAGCTTTGTTTAGTTGTTTTGATTTGTGTAGTATTTTTGTTTCATTCAGCATATTAGTTGTGTTTCCGGTTAGTTTCAGTTTATGTGTTAGTTTTGCTTGCGTGTGTGTTCGGTCATTCTTATATGTAGTAGTTGCATGTGTAGGTAATTGTGTATGTGTGCCATGTTGAAAGTCGAGGATCACTTTTGGACTGAATTCACTATTGACATGGAAGATTGGATACATACAATGTTTGATACTGCAATTAGGGTTGAATAAAGCGGGAGGCTTAGTGAACCACCTCGGTAGTCAAGAAACCATTTCTCAAGAACCCTATCACACTCACACACTAATGACCTTCAGGGTATGCATAGGTGCCGAGACCAACTACTAAAGTTCGACAAACCTTGGGATATTCTAACCATCTAAGTGATGGGACACCCAGTCAAAAGAGGATTGCCATCGAGCCCCAACAAAAGAGAAAAAAAAATAAAAATAAAAACAATAGAAAAAGAAAGATAAAAAGCAAAAAGAAAAAGAAAATGTCAAAAAATAGGTATATGCATAAAATAAGCTGATCTATTCACTCTAATCCCGGCACGGGCCTCGAGGGGCTTTTTAAAGCCTAACGCCCGAGCCAACTCGGTCGGGGAGTCATTGGACTTCACCGCCCGGCCACATGGGACGTAAGATGTGGATCATTCACGCAACCTAGGGCCTTTCTTTGAGTTTGGTTGAGTGTTCCTGGGTGAAGTTTGAAGGAATTTAAAGCCCTGGTGCCCTTAACCAACTCGGTGGGAGTCACCACTGATCCCGCACGTGAACACCATCTAAAACTTGGAACCAGTATTCTTCAATGTTTGGTTTAGGTACTTAGGAAATTTTATAAGATGTTAAGTATTTAATAAAAAGGCATGTTTATCCTTTCTTCGTTAGCTTCTCCCAAATAGGTGAGTCGAGCTCAAGTTTGGGGGTGTCAAAACCTAGGTATACACTAGAGGTCATTCATTCGACGCACATAGGGTCCTTGGGAAAGGTTATTGAATACCATGAAATTTGAGGCACTAGTCACTTTTACCTATTTCAACTGAGTTTTCCGAAAGTCAAACATCTCTGTATGTATCTAGAACTCGAAGCAAAACGCCAGCTAGCAGTAAGCCTGGCCCAAATTGACCCCTATTTTCTCAAGATGCAACACCGCCTTAGCGTTAGTTTCGCGATGTCGGGTGCGTGTCCTCGTTTAGAGTCCATTTTTGCTTGGGGACAAGCAAGAAACTAAGTTTGGGGGTGTGATGAGTGCTTAAAACACTCATATTATACCCGCGTTGATTTTCATTTTCACGTTTATTTTATAGTAATTTCATAGTTTTTGTGGCTAGACTCCCCGAATTGGTGTTTGGTGTGGACGCAGTATCGGAGCAAAAAAGGCAGCCGGATGGCAATTTTGGAGCATAAGGAGGCTATGCATGAAGAGACTGAACGCCGCGAGCCGCTCCAACGCCACGACGTTCATCGCCGTGACGCCCCCAACGCCGCGGCCGGGTCAATCACTATGCAAGTCGGGTCAGTTTTAACGTCGGCGACGCGCCTTAACGTCGCGACGCCGTAAGGCGAAGTTATGCTTTCTCGCGATTAAAAGCAAAATGGAGGTGCGCATTTTAGCATCAGAGGCGCATTTGACGAGCACCACTCCGTGAGCAAAGAAGACAATCGACTTCGCAAGTGCCCTTGATCTGTATTGCTTCCGATTTTTGGATACTAGAATGATGTTTTTGAGATTAAACATTTTCATGTTTCTATTCAGTATGTTCTAGATCTGCATCTAGGGTGTGTTGAACCCTGTCACATGATCATGACTAAAGTTCGCCTTTATGTTATTCATTGGTTTACAAAATTGTCGCTTCGTGTTATATCTATAATTAAATTATATGATGATGTTCGGCCAACATTAGCATAACTATACTGGAAATCGAGACTGGTGAGATGAGGATAGTGGTGGATCCTGGTGTAGAAAGCAAATTCTTCGCTTGATTCTAGAAATAGAGATATTCAGCCTCGAAGGTGGCACTGAGGTTAGAACACTCAAGCATTTCTCGTACAGATCGGTCGATGTAGATATACTAAACTCTATTCACGTAGATAGGCGATATACCGAGAGAGGATATCTCGCAATTACATCACCTTGCCACCAACAATATATAAATTCATTGAATAATAACACCTTTAGAAATAATCCATTGAAAGTGACAGGGGAGCATTACAACCCTAGTCTCCAATACCGCACCATTAAAATCAATAGCTTAGTAGAAATTAACATACTCAATTCCTTATTTAAAATAAGTTTATTCAGATATTATCTAAGAAGCAAAACCTTTGTAGTCAACACACCTGTCCCTGTGGATCGATATCCGTACCGTTGGTACACTATATTACTTTGGGGCGACGCGTACACTTGCATTGATAGCGCATATTTTACACCGTGTTTTTAGCCTCGCCAAAAGGCCAGACCATACTAAAAGGACAACGAACAAGAGCGGGTAAGGCCTCCAATCACGCATAATGGAGGACTTTTGGAGACCCATTATTCAGGATGAATATCGCGAATCGACACCGCAGCTGACGCAAATAATTTTGAACCGGCCGCTGATCGATTATAAATGGTTCAAAGAACAATAGCTTACCGGTCATCCTTACTTAAGACCCAAATGAGACCGAAGGCTTTAATGGCAAACACAGTAAAATTGAATGGTGAGACCGTAGGTCATAAAATCGCCGCATTTATTCCCATTTTCTCTAAGAGATAATAAAGCAGCCACACATGGTATGAATTTACCATATGGTTCTCGTTGATACTGGGAGGAGCTTCTCAGGAAGCCTACTGGTAGATTCTTCCCCCATCACCACCTCGTAGAGAAGGAGGGAAGCACTGTGTGTTCCGGGCAGTGGGGAAGATGAGAGCCTTTATAGTAATGGGAGAGATTAAAAGGTTAAGTTGAAAAGATGTCCGATGCATGGGATAGACTTGAAGACCCGTATGGACATAGTGTGTCATGCCTTGAATGATACATCTAAGGGCATATCGATGCTTCATGCCGCGGGAGCATTCAAACGTAGCGAGTGCCGGCGAGGCAAGAGATCTGATTGAGGACTCGCTAATGCAATATGAAAGCTCCATCAGAGTTTTCAAGAGTAATCGCGTAGGAAGAGGAGTTTATGGAGCCGAAAGAAGATGACAAACATGGAGGCAAAGCTAGATGCCATCATGCATAGAATGGACAAGCAAGAAAAGGAAGATGCACACCGTTTCCATGAAATTGGAGCGCTGAGAGGGAACTATTGAGAGTAAGTGTTTGAGGTACCCACCGAAGAACTGCTTATGACGCCGAGGAGGCTAAGCATCGGGAGAGCCAAGAAGTTATCAGTTCAAACCAAATCCTAACCTGCCAGCACACTATCATCCAGCACTGAGGAACCATGAAAATTTTTCATATGGTGGAGGGGCCTCACAAGGCCAAAGGCATGAACAGCATCCTCAGCAAGGATATCAGCAGCCACCAAGGTTCCAACAGCAGCAGCAAGGAGGAGGAAGCAGAAATGAATATCAGGGTCAGAGGAGAGCTCCACCATTTGAAGATCAAATGTTGCAATTCATGGGGGACAACAAGAAGCTGTTAAACCTCCATGAACAAAAGTTTGCAGAATTGGAAGCCTCAAATACCAATTCTCAAATTTTTCGTAAGACCACTAATGCTTCTCTCAAGAACCCTGAGACACGTATGGGTGGCAACCGGCTCCCTAAACCCGCAAACCAGATGAAAGATGCCTTCCTGACACAAAGAAGAATCCAAAGACTGTATGGCTAAGGGTACCGTATGGGAAAGACTCGAGAAGAGGACAGAAAAGATGAAAGCAACAAGTGGGAGATGAAGGCCCGCATAATGCAAACACCGAGAAAAGAAAGAAAGAAGGAACGCTGTCAAGTGAGAAGAAGGAAGTAAGAAGAAAACCTGTAACACCGGCCGCGTCCCATTCCCACGTAGGTCGCAGTAAATCAAATATAGAGGAACGCCAAGAAGGTTCTCGAAAAACCTTTCTCGTGGGGCTGGAGATCAGCATGCCTTCACAAGTGGTTACTCGCCGCCACTTTATGCAAAATTTTTGAAAGATATACTGAGCAAAAAGAGGAAGATTGCTGAAGAAGGAATCGCGGAACCCGATCGCAACTTGCAATGCCGCGGATCAGCAGGGGGCTACCGTAAAAGATGAAGGATCCGTGGAGCTTCACCATTCCATAACTAATGAGAGTTTGAGTTTTAGAAAGCTCTCAGTGACTCAAATGCCAGTATCAATTTAATGCCCTATTCTGTTGCCAAGAAATTAAGTTTGGGGGAGCTTACTCCCACTACGGTTACTCTCCAAATGGCAGATAGAACCCTGGCAAAACCTGAAGGCATCATAGAAGATGTGCTGGTAAAGGTGGGGAACTTTATTTTTCCAGTAGACTTCATTGTATTGGATATGGAGGAAGATTCACAAGTCCCTCTGCTACTGGGAAGGCCATTCCTTGTAACTCGGGAGTACTTTAATCGTGATATGCAGGAATTCTCACTGGGGTGAGTTTGAGAAGAGACAGCTGACTTAAATTTAATCAAAAGTTTGAGGAGTTTAGACATAGAGAGGGAAGATGTAAGGTCTATACAAGATGTATATGTCAACAACTCTGAATTTTACTATGATTGTAATGCCCAATTTTCAATCAATGAAAAAGAGATGAATTCCCAGTATCTTGAAGATTTTGATTCGTATCGCACACCGGGCTTACATTCTAATGAAAGTGATGAGTCTTCAACAACCTGAGGTGAAAAAGAGACCAAATTGAAGAAAGTGAATTTCATCAAGAAACCAAATGAAGAAGGGCTAGTTTTAAAGGTGTTGCTGCGTCATTTGCAATATGCTTACCGGTCGCTAAAGAGCAAACCAAGACACTTCTCGCAAAGCTGATGTCGAGGAACGTAGGTTGGCCGGAAATTCTGAGAAATCATAAGGAGTCTATAGCTCGGGTCTATTGAAGAGTTAAAAGGTATCAGTCCATCAATATGCATGCACAAAATACTTCTAGAAGAAAATGCAAAGCCAACTGTTGAACATCAAAGGAGACTCAATCTAGTAATGAAAGAAGTAGTCAGGAAGGAGGTACTCAAATGGTTAAATGCTGGTTTTATCTATGCAATTTCAGATAGTCCTTGGGTTAGCCCAAGCAAATTCATGTGGTTCCAAAGCAGCGGTGGATTTACCGTGATCCGTAATGAAAGAAATGAATTAATCAACGCAATCCAAGTGATGATGGAGAGTATGCATTGACTACGTGAAGCCGAACACAAAGAACCAGAAAGATCACTTCCTTGCCTTTCATTGGATCAGACAAGTTGACGATTATCGTGACATCCTTATTTTTGTTTCTTGGACTAGCATTCAAAGGCAATCGATTGCAATTGCATCCGAGATTCAAGAGAAGACCATTCAATATTGTCTCTATGGCACCTTTGCCTTCAAAAGGATGCCATTTTGTCAGGTAATGCTCCCCGCTACTTTCCGTGAGATGTATGATGTCGATGTTCTCGTGACTGGTGTTAAGTTATGGAAATTTTTAGGGATGACCACAGCTGTATGGATCCGCTTTGAACAATGTCCGAACAATCCGAGACAAGATTAAAGATGCAAGGACAAACAAACTAGCACTAAATCGGGAAAAATGCCATTTATCAGAATGTAAGGTATTGCTTCGGGTCATAAAATTTATGCTACAGACTAGAAGTGGACCAATCTAAGATTTCCATTATCAAACTCTAGCACCTCCCACTACAAGTAAAAGGGATAAGTGAGTTTTGGGCATCGGATTTACGTAGAGATTCATCAAAGACTTCAAAAAATAGCCGCACTTCACTACGCAGACACGGAGAAAGACACAAAAATTTAATTTTTGATGATTCCCCGCAAGGTCGCCTTGAAGAAATCAAGATCAGATTAGTTTAAGCACCTAACATGGCTGCACCACGGGATCGTGAATTAAGTAATGTGCGATGCCGTTGATTTCAAGAATGGGGGCTTGTTTCTGGGGCAAAGAAAAGAGAAAATATTCGCAGCCATACTATGCTAGCGTAACCTTAACGGGCACAAGAAACTATTCCACAACTGAAAAGGAGATGCTAGCAATAGTGTTTGCTTGTGAAAATTCAGGCCATACATTCCCTTCGATCCCATGTTATCACCAATAATGCACTATGCAACCATCAAATATCTTATGTCAAAAGGAAGCTAAGCCAAGACCGATACCTATGGGTGCTACTACTGCAAGAGTTTGATCGGAAATTAGAGATAAAAAGGGATGTGACAATGTGATAGCTGATCACTTATCCAGAATAGAAAGAAATCAAGCAGAAGAGGAGGAGATAAGACTAAGAGAGAACTTCCCAGATGAGCAACTATTTCAATTGTCATTCCAAATGTCATGGTATGCTGATATTGTGAATTACTTAGCTTGAGGAGTAGTTCCTCCGAATTCAACACCAACGTAAAAAGAAAGCTCGACCGACGCCAGGTATTATATCCGGGATGACCCACTATTAGTTTAAGAGGGGTGCTGATATGATTATAAGAAGATGTGTGCCGCAGGGTGAACAAAGGTAATTATGAATGAACGCCATGCATCATCATATGGGGGCCTTTCTCGGAGAAAGAACAATTACAAGATACTCCAATCAAAGTGACAATAACCTGCTTTTAGGACCGTGATCGAATGGGTCACCAGTGGATAGATGCCAAAAAAGATTGGAAATATAAGGCTAGAATGAAATGCCCCCACTGCGAGGCATATCGGGTGGTGCAAAATTTTATGTGTAATGGGGGATGATTTTATGGGACCCCTTTCCACAATCATTTGGAAACTCCGTGATATATCGCTGGCGCTGATTATGTTTCTAAATGGGTGGAAGCCATAGCTTGCCCAAGGAATGATGTTAATGGCTGGGGCCAGGAGTTTCGCAAAAGAACATATCGGGAGCAGATTGAACACCCAAGACTATCATCAGTGATGGGGGAAGCCACTTTGCAAACAAAATTTTCGCAAAGCTTATGAGCAGATATGGGATCAAACATATAATGAGCCTAGCTTATCATCTCCAGACTAATGGGCAAGCAGAAATTTCCAACAGGGAGATTAAAAGGATTCTAGAAAAGACTGTAAGTTCAAGCAGGAAGGATTGGTCTTCCAAACTTGACGATGCACTTTGGGCCTACAGGACTGCATTCAAAACTCCCATTGGGATGTCCCCATACAGATTGGTATTTGGCAAACCATGCCACCTCCCTTTTGAATTGGAATACAAGGCTATGTGGGCCATCAAGAAGCTGAATTTCGATTTCAAAATGGCAAGGGAAGAGAGATTGCTTCAACTGAATGAACTGGAAGAACTGAGAAATGAAGCCTATGATAATGCTAAGATCTACAAAGACAAGACAAAGAAATGCCATGATCAAAGGCTTCTTAGGAAAGAGTTCAGAGAAGGGGATCAAGTACTGTTATTTAACTCCATATTAAGATTGTTCCCAGGAAAATTGAAATCAAGGTTTAGTGGACCATATACAGTGGTGTCAAGCACTACTTTTGGAACAGTAACACTCAAGACTGATGCTAGGGAGGAATTTAAAGTCAATGGACAAAGACTCGAAGCATTATCAAAGTGTGGAGGAAAGAAAAGAAGAGCTACAACCGGTTCATTGAGAGAAAGAAAAATCAAAACAGCTGTAAGTCCAACAAGGACTCAAAACTTAGCAAATGACTGAGGCGTACTCCCATAGAGACTTTAATTTCTGTTTTTGCTTTTAGACTTTGAATATTTTTTTAGAATTCACCTTGACTTTCTTTTATCTAGTTGTTGTAATGATTAGTTAGTACTTGAGAAGTTAATTTCTGTTTAATTAAATTCTTTCTCCGAAATGTCAGCAGTGATTACGCAGAAATGGCTACTGCGAAGAAGTGAATGTTCCGAAGACAACTCCAAAGAACTTGCAGAAGAGAATCCACAGGAAAAGCGGGAGCATTCCTTTCCTATATAAATTCTGCGGAAAATTGAATAGAATACATTCTCTTCAATTGTCGGTGAAATTGGTTTGTTTGACGTGATGAGAATTCACACTGATAAATAGTGAAAAAGTCATGTTCGCTAAAATTTAAGGCGTAAATCGCAGACTAGGGGTCGCGACAAAAACTTATGTCAGCGATTAAACGGTTACAACAAAAAGCTGATGTCGTGATCTCTAGTCAATGTCGAGGAAGAACAAGGATGAGGTCGCGACAAAAGTTCTTCATAGAAAGAAATCGAGGTCGCAACAAAGACATTTAGGGTCGCGACAAGAGCAGTCCTTCTCATCAAGATAAAGGGTCGCCGATAACTTAACAATGTCCTCGAGATGCCTCGTTGTCGTACTGCGGATAACTTGTCTTCCCATCGGGTTAAGTATGTCGCCGAGCAATCAATATGTCGCGACATGAAAGGAAAGTTCGCTACCGGGCGCTTTTAATTTCGGCTCTAAATTTAATGATACGCACATTTTCACCGGGTTGTGGATCTAGACGAGCGAAATTAAACAGAGTAATAAATAATGATTAATGCAAAAAACGTAAATTTCAATTTAATTGAACCAACGTGTTTCGATACACTCGCTCGTAGGGGAATAATCGAGGGAAATTAATAAGTTCAAGAAAAACTTTCAAAATCTCATAAAAACCACGAACCTCTCGTTGAATTACCGTAAGCGTTAGTTCGAGGAATCTCACTTAATCCATTCATTGTAAATATAAAGAAGGAATAAATGGTTGTTCCCAAGAAACGAAAAGCACTATAAAAGGATGGGAGAACAACGGAAGAAAAACGAACAAGGAGAATGGAGAGAAGGGAGAATGAGAGAAAAGAAGAGCTCCAAGGGCTCAACACAAGTTTTATGGAATGAATGGAGTCGGAAAACAAATAACTCCATTCTTTATTCCATAAAACTGTGTACAAAGAGAATGGTTGATGGAAGGGGAATATGGATTAGTTAGAATCCATCAACCAAGAAGCTCCAAAGAAAAAGGGAGAGGCAGCCCCAATTTGTTGCACAACCTTGTTAAGAGCCGAATCACTCTTAGAGGAGCTCAAGGTCTGGTGAGCCAAATTTTGAAGTTTACCGCAACCTTCCAAGAAGACATAAAGGAAATAGATCAATAAATAAAGGGTTTTTTCTCGAACTTAGATACGCGCAGGGAATCCGTAAGAAACAGACAAATCGAAATGTTTTTGATATCAATAAATTTCCTTCTGATTTGTAAATTGCTTGTTCATGATATATGAATTTTATTTCTGTTTCATTTTAGTTTCTGATTTGGGAATCAATTTAATAATTCTACAAAATGCAGAATAAGAGCCAAATGAAAGGCAATTTAATTGAAACATAAATTGCGCATTTAGTTCAATTTTGCCGATAAGTCCAGATAAGGAAGGTTATACAATCAATAACAAAACAAATTTTTGAGTTTCCGCGGGAGGCCACGCTGAGTCAAGAAACCCGTTGAAATAACATCATCTAAATTCCTCATCAATGATATGAGTCAAGAAAATCCTCGTGGTTAGTCACGCTAATCAACCCAAATTCTAGAACTTGTTAGATTAGTGATCAAGGCGAAATCCCCAGTGATACAACCACCAGAAATGATGCAGCCATCCTGGAAAGTTCGAGCCATTCTAGCCATCCCTACTTATATGCTAATGCATACACTTCATTCCGTAAATTGAGCCAAAACAAGTCCTATTTTCTCAAAATAAACCAATGGAGACCCTATTCATCCTCTAAAGAATCAATCCTCCAAAGAACCCGCGGATTACCAAAGAATTCAAAGAGAGAGGAAGAAATGAAGTTCGGGAGTGTAAAATTTGAGGAACTCAAGGAGAAAATACGGAAAAGGGAATGAAGAGAAAAAGATCTACATCAGAAAATATAATGTAAAAGAAAGCTTAGCGAATGTTTTGTCTTCAGGGCCTAACTCTCAACAATTAAGTTCTTAGTGTTTCAACACCTAGTACCCTAATGCCATCTCGTATGGGAGTTACTAACCCAAAAGTTCGCTTAAGAGTGTTAGGAAAGCCTAAAAAGACAAAACATCAGACTATTCCCGAACAGACAGAAAAGAAAATCCCCGCTTTGAATTACAAATGAGAAATGGGAAACATACGTCGATCAGAAGAAAATCAGCAGTAGTATCCCAAACATGAAGTTTGGGGGAGTGTATTAAGGAAATTACAGGGATGAAAAGGGGACAGCAGATGAGTAAGAAAGGAAAAAGGAGCATTGGTAATCTTAACCTGAAAATCCCATCTATCCTACCCCTTACCCAAGCCTAACATTACAAGCCCAAAAGACCTTATTGATCTTGAAGGTTGTAATTACCTACATTAGTGGAGATCAATATGAACAACAAGCCTATGGAATTTGGGAAATCAGGAAAATATCAAAATGTGAACATCCTCTAAGGGTTAATTGACTCATTAAGAAAATGAGAAAGAAAGCCAACTTACATTTCAGCAGAATAAATTAACTATACTGTTTGTAAAACAGATTCAACAATTTCGTTATGTACACCTGATTGAGTAGAAACTAACCTTGATCTGGACTTGAAGCTGAATACACAGAAAAGAATGCAATTTCTAGTCTTTCAATTAAATTGGTTGTAACTGCAAAAACAAATAACGTAAAAATGTCCTTTTGTTTGAGGACAAACAAATCTTTTCTTTTCTTTGCTCGGGGGTCAAGCAAAATTTTAAGTTTGGGGGGGAGTTTGATGAGCTTTTAAAAGTCATCTATTTTCAGTCCATTTTTCTGATTGATTTTTATATAAAAAGACTCATTTATATGCAAGAATATGGAATAAACTTCACCAAACTTCTGTGCAGCAGGGAATTCAAAAGAAAGCATAATTTTGCAAAGAAGCCGAGCGTAATGTGGCCGAGCAAGACCGATATAATCGGGTCAAGGAAGTCATAAATAGGAGAAGCGCAAAAGGATTAAAGAATTTGATGTCGTGAAGCTTTTACAGAAATCAAAATGAATATTCAGGTTGCAATTACAAAGCTCCAGTCGCAAATGAAGCGTAGTGAAGACAAACGAAGGTGTGAAAGAAACTCAAGTCAAGCAACTGCACATTGATGAAGAAGACATAATGTCGCTACATCCTTCAAGTCACCATTATCGAAGATCGGTCGTAAGGCCACGACATCAGCTAGCAAGGAAACTAAGGTCGCGACAACAGCAGCTAAAGAGAGGTGGTCACGACATCAATTACCAAGAAAGGAGGTCGCGACAAGATCAAACTGTCGCGACATCAACTACCGCAGCGAAGTTGCGACATCATTCGCCGATTGGGCGTACAACAGCTGCGGGAAAGGCGTCGCTGATAACAATTCGGTTGCCGCGTATTAATTGCAAAGATTGAGGTCGCGATATCTAAGATGTCGCTGACATCCGCTTCAGATAGAACAAGGTCGCGATTAACATCCAGAGGTCGCGATGTACCACTATAGAGAGAGGGAGGTCGCTGACAACATTTAGTTGTCGCGACATCAAATGCAATACGCTCAGGTCACGACGCCCTGCCGCCGCGACATCGCCAACCCAAAAGACACGCCGCAAATCCAAACAAAGGCTCTACGACATGATCGGGTTATCAAAAAGGCCTGATGCAAGAATCGGATGTCGCGACATCAACAACCAACTGGGCCATTTTAAACTGCAGTCCAAAAAGAAGTGCATCAAAATTAGGGCCCAACTTCAGAACCCTATAAATACGAAGCTGCTACCAAATGAACGCAGCTCTTAGTGACTGAAAGAGAGATCTGGGTTGCTGAAGGCTCCTGTATTTTAATTTTCTTTTCTTTCTTTTCTTTCTTTTCTTCATTTTATTTTAGTTTAGTTTGTATTTCATTCGAATTTGGATCTGAACGTTCACTGTTAAAGTTTAAGCTGAATTCAGATTCATATTTCTTCAAATTGCCTCCGGGTTGCTTGAATTCCGTGACAAATTCGAATTGGTTTCGCCGCCTATTTACGTGGCTTTCGATCAAGAGATGCCAACGTATGGTGTAATCCAAAGTGATTCTCCTCCCCAGGTAAACCGCAACCTTTCCATTGAATTGACGCTATCATCAAAAATTATCTTTCCTGCATAAATTTTATTCAATGTTGTTGAACTCCAGTTGGCTAAGCTACTTGCTGGTCTTGTGTAATTTCTGTTACTGATCCCAATGTCAGTGTCTCATACCCGAAAATGGAATTGTTTCAAGCTCTGACTTCCAGGAGGCCCTCTGAGTGACACAGAGAAGGAATTCCTGAGAGTAATGAACAATTTCTGAAAGGTATGAGAACCTAACAATGGTGATCTAATGTGCTTCAGGTAATTAAATCGATAAATCTTTTCTCGCTGGAGACGGTGAACGAAGTGGAGCAATTTATCAATTTAGGCACACCGAGAGTTCACCTCGATTCGATTAGTAAATCCAATCCCGTGTTAGCAGAGATCTAATCAAGGAAAGGATGAGTTGTTCTAATTTGGAGGAAGAGGAACCAGTATAGTGTAGATCTGCACAATGACTATATTTTAGAGCTCGACGCATACCCGCATTTTGGGTATGAAGTATTGAAAAAGGAAAAATATCCGTGAACAAGGCAAATCAGACAAGTAGTTATCTAACACTCAGCTCTTCGAGAGAAACAAGGAGGTCTAGATAATGAATCGTGGGGTTTGGAGAGATCCAGTATATCTCTGGACTAGTTTTAAATCAGAATCAATAGTACAGATCAAGGTATTCTTAATGTAATTGATGTTTCACTATAGCATTCTATTCAATGTCCTTTTGCAGAGAACTGTTCAGTTTTAATTTGTTATTTTTTTGTATTTCAATATTCAATTCATTTATTATTAATTCATTTTTCTTAGATTTTATTATTTCAAGCTTTCAAAGCTGATTCCAATTATCTATCAGAGTCCAAATAGTGTAGATTTTGAGTAGTCGGGGTAGTTGATCGAGAATTCTTAAGATCTCTCGTGGATCGAGCATTCGGACTTAAATCCAATTTACTACTTGTTCGACCGTGCACTCATAAAGATAACTGATCAAAACTACTCAGCAAACAATTTACTCCAAATGAAACAATCTTCGAACTAATCAAATAGCTAAGGCATCCAAATAACAAGTTTCGGGCGCAAGCATTAGGATTCGATTTAATCTTGGTAATAGTGGCAGAAATTTGTATTACTAAGTTTTGGGGTCACCGTTTTATGGCGCCGTTGTCGGGATTAGACAATAGCGTCTGGGGCAGAGTGTTATAAATTTGTACATGTCTTTTTGGTCCTGGCCAACAATAGGCTCTGGGATTGAGTCAGAGATCTCTAAGATTCTCGCTGTAGGACCCCCGATCAGTGTCACATTTTTATTATTGCGCATGTGCGTGGAGACATCGTGATCGTAGCCTGGGTGTGGGTGCACGACATGGTCATTCACCACTCTTGGTGAGTGTGGGTTGAGTTTATCTTTGGGACTACGTCCAATGAAGACTCATAGTTCAAATCAGGAAACGAAGAGAAATTGATGTGTGTAGTGCTTCGTCCTGATTAGTATGCCTAATTCTATTCCCAAGCGTAGGAATTATAGTCGTCTAGCATTGTAATACCGTAAATCCACAGGCCATCTCCATTGCGGAGTGGTCCTCGATTCGCTGATCATCAGAGCTATTCTCCACTAAAGTATGGTTTAAAGAAACTGTAATGTTGTGTTGTTCGACGAATGGTTGATCGGGTTTGAATGTTTTAAAAATAGAAAGACAATTAGTCGGGATTTTTAGGGTTCCACTACTTTGATCGTGTAAGTCCCACTCCTCTTATTTTATAAATCCTATCTAGGAACCATTGAGAAACGGCTGCCGATGGAGATTTTATTCTTGAATGCCTTGGAAAATAAAGATGATCAAGAAATACTAAACACTTGGTTTCAATTAAAACGAACCCTTAGTTGGCATTATGATCAAGCACAACGTGTACCGGAAATATCTCGTTAACACGTTGTCAAGAATTTGCCCAACTAATGGTTTAAACCTTCTACACAAGTGATCAATATTACACAATCCGCTTAAAATCAATAGAGAATCGAGGGACTTACCTTGATCAAGTGAGTTTCCGCATGATCCCAGCAAATAGGGGTTTAGAACCCATAAAACTTATAAGAACAAATTAAAGATAAAGAACGACATAAAAACAAGATTTGCAAAATCAGAATTAACTCTTGTAAAACCGAGAACGGAGAATATGGAATGCTAAGATTTAAAACCTAAGAAATATTTATGCCGAAGAAAGACAACCCCGAATCTCGAAATTCGGAAAGAGTGAAAATCAAATCGGATCTACGCAATCGCTTCGAGAAATGGAAACTATTAAAACCAAACCCTAGGAATTGAAGAACTAAAAGAAGGAAAGAGAAAAACTAAAACTAAAGGAAAAGGAAGCTCTCGAATACTTATGTCCTCCTTTATGCTCTCCAAAGCATTTTTCATTTTGGTTCGCTTTACTTAAGCGGCCTCGCGCATGGATTGAATTCCTTGGACAATCTCGCAGCTCATAGAAGTCCTCACCGGTAGGACTTAAGTCCTACCCAGAGGAGTTGCTCATCGCCACTTTTCCACAGTGCCACCGTAGGACTTTAAGTCCTACCCAGGACTCTGTCCACGCGCTTTTCGCCAGGGTCCCACCGTAGGACTTTTTAAGTCCCACTGCAGGACTTGATTCTAAGTGCTTTTTGCTTCTCTGGGCTCCCGAGACTTCGTCAATTGCTCACCCACATCTACATTGCTTCATATTAGCTTCCCGAGCTTACATCCTTGTGCACTTACGTTTTTTAAACCTAAAAGACCTGCACAAGTCTGAAAACACAGAAGAGATTAGAAGTACCTGTTCTTATGCCAAATGTGAGTACATTGTGGTTTAAATGTGTTCGATTCTCTTATAATTATCACTCAAATGTGTATTCATCACACCCCCCAACCTGCATCTTGCTAGTCCCTAGCAAGATTTAGAATGAAACTACCCACTAGGTATGAACCTAAACGTAGCGCCTAGATAATATAGCTTTGCAAAATCTCAAACAACACTTATGGAATAAAGCATTTCACCCACGTCGCGGCCACACAAGATGACTCACCGCCTAACCACATTCTACACACGAGTATTATAACATGCAAACACAAAATTCGATTAGACCTGTGGGATTTAAGAAGTGCAAGATAGTCATGCTTGCAATGAACCGTAATGATCAAAATTAAGTACACAATCATATAGCATAAACATGTAACCATCATGCATGTAGTCTAAAGGAACAGAAACACAAGTCGAATCAAAGAGGTCTTAACAGCCAATGACCATGGGTTTAATGAAAGAAAAGGAAAATCAAAATCCGGTGTTGGCATGATGGGCTAAGGTCTACTTCACCCGATTGCCAACACCACCCTCTAGTACAAACCCTAGCGCAGTTTATGCAAAGGTCATCCCCATCCCCATTAGAGGAGGAACGCGGCCCTCGTCCACGCACGTCCAACTCTTCCTCGACTCTCCCCTCTAAACCGGGAGGTAGAATCCGCATCGCCGGGCTCACCATGAAGATGTGGCCTCAAGCCCGGGCAAGACGCCATCCAGCTGCTTCTGCTTCCCAAGGATACACTTGAACCACCCCTTGATCCGCCGTCACCCTCTTCAAGGCGTATGTGCTCATAGCCGGAACTGTGGGTAGTTAAGTGGTCCCAAGAGTAGGGGCCGGAGGCACTGTGGCTGCGGGCCTGGGGTAGAGGCTGCCCAGCCGCTAAAGGTCTGGGCCGTGATTCGCTTCCGCGAGGTATCACTCTTTCTTTAATCAGCCTTCATCCCGCTTCTTCTAAGGCACGTCACACGCACAGCAAGCGAGGGGAACGAATATCTCGCTTGAACGCGACATCGAAAAATCCTCTCATCGCGCACTTATATGACTAGTGCTAATCAATAAGCTTTCCAAATATAACTTCGTATAACAACCTAACTGCTTCTTGATCGGGAAGCTTCACAACCATTCTACCAAACACTTCCATTGTGGATGATCTGTTCATCGTGGCGATTCGGCTTCAACTTTCAGGATAAATTCTTGTCTCAAATTCACTCATGGGTACGTGATGGGTACATGGCCTCGCAAAAAGTCGGGCATCAAACTAGTAATGGCCTCCCGAGTGGATATGGCTCGTCCGATGCCAGATTGTTGGCAATGCATGCATGTGCCATCCAGCTTCAGAGCGACACGGTCGTTTCCCCATCACCGAGGTTTCCAATACGTAATCGAAATTCCGGCCGATCTTTCCTTCAAATTGGAGTAGAACTCGAACAACCGGGAAGGTAAATACCTCTATCTCCCGAAAGTGCACAAAGTGCATTTTTCCTGTGATAATTACCTGATGGGGTGAGTATATAAAAATGTTTCTAGATTGATTTCTCTCGCATCGGAAACCTCTATTTGCCATTAGCTGAACCCATTTCAGGTTTCACCTCTAATCTTCTGGCAAACATAGCCTCAATCTCTCATCGATTACTCGCATAGATCCTCACTTTCAAGAGGATATAACCTGCTTTTCCTTTTCTTTTCACCGGGCCGGGTGGCACTGGCTTTCTCTTCACCGCCGTTCCATAGAGGAACTCGATGCCTTCCCTTCCGTATTCTTCAACGTGCCGGAGATGGCGATGATAGCGATAACGGCCCGTATGGCCTGTAAGTAAATAATCATATCCCGCATTCGCCTCCCGATCAACACTGGCTGGCCCTGTACATCTAACAAAGAGTCTCCGCCCATATGGAGAGTATAACCTCCATCCAACAATCACAAAGTGACAAAGAAAGAAAATCCAACCAACAGTCCATGACCACCGAAAGAAAACAACAATGCTAGTGGAGAGTGGTACAACTTACCACGCGCGAACACCGATCGTTGTGTAATCAATCCGAACTCGGACCGAACCCCGGGCAGAGAGCACCGGAGCTGGAACGCTTAAAGAGGAGCCACACTGGCTAGGGCTCTTCTTGTCGATGTTAAAAACAAAAAAAGAGATATGAAGGGGTGCTAAGATTTTGTTAAAAAGCCTTTTGCATTAATTTCGCTTCGATCCTACTGGTAGGACTTAAAGTCCGACCCCAGAGGACTTTGCTGAATGGGTTTTTTTTTTTTTTTTTTTTTCAGCATATATATACGAATATATATATATTTTCCACTTTTGGAATGGTGGTGCGTACCCATGATTCACTTGTCTAACCGCCATTCATCCGTGTTTTTCTCGCATGTTTACTTTCTTGCTCAAATTCCAACCGGGATCGTGATTTGTAGTCTTAGCACTGTGATTCATTCTTGGGATGTCTTCTCAAACTCTCCATGAGAATCATCATTGCTCCATGAATCCCATTCCTATGTTCAATCAACTTGACAACTTAAAGCTCAAAATGGGCAAGGGTCAGATACTACAAATCCACCTGCATGCAATTTAAATGATGGCCTCTAATCATTTTCCACTTATGCAAGGTGTTCCAGAAAGACTATAATGCATGAGATTAACATGACCACCAATTGATGCACAATGGAAAACTCGTGGTACGCGAGAAGTAAAACAGTAGTAATGCAAGGGGAAACAGTCACGTAAGAACATGAGGCTCAGTGTGCTTGTTAAGATGCACATGCTAAGATGATGTGGAGAGTAGGCGAGACTGGCAAGGTACTGCGATAGGTAAACATAATATTCCAAAAAGGCAAATTTTGAAAATTTGACCCACCGAACATATAACGAGCGATAGTTACATTCAACCGTTGTACACCTACCTCACAACGACAAGCATCGGGTCTCCCACGCGTTGAACTAAGGTACCCTACAACAGAAGATTGGAGGGCTCACAGAAACAAGAGCCCCTTAATTTTATCCTAATTTTTTTTATATGTGATGGCAAAGAAAAGGAAATAACGCAAATGAAGTAAAAATAATAAAAACAAAAAGCAAGAACAAAAATAAAAGCAAAACTATTTACAATAATTTAAGAGTGATGTTATTTGAAGGGAGAGTTTTGCTAGAGCGGGTCTACCAAATCTTCACTGTGCTCTTGAGGATTGAAATGTTCAAGGAACGGTTTGAGGCGTTGGCCATTCACCTTGAAGGAGTGTCCATTGTCCGGATTTTCAATTTCCACCGCCCCATATGGATAGACCACCTTAACAATGAAAGGGCCAGTCCATCGAGAGCGGAGCTTTCCAGGAAATAGATGTAATCGGGAACTGTACAGAAGCACTTTCTGATTGGGTTCAAAAGATTTCCTGGCAATGGATTTGTCGTGGAATGACTTGAGCCGCTCCTTGTAAATTCTGGAGCTTTCATACGACTCCCTCCGCAACTCTTCAAGTTCATTTAACTGCAATAAACGCTTACCCGCTGGAAGTTAGATCGAGTTAAGTTCGACAGCCCAATAAGCCCGGTGTTCCATCTCATCGGCAAATGGCAAGCCTTGCCATAAACTAGTCTATAGGAGACATACCAAGGACGCTTTAAAAGGTGACGGGTATGCCCATAGAGCATCGGTAAGACTCGAGTGACCAATCTTTCGATTCGGGGGCAACCGTCTTTTCTAAAAATGTGTTTTATCTCCCCATTGGCTAGCTCAAATTTCTCGACCATTGGTCCTGTGGGTGGTGTCGTAGATACTTTATGGTGACTTACATTTTTAGCGCATTTTCAAAAGATCGATTGCAAAAGCCGATCCACCATCACTAATAACGCCCGAGGCGTTCCAAACGAAAAAAATATGTTCCTTTATAAATTTCAAACAACCTTATGGTCATTGGTTCTCGTTGAACCGCTCAACCCACTTAGATACATAGTCACCGTGACAATAAATGTGTAGAGATAGCCACAAGAAGGGGGGAAAGGTCCCATGGTCAATACTCCCAACAATCAAAGATTTCAATGATCGATCGTAAAGAGGCATCATGTTTCGCTTTGCATCCTCCTAATTGCTGGCATGGAGCAATAATGCTTTGCGTAAATCAAAACAATCTTTAAATAGAGTACAATAAAACCCAGCTTGCAAATCTTGTCTCGCTGTTTTTCTAAGTGAGAAATGTCCTCCGCAAGCTTCGTAATGGCAAAGTTGTAATTCACTGGCCATCATTCGGCACACATCTTCTCATTATTTGATCCGACAAAGATTTAAATAGATATGGATCATCAAAATAGTATTTCTAATATCTCGTCAAAAATTTCTTTTTCTCGCTGGAGAAGTCCATCGAGCCGAATTTTGGCCGCTGACTAAGTAATTCACTATTTCAAACACCACTCTGTAATAATGTACAAGAGCAAAAAGTTGCTCATCAGGAAAGCTATCACCTATGGGTATGCCATGGGAGTCGGATTCTGGAACTAATCGAGATAGGTGGTCTGGGACCACATTCTCAACCCCCTTTTTATCTTTGATGGTCAAGTTGAATTCTTGACAGAGTAAAATCCACCTAGTCAACCTTGGTTTTGTATCCTGCTTAGAGAGCAAGTATTTCAAAGCTGCATGATCTCAGAAGATGGTCACAGGGAGCCAACAATATATGACTCGAATTTTTCTAGAGCAAAGACAATCAAGAAACTCTTTTTCTCGTGGTCAGATATCGGGCCCGGGCCGAGTTCCAAGGGTCTTACTAGCATAGTAAATGACAAAGCCTTTTGTCCTCCCTCCGTCCTAACACGTACCCTATGTAGCATAATCGCAAGATCGCACATGATCTCAAATGGGAGGTTCCAATTAGGAGACCGTATGATTGGGGTGATACTTAGCATGGTTTTGAGCTTAAAAGCAAAGGTCACAAGCTCATGACCATGTGAAAGGGACATCTTTAGCAAGTAAAGTACATAAGGGCCTGCCATAGCACTAAAATCTTTTATAAACCTTCGAGTTAAAAAACCACATGGCCCAGAATGACCTTTTATGTCTCAACACACTTAGGAGTAGGAGGTTGAAATCGCTCAACTTTTTGGCCTTATCAACTTCGATTCCATCTGATACAATGTAAGCCTAAACAATTCTCAGGTTACCATGAAGGACATTTCTCCCAATTTAACACAAGATTTTTCTCTGACACCTCTCCAAAACCTTACGTAGGTTCTCTAAATAAATTCTCAATGAGTCAATAAAACCGAGAAATCATCCATGAAAATCTCCAATATGATTTCTATCATGTCAACAAAATACCCATCATACACCGTTGAAAGTTCCGTGCATTGCACAAATTCAAGGCATTTTCCTAAAGGCGAAGGTACCAAAAGGGCAAGTAAATGTAGTTTTTCTTGATTCTAAAGCTATCTCAATTTGATTGTACCTAGTACTCCATCAAGAAAACAATAAAATTCATACCCTGCAACTCGCTCTAACATCTGATCCACAAATGGAAGAGGAAAATGGTCTTTCCTAGTACCTTCATTAAGTTTCCTATAGTCTATGCACACCCTCCATCCTGAGGTGACACGAGTAGGAATAAGCTCATTATTTTCATTGGCAACCACTGCGGACTCGAATTTCTTAGGAACTACTCCGGGTGTTGACTAACCCACTTGCAATCGTTAATAGGGTAAATAACCCCGACATCCAAGAGTTTTAACACTTCCTTTTTCACCACTTCTTTCATTATTGGGTTCAATCGTCTCTGTGGTTGCCTAGAAGGTTTAACATCCTCTTCTAAGTGAATTCTATGTGTGCAAATCAAGGGGCTAATTCCCATCCGCAATTGTCCAACTCTAAAGCAAAGCCTCGTGTGTTTTCAATATTTCCAAAAGTTGAGTTTTCTCAGTCACGTCTAAGGAAGAAGATATGATTACTGAAAAGTGTCCTCATTCCCTAAGAATGCATATTTTAAGATGTGTTGGAAAAGGTTTTAGCCTAGCTTAGGTGGTTTCTCCTCCGAAGGCAATATCTTATCCTCATTTAAGGCAAAGGTTCAAATTTAGGCACCACCTATTAACTTCAAATACATCTTTATGCTCACTCATAGAGAGCGGAGAAATTCGATCTAAAGTGGTCACTCTCATCCCAATCTGGCCACCGTACATGACTTAAGGATCATCATGTGAGACATTATCCGTATTTTTGTACCACGGAGTCAACCATGTTAATTTCACCAATATCTTCTTCGCCTTCCATTCCTTTGAGTACACATTGAAATATTCGCATTAACAAATATGTTCCCAAATGAAAGTGTCATTAATTTCTACAATGTATGATGGCATTAGCAAAGCCAAGAATGGTCGATCAAGAATTACCGAACCGAGTTCCTGTCACACCCGCTGAGTGTCACACCGCAAAATCGATACAGGGAAGTAAAATTTGTCCACTTGACCAAGACATCCTTCACTATTCCCCAGGAATTTTGACACTACTGGCCACCAATCGAGTATGATATCGGTCGCTCTAATTCTCCTAACCCTAGGTCCACATATACCGAGTAAGGCATCAGATTGCACTTGCCCCTAAGTCCACTAAAGCATGCCCTAACTTGGGAATTTCCAACTACTATAGAAATAGTAGGACTACCTTCGGGTCTTTTTGTATTTTCGGGGGGCGTTGTTCCGAATTAGGATCGATTGTTCGGGCCATGAATGCCTCCTTTGTCGACAATTTGCCTTTTTTTACTGCACAAATCCTTCGTAAATTTAGCATATGATGGGATTTGCTTAATGGCATCTAACAAGGGAAATGTCTGGGCCACCCGCTGAACAACTCATACTCTGCATGGTTATTCACTTTTTTGTGCTCTTAGCCTATGAGGGTATGGGAGCTGAGGATATGGTTAGACTTGCTCTTCCCTCCTCAAGCTGCTTATCTTTGTCATTTGTATTAGGATACGAGGTGTGTCCGATTTTTCATCCTCTCTAACTAATTCACTATGACTCTTGTGATGGTTCCTTGGTTGGAATAATAGCTAACTACCTTACCACTGGGCAGAATGACCGCCTTTACAATGCTCAAAGGTACTCATCGAACCTAAACTTCCTAATAATCGCTTCACTCGTGGGTTTTGGATGGGTTGTGATGGAAGTTTCCTTTTCTTGTTGAAGGTTACCTATAGATGAGGTTAACTTGTTATTCGGGATCTCATCATTCGTATAGCCGGAATTCGTGTTTGTAGCTCACTGCCTGTACGAATCGTACTATGTCCTCCGACTTCTCTTATGTGGAGGTCGCAGGCCGTGAGTTTTGATTCCCTTGGTTCGGTGGATGACACCTTATTTGGAATTTCTTGAAATCCTTGGGGCCTTGATTCTAAACTGAGGAATGGAATTTGGAAAACCTTGGTTTGATAGTGAGGGCCTTGGTTTGCTTGGCGTGTTATGGTCCTCCTCATTTCTCCAAATTTAAAATTAGGATGCTTACCCCAACCAGATTGTAAGTTTCGTAGCATGGGGAGTTGGAAAGGTTTTGGTAGTTAAGGGCGTTGGCTTGTTCAATTTGAATGGCTCCCTTTAACTTGGAGGAAGATTTGGGCAGTTAATGGTCGGAGTGCAGGGTCATCGTATTATAATACATGGCTCCTCTACTCTAGGTCCTGTTGGGACTGAGGGTAACTGAGGTACACTTGTTACCTCGTTCACTCTCTTCATCTCTATGGCCTCTAATTTCCTTTAAGCCAAATTGGCAATCTTGCCTCAGAACTCATCATTTTCTTAGGTGGTGGATTCACCACCATGTGTGTGCTATGCACTTTAGCAGCTGCTCCAGAAGAAGTGTTTGTCTCCTAAGTTCGAGCTGCCTCGCTATAGTGTCAAAGTTGAATTGCCTCCTTGGCACTCTTTTCATAAAATTCTCCTGCACACATCATTTGGATGTACTGTTTATTACCCAGAGATAATCCTTGATGAAAGTATGCACAAATTTGTCCAACATCCAACCCATGATGAGGGATAGTATGGAGGAGATCCTATATCTTCCCATACCCCGCAAAGGGTTCACCTCGGGCTTCGTAAAAGTTCTCG
Organism: Tetrastigma voinierianum; assembly: GCA_016808115.1. Lineage (NCBI taxonomy): Eukaryota > Viridiplantae > Streptophyta > Magnoliopsida > Vitales > Vitaceae > Tetrastigma > Tetrastigma voinierianum. Next base: position 1,241,767 of record JAEQBH010000880.1, on the reverse strand, counting down.
AATCGGGCTTCGCATGAGGGCATTAGTGACAGCAGGTGGAGGGAAAACTTATTGAGGAATTCATTCCGCATGTTTTCCCACAAAGATCGAATTAGGTGCAAGTGTGGAATGGAACCAGATTTTTTGGCTTTCCTTTAAAGAAAAAGGAATAAGACCAAACAGATAATGGAGAGGGGAACCTGAGAGGAATGCACCGCAGACATCCTCAAAATCCCTCATGAATGAGTAAGGATTCTCAGATTCGAACCCTTGGTATACAAGTAGAAGACGGATCATTTCCGACTTCATCAGGAATTGGTTGGCCTCATCAGGAAGGCGAATACAAGAATTTGTGGTGGTCCTCTGAGGTTGCAGAATTTCTCGAAGGGTTCTTTCTACATTGGGCAAAGGAGCAGGAGGAACTCTATATTGATTTTGCTGAAGGTTACCATTTCCTCCTCCTAGCACTGGGTTTATTGGGAGCGTAGCATTGCCCCCATGTTGTGGAGGCTCATAGAGTCCTTGATGATTCTCAGGATTATCCATTGGAGGTAAAATGTTATCTTGAGACACTTGGCTTATAATGGGTTTCTCAAGGTCTCTAGGGGATACAGTTCTGACTAATCGGTGTTTCTCGTTGCGAGCCCAGATTGACATGCACTATACTTACTCTGTCCAAGAAACACTTACTGAGATTTCTCAACAAAAACAAAACAAAATAAAAAGAAAAATGGAGAACGTACCGGATTTGCAATGCAATTGCAAATTACCTCTAGCTCTCTTCAGATCAACTTGGTTAGTCGCCACTCCCCGGCAACGGCGCCAAAAATGCTTCGTCCTGATTAGTATGCCTAATTCTATTCCCAAGCGTAGGAATTATAGTCGTCTAGCATTGTAATACTGTGGGAATCCACAGGTCATCTCCACAGGGAGTGGTCTGATTCGGTTGATCAATAGGAGCTATTCTCCACTAAAAGTATGGTTTAAAGAAAACTGTAATGTTGTGTTGTTTGATTGAATGGTTGATTGGTTTGAATGTTTTAAAATAGAAAGACAATTGTTGGGATTTAGGTTCCACCCACTGATCGTGCAAGTCCCACCTCTTATTTTATAAACTCATCTAGGAACCATTGGAGAAACTCGTCGGCTTATGATTTATCTTTGGAATGCCTTTGGAAAATAAAGATGATCAAGAAATACTAAACACTTGTTCAATTAAACGAACCTTAGTTGGCATTATGATCACACAACGTGCACGGAATATCTCGTTAACACGTTGTCAAGAATTGCCAACTAATGGTTTAAAACCTTTCTACACAAGTGATCAATATTACACAATCCGCTTAAAATCATTAGAGAATTGAGGACTTACCTTGATCGGGGTGAGTTTCCGTATGATCCAAAGCAGTAGGGGTTTAGAACCCATAAAACTATAAGAACAATTAAAGATAAAGAACGATTAAGCATAAAAAACAAGACTCCTTGCAAAAATCGTAATTAACTTAAACCGGTGAATGGAGAATATGGAATGCTAAGATTTAAAAAACCGAAGAAATATTTATGTCGAAGAGTACAAACTCTTGAACTTCTAAATTTCAAAGAGCGAAAATCAAACTGATCTACAAAGTACCGCTCGAGAAAATGGAGAAAAACTATTAAAACCTAAACCCTAGAATTGAAGAACTAAAAAGAAGGAAAGAGAAAACTAAAACTAAAGGAAAAGGAAGCTCTCGAATACTTGTGTCCTCCTCCTTTTATAGCCCCCTCCAAAGTGATTTTTCCATTTTGGTTCGCTTAATAAGTACACTCGTGATGGATTGAATTCCTGGACACCCCTAGTTTCATAAAGTCCTACCGGGGTAGACTTTAAGTCCTACCAAAGAGGAGCGTTTCACTGCCACTTTTCCAGCAAGTGCTACCGGTAGGACTTTAAGTCCTACCGGTAGGACTTGTCCACTGCCAGTTTTTCAGCAAGTTCTACCGGTAGGACTTTAAGTCCTACCGGTAGGACTTGTCCTCCGGTGCTTTCCTTGCTTCTCTGTTCCCGAGACTTCACAATTGCTCACCCACATCTACATTGTTCATATTAGCTTCCTCGAGCTTACATCCTGTGCACTTACGCTTAAACCTAAAAGCACTCACAAGTCCGAAACACGTAAGAGATTAGAAGTACTGCTCTTATGCCAAATGTGAGTATCATGGTTTAAATGTGTTCGATTCTCTTATAATTATCACTCAAATGTGTATTCATCATGTAGGCAAAGCAAGAAGGGGGCCTTTAATCCCCTAAGGTGAGAAGCCTGGAGTTAGGGTGTAAGAGACCCGGGGAGATATCCCGAATTTCTGTGTGGGTGTAAGAGACCCGGGGAGGTATCCCGAATTTCTGTGTGGGTGTAAGAGACCCGGAGGTATCCCGACTTCTCAGGTGGTGAGACCTGTGGAGATTCCAAATTTCGTGAGGGTGTAAGAGACCCAGGAGCTATCCCAACTTCGTGGTGTAAGAGACTAGTGGAGAAACTCAAAATTTCAGGTGGGTGCAGAGACCTGAGAAACCGAAATTTCGTGGTGGGTGTGGTGAGACCCGTGGAGATATCCGAAATTTCTGTATGGATGTAAGAGGCTCGAAGTGTAACCCGAAGAGTTATGTTACCCCATATGAAAACACACAATCAAGTTATCACATAGCCTTAGAGTTGAGTGATAGGAGTCGGGAGTGACTCGAGATGAAAACACACGGTCGTGGTTATCACGTAGACTTAGAGTTGGAGCAGATAGATTCTGAGGACTCGAGATTCGATACCCTTTGAAATTGAATTTGCGGTCATTGAGCTTCCAAGGCTCTGTGATAGCGGATGTCATTCATGACACTGACCAGGCTGACTGGCCCATTGATTGTCGCGGATTGTGACCTTGATGGTCAACGCTACACACCAAGCGTGGGTTGTGTAGGGTTACATGTTGTAGCGGATTATATATATGTTAGATGATATGCTACGAAAGCATGCGCTCCCAGATCATATAAGGGTAGCCGAAGAGCATTTTCCCTTAGTGGAATTCGCCACAAACTACGCTTATCGCGCAGTATAATAAATGGCACCATATGAGGAACTGTATGGGAGGCCATGTAGGTCACCGTTGTGTTGGACCAAGGTGGGTGAGAAATTTCCATCACGGGTCCCGACCGGGAGCTAGAGACACCTCCGAGAAGGTGAGCTTGATACGACTGGCCTTCTCGCCTAGCCGCAGTTGGCGAAGAGCTATGCAGATGTACAACGGGCCGACCCTTAGAGTTCGAGGTTAGAGATCACGCTCTCTTGGAAGGTGATACCTAAGAGAGGAGCGGCCGTTCGCAGCGCTGAAGCTATCACGAGGTTTATCGGGCCTTTCGAGATACTGAGAGGATAGGCACCGTTGAGCACGGCTATTTTACCGCTCAAAGATGTCGTGTCCACTTCAGGTATTTCACGCCTCCATGCTCGGAAGATACTCCAAATCCAACTCATGGTGGATAGGGACAGATTGAGGTTGGCACCGGCGAGACCCAGGAGCGACCAAAGGTGCATTTTGGATAGTCGTGGATGGGTTTTGCAACGCTAAAGACCGTGAGGCTAGTGAGGGTGCAGTATGCACTATGGAGTGGAGGAGTCACTGGTGTTTTTGAGACAGACAAGTGGCCACCTTACTCTTTCTCGCTTAGGGATGAAGGTACGTGGTTTAGTCGATTTAATAATTAAATGACGAGTTTACATGCATGGTATGGTGCACGTTGCATATGCATGTGTTATGTTGTGATTGTCCAGAATTTCGGGACGAAATTCCTTTTAAGGAGGGGAGAATGTAAAACCCGAGAAAAATTAAATTTTTTCAAAAGTGGTAAATCGTAATTTGCTGAAAGGAAATTTTTCTAGATCTCTGGATGACTAAACTATTGCACTGCTAAATTGCCGCGAAATCTAGTGACCTAGAAAAGTTTCGTCGAATTCTGAGACAGACAAAATATTTTACGAATTTCTTGGTGATTGTCAGTGACTTCAGGGACGAGATTTTTACGAAAATCTCGAAAGTCAGAAAATGGCGTGAGTTAAAGTTCATTTAAAAGAAGTGAACTGAAAAGAAATAAAATTTTTCAGGGAAGAAACGGACCCGAATGAGACAATATAAGTTATGTATTCAAAATGATAATAATAATAATAATAATAAAAATAATAATAATATATTATAATAATAATGTTTCAAAAATCAATAAAAAGGGAGGAGACGGAGGAGGGGAGGGAGAGAGCGTGGAGGAGAGAGGAGAGATATTTTTATTTTATTTTTTATTCTCTTCACTTCTTTCTTAGATCTACGAAAATTGACCCGCAGGGCGTTTTCGTCTCTGACCGGGCGCAAAGTTGATCTACGCGACGAGCTACGGACTTATCCACTCAAAAGTTGAGTTTCATAAACTCCGTGAGGTAGGGGTTTTATCCTACTTGAAGTTACACTTTATTTAAGTGTTTTGTAAATGATTGTGTTGGTTTGAGGTCGGAGTGGTTATAAGGATCGGTCCCAAATCTGGGAACCGGCGTGGAAATTTTTGGAAAATTTCGAGCCTATTCGGGACAATCTGACTGGTAGGGGCTGTTTGGGGTGTTTGTTTCATAATTTATGAAATAAATTGTGTGTTGGTGTGTATGAGGCCGGAAATGGCCATGGACTTCGGGTTCACAAATTGGAACCGATGTTGGATGATTGGCCGTGAACAGTAACCCGAGAGGTACTGTTCACGTGAATAGTGACCCATGAATAGTGTTCTCAAAATATTTTTGTGAGAGAATGTGTTTGGGTAAGTGATTCAAATTGAATTAATGTCTTCGCACTAGTTCAATACGCGAGCTAATTTTTGTGTAATGGATTGAGAAATTAGAGAGAATGGCTTCGAGTTGGTGGATCAAAGGAATAGATAGGTTAATACATTTATTTTAATGTGTTAACATAAGGACATAATTATATGGAATATAATCAGGTGTAGGCCATTGGAGATAATATTGTAAATTGCCTGCTGAGCAAATTTGGGTGATGGTTGATCACTATTGCATGACATGTGCCAGGAGTGCAAATGTGACGCCCCAAACCCGGGTCCGCTTGACTGCCCGTCAACCTCGTAATATGCTAAGTGATGCCCAAGTTACCCGACGCCACTCATGTAACCTGGGCAGAGTCTCCTTTGTACGGAGCTCTACCTAAATACAAACCTGCATATACCTTGTCCCAACAGTGCAATATATCCAATATCCAAATATATCCAATCACATGAGTAATACGACCACTTGGGCCCACAAACGATACTCATAATACATACTATTATAATCCAACTATATACTAAATAGTTACAAGAGTTAAGCAATATTTTCACTCTTATACAATACATATATTAAAATTAGACATTTCAATACATGTATATATATCACACCAGTGCCATAATCTCGGCTTTCTTCTAATCTCAATCTCAGACGAGCCGTCTTCTTCGCACGCTCCCGGCACTGAATAATAGATTCTTCCCACAGTGGTGAACTAATGCTCGCAGGAACGCTTCTAAGTAGTTACTTCTCCACCTAAGGGTGCAGGTCGTTCCAAAATAAACATACATCTGGGCTAGTCACATGATTCTACGGAATGTCTACATGACCAACCGAGATCCCGAGTCCTTCACGATTCTCTTCACACTCGCCTAAGGCTCGTATGAGAATTATTGTTTTGTTAGTGGACAACCCTCCGATGTATATATATCAATTGGGCCGTCTCCGACGATTGATATTTTAAATTTGGACTACCCTCCGATAATTAACATTTTGCACAAATTCGAACCATTTTCTCTGTACTCATCTCATGCACTCACCCTATAGTCCTGGGGAGGTTCAAATGATATGGAATGCATGTATGCCAATTCCAATACAGTCCAGTTCACATGTAAATATATAAACATGCATATATTTACCAAAACATTCAATTCACACAATCATGTCATGTAAATTCTCATTTCATTCATCAAAATTAATGATCAAACAAGAGCAATTCAATTTAAATCACTCAACCAAACACATATTTTCACAAAAATTATTTTGTGATCACTGCTTCGAAACAAGAAACCCTACACTGCTCATTTCAAAGATAAATTACCTGGGCTCACTTGGTGAACCTTGTGTTTCACGCCATTTCCGACCTTATACACATCAAAGCATCATTCATAACACAAATTTGTACCATGAATAACCCAAGCAGCCCGTGGACAGTCACGGACTGTCCACATGGGTTTCAAAAATCCAACACGTCGGTTCCAAGGTTTGGGACCGATCAAACGGCCCCTCACGGCCTCATTCAACTCAAACATTAACAAGGTACTTAAACGAAGAATAAAACCCAAGTAGGATAAACCCTACCGGAGTTTGAGGAAACTCCTAAACTGTACCCACGAAGCCCTCTCCGCGTAGAGCAGCTTTCCTTCTTGTCCCGAAGACTGCTGACGGTTGGATCGTTTAGAAACCTAGAGAGAAGGAAGACACTCTCTCTCTAGAAAATGAGATCCAAAACCTCCTGCATCTCCTTTTTCTTCCTCTCCACGTTTTCTTTTTCCTTTTTCAATGTAGGAGACGACACTATTTACTTTTGTCTTTAGTGTCATTTAAACTTTTCCATTAATACCAATTATATCCTTTTTTTCCCAGTTTTGACATTCGACACTATCTCTACTGCCCATTTTCATTGTTTCATCATACCACTCATGGAACATGAGCATTGTTATATGTGACTCGATCATCAAAATCGCTTTTACTGCACCCGAATCGCGACATGCTCGAATGTGTAAATTCGACGTTCTTAATCACGTAAATTTACGCATAACTAGATTTCGTGAGACGATTCCAATGGTGAAATCCGTTTCATCATCTGAGATCTAGAGAATAAATTTTGGATTTTTTTTAACCGAATTTACAATTTCGTAATCAAAATTACGATTTTGCCCTTTTTCCAGAAATTGGAATTTCTCGGGTCTTACAGCAAATTTGAAAATGTTGCATATTGATATATTTGATATATTGTATAAATGGTTTTGGAAATGACATAATGCATTTTCATATGCACTGGGTAACCTAGAGATTAGGTGTTAGTGCATGACATGAATTTTCTTCAAAACGAACATGGCTGGGCGGTAAAGGAATTCACAGATATTTTCTGGAGAATTGCTGGGGAGATGAGCCAAATGTGATTACTGATGAGGACCATGACTGTTTCAAAAACTCACTCAACCACCTCGCCTTAGGAGGGTAGTCCCATATTTTACCGACACTTTCAGAGTATATTTTCAAGAACAACAAGTTTTGTTTTGAAAATGATTATTTTCTCATACACGGCTTAGGCAAGTGTGGAGTGAGTCGGTGAGGTGACCGAGACATGGAATGGGCATGTAGACATTCAAGTAGAATCACGCATTTACTTGAGGTGTTTATTTTGAGCATTACATATGCACTAGGTGGAGAGTAACCCATTTAGGTGTGATTCCACCATCGGGCGACAAATTTCACCCCATTAGGATATTATTTTCAGGTGCACAGAGCGGTCGAGGAGACGACTCATCCTAGAGGCCGTTTAGAAGAAAGTCGGGTTGTGGTTTTGTTTTGTTATGTACATGTATTAGAACCCTCAAGTTTGATATATGATGTATAAGGATAATTCTTATTACTCCCTCTCTTGAAACTATGGCATATAGTTGGTATGTTGATGAGTATATTAGTATGGGCCCAAGAGGCCGTTTTTACTCATATATATGTTATATTGGATTGTTTGAGACATGTTTGTATAAGGGTAGAGCTCCGTCTGAGCGCTCTACGGTTTTTACGTGAGAGGTCGGGTCGCCCCAGAACGTTGCGAAAGTGTTTACGGGTTGTGGGTAGTCAACGGACACCCCGGTTTTGGGGCATCACAGTTTCAAAATTCTAAACAAATTTAAATATAAAAAGCTTAAATAAAATAAGAGGATTCTAAATTAAAATTCATAAGTCAATAACAAGCACATTAGAGTTTATAATATGTAATATCAGATTATATAGTGAAATAAAAAACAATGAGTTGATGTTACGAGTGAGCGCTAAGGAAACGAATAAAATATCAAAAATAGTATTCCTAAATTTATAATGAAGTGACTTAAGGTACATATCAATAGACTTTAGAAAGTATGTGCCAAGATGATAAAATGACAGGTTTACAACGACTTTAATACTTAAAATAAAAAATAAGTATTAAGTATATCAACTAAAATATAATTTAACTTAAAGTCAATTGAGATTATTAAGTAATAAGTATTAAATTTTACCAAATACCTATTAAGTATGTTTGATCAAATATTTAATATCACATTTAAAGTTAAAAAAATATTATTTGTAAGTAAGTCAAAATAGTTAACTTATTCTTAATTTCAAATGTCTTTTATTAGTTCCATATTTAATAAAAGTATATTTTACAATTATAACTTTACATTACAACATATTTTATAGTAATAATTTTATAAATATCAATTAAAATTTAAATAGTAGCTATATCAATTTAATTATTTAAAATAAATTTTAAGTCAATTTTTATGACACAACCTTATTAGCAAAGAAAAATTAATAAATGAAATTTTAGAAATAATAACTTTATAGTAACAATTTAACTAATAGTTTACTAAAAAAATTCTATAGTAATGAAATTAAGTTTAACAGTCACCCTCTTAAATTCATTTCTTGTAAGGCATTCTTTTACTATTTTATTCGTTATATTGTTTCCTTAACAAATACATTTTCTTGAACATGTTAATATCAAATTTTATAATATATATACTAATATCATATTTTTAATAAAAGAAATAGATATTATATATATTTATTATCATATTAGTATTTCAAATTTTATTTTTTAAAAATGATTAAATAAAGATTACTTGATATTATATAAAATACCATATGTGATTGTAGACCCCAATTTGAGCTCTAATTATTTTTTTCATTTATTTTATTTTACTTTATTTTGATTTATCAGATTTTGATTTTATTTGATTAGATTTATTTTCCTTTTTATTATCATTATTTATTTTATTTAGATTTTATTTTAGCATTTTTCTTTTTTTAGGAAGTAGAGATCTTTTTTTCTTTAGGGGTTTAGGGTTCAGGTTTGAGATTCCTATATAGAGATGTTGCGAAAAAGGAGGAGAAATAGAATGGGAGAGAATAGAAAAGATGAGGGGATGGTATGAGGAAGTTTTGGGGAAAGGCCGCGAGTTCGGAAATAGAGGGGTTTATCGGGCATAAATGAATTTTTTGTGGAGACTAGGCATGGGATGATGTTGTGACTAGGTTTGGTAGTATTTAAAGCTATTACAATGTGTTTTCTAGGTATATTTTAGTTGGATTTCATGATTGTTATACCAAATTGCAGTTTTTCTGTTATTAAATTCTTAAATAGATTTTGCGGTTTTCATTCTGGTTTAATTACTTCCGTCTAATCATATTTTCATTCTCATGTTTGCTTACTCATTCTAAAAACACGACTAGTTCTAAATTTTATTTTTTATTATTTAATATATTGATTTTGCTCTTAACATTCATCATTATTACTTTATCTTCATATATTGTTTTATTATTTAACTCATATATAGCTCTCCTTCATCACTCTCTTTATCACGATATATTTGCTTTCGTAATTCCTTTTAGTCATTCCTCCTCACATGTATATTTGTTTTCCATGTATATATTTTTCAAACATAATCTTTAATGCATATAGATTTTGTTTCTTTGATTTCCTTGATTTTCCAATTATCACACAACACACTCATATTACACTTTCTTAAAATTGGCATGATTGTTTGGTACATAAAAGCAAATACCCCACCTACTGTCTTGGTGTTGTGTACCTTGTAAGCTCTAAGCAATTATACTTGGAATTATCTGAACTCATTTTTTAATGTTTTATCTTGAAATTGACTTTATTGTGCTAGTTTTATTGTTGTTATTATCTTTACTGTTGTTCTACCTCTGATTTATTAAATTCATTTAAAGTCATGTTTTCCATATTCTTTATATTTTCAAAGTGTAATAAAAACAAAATCCAGCTTATTAAGTTTTTTTTTTTAATAAGTAAATAAATATTAATTATAAACAATAATAATAATTTATTTTTATTTCTTAGTATCTCCAACATAAATCTACTTTCTAAATTTTAATACAAAATTTTTCCTCAATTTTTAAAAAAATAGTTTCTTTAAATTAAAGTCATAATTTTCCCATATTTCTTTATATTTTCAAAGTGTAATAAAAACAAAATCCAGCTTATTAAGTTTTTTTTTAATAAGTAAATAAATATTAGTTATGACAATAATAATAATTTTATTTTTATTTCTTAGTATCTCCAACATAAATCTTACTTTCTAAATTTTAATACAAAATTTTTTTCCTCAATTTTTTTAAAAAAAAAATAGTTTCTTTAAATACGGAAAAAAATCTACACAGAAATCATTTTCTTTCATTCCTAAAAACAATCGAAAATATTTTCTTCTAAGAATTTCTAAAATAGTCTTCTTTAACTTTTAAAGTAAAATCATTTTCTTTAATTTCTAGCAGATCATCTTTTCTAATTTTAAATTTTAAAAATTATTTTCTTCAATTTCAAAAGTTTCAAATTTCTTTTCCTTACAAAAAAAATTCTTTAAATTAAAGTGCTAAAAATAACTTTATAATAATTTTCCCAAATCAAGTAATTCTTTTTCCAAATATTTAATTCATGATTCATTCTTCTCCAAGTGACATTCTTTTTTTTTTTTTTAAACCTAAAATCATATTTTTCGTTTCCAAAATTACCTTCTATAACCATTAAAAATTCAAACAAAGTTTACTTTATAATTCAATAAAATGAAGCATATGGGTTCTCTGTTGTAAGACCGAAATTTCAATTTTAGGAAAAATGGAAAAATAATAATTTGATTACAAGTTGTTATTCAGTTCGTCAAAATTAATTCTCTATATCTGGGATGAAGAACAGATTGCACAGTTGGAGATGGTCTGAAATCTAGTACGTGGAAATTTAAATCGAATTCCGAAACGATTGATCATTTCGTTTTTTTCGAGGCATCGCGTTTACGATGGTAAAGCAATTTTGATGCAGTCACATATACACGTACTCATGTGCCATAAATTGGCATGAGTAGATAAATGATAAAATGGGCCCGGTCGAGATATTGAGATGTCAAAGAAAGAGGAAAAGGGGACATAACAGGTCATTTTGGAATTGTTTAAGTCACTAAGGACAAAAAATAGAATAGTGATCTTCTCGCTCTAAGTTCAAATAAACCAAAACGTGGGATGATCACGTGCATTTGGAGAATAAGGAAATGGCGACTTTTTAGTGAGAGAGAGTCTTCCTTCTCTGAAATACGAGGCGATCCGGCGGTCGGGTCTTTAGGGCGAGAGGAGAGCGCTCTGCGAAGAGGGCTTCGCGTGGTGCAGTTTAGGAGTTTCCTCCAAACTCCGAGAGGTAGAGTTTCTCCTACTTGGGTTTTACTTTATTTAGGAGTGTTTTCAATGTTTCGGTTGGCAGGCCTTGAGCGACCGTTTGGTCGGTCCTGAGCTTTGGGATCGGGTGATATGATTTTGAAGCCAAAAGCGAGAATGTTAAAACATTTATCCGTATTTGAGTTAATTGGATTAATTATTGCATTTATGTGTTGATGCGTATTGGTTTGTGTAGTGGAAATGGCGGCGACAGGTTATTAGTGAACGATAGGTGTGCTGGAAGGACGGTAACCTGGTTTTTCTTGTTCCGCTTGATGATCACAAAATGATTTTGTAGAAAATATGTATTTAGTCGAGTGATTTAAATTGAATTCTTTCGTGGCGATCGTGTAGTGAACTAATTTTGATGTATGGGTGATTAATTACATGACATGGTGTGTGGTTGGATATTATGTGGATATGTAAGTGTTTACATATTTGCGTGATTAAATTTATCTATTTGAATTAGCGTATACAGTGCATATCTTGGAACATGGGACTATCAGATTTGGAGTGCATGAGATGAGTCTGAAAGTAATTGAATTAACTTAGTCTAAAAATGTAATTATTATCGGAGAAAGTAGTCAATTAAAGAAAATTATCAATAGTGGGACATTGGTGAATATTCATGGAATTAGTCCTGACGATAATATGTCAATCGTCGAATGACGCAATTTGATATATACACATGGAGAAGTTGTCACTTGAAACTGACGAACAATAATTTCATGGAAGCAGGCGGGGTGTGAGTCAGTGGACTCGGGATCCCCAGGAGTTGGTCATGTAGACATTCAGTAGGATCATGCATTTGCTTGAATGTATGTTTGACCCACCCCAGAACATTTTACCTTTGCCTTGGATTGGAGAGTAGCCATAGGGTGATTCACTATTGACATTAGCTCATACTGTCAAGGATGCTATTTTCTGATGCGGGGGCGTGGGAGACGACTCATCTGGAGACTGCTTTAGGAGAAGTGGGATTGTGGCTTGGCTGGTGATGTTTACATGTATTAGAATTCAAGTATTTTATGTATGTTTGTATAAGAATGGAAACATTTGAACTCTTAGGCTATTGGATGTAGTTGGTATGTTTTATGGATGTGTGTGCTGGGCTCAAGGGCGTTTTATCATATTTGTATCTATTGTGATTATATTGGCCCCTTGGGGTGTGAGTTCATACGAGTTTTGTAGTTAGGTAGAATCGCGTACTGAGACTGTGGAGTACACGAAGTGGCCAAGATGCTTGAGCCATCCACTTGTATTTAATGAGTTGTGGTGAGTCAAACGGACCCACTGAGATCAGGGTGTCACGAAACGCATGTCCAGGCTTGGGTGTCTGAATACCTAGGGCTCGAGTTGAGTGTCATCACCCTTGGATGGTTTGATGTAAGGTATGGGTATAACTGGAAACCTAAGAGAAGAATGAGAGGATTTGGGCTTAGATATGGTGATGAACATCTACACTAGGTGTTGGTTGATGTGGGGATGAATTCAGGATTGCATGGAGAATCACGGGGATGGAACCTTTGCGTCATGGTGTTTGATGTGTGATTAACGTGTGGCGCATGGGTTGTATGTTATGTGAATGATGTGAGTCATGGAGTGTGTTAATGATTGTTTATGTGTGTAGTGGTGGCACTTAGTGTGTTGAAGGGAATTTGGAAAATGGCGTTTTGGAGTTCTGATCTTGTCATTTGGAACAGAAATAAGAAAATAGTGTTAATAAGTTTATTGTTTGAGTTGATTGTACAGGATAATGATCGAATTTTAATAAATTTGAGGTTGAACATAAAGTTGAGTGTTATATAAAGGAGACTTTGAGGAAATTCTGAATAATTTAGAATAAAATGAAAAAAATATATTAAAATAAATTTAAGCAATTTCATTTGGTTTACATTGAAAATGAAACAATATATATATAAGGTGGAGGAAGATTTTTCTGACTATTTGAAACTGAAAAAGTAGAAAATAAATTTTATAAATTTATTTTAGATTAAAGTAGAAAATAATTTTTTAGGTTTTACAAGTTAAAAACAAGAATGGAGTAAAATAAATTTTACAATTCTTTGAGTATTATGGAAAATGAAAAAAAAATAGGTGTATAATTTTTTTTTTTTTTATGTTCTGATTCTTTGGAACAAATGAAAATAGCCAATAATAATAATAATAGTGAAAGAAAAAAATTTGAGATGGTTTGAGACTTTCTTGATTGTTGTGAAATTTTTTTTGTCTGAAGAGCTGTTGTGTGCGATAGGTGAGTTCATTTGTGGAACTTGAAAGTGTATTTGTGCAATTGTTGTATTACTTGAAGGAATAAGGCAGGGGGAGTTTGTATTGTGCAACAAGTTGTGTGCAACAGGTGTGCGGTGGTTGGGTTTGCATGAAAAATTTACGACTGGGAAGGGAGGTGTGATGCAGGGGTTTGTTTTTATTGTTCTGATAGAGTGCGGTAGGCTGAAATTTGTATTATGATAGGGATGCAGCAGGTTGTATTGCAATACACAAGTGTATTGTGACCGGGGAGGGTGTATTGGGTAGACATGAAGATTGTGTTTGACAGTGAAGTGAATTGGTGATTCTTGTTTGCAGACACTATTATTATTGTGACCTGGGAGGCATTTGAAGATAGGTATTATTAGTAATTAGTGTGTTGTGATAGCAGTGCTGATAACAGTCATAATGGATCAGTGAGCAGTAACAGTCAACGATTATTGGCGACTTGATGTGTTTAGGGGGTGAAAAATAAAATGAAATAGTGAGAAGAAAAACAAACAAAAAATAAAATAAAACAGAATTTTGTTGTCTAAAAAAAAAATTTGATTTGACATGTATGGGAGGATTGATGTCGCATTGTTTAAATGTGGGGCGATATGAACTATATTACGAGTATGAATAAGTATCTGTAAGTGTGTTTTACGCCTTAGAGAATGCGCAGTATATTAACGCCATGTAAATTGTGTAGATGCGAAGTAGAGGCTGGCATGGGGTGCGTCCCACGAGTGCACAGTCTGAACCACTGCTTGTCATTTTGACTGACCGCCGGTGTTTGACCACGAGCCTTTACGGCTGCCCAGGTATCGCAGCCAGCTGCGGCTGAAGCTAGCGCAACGGGTAGTGGGGAGTGCAAGTAACCTCAGAGAGATTTAGAGCGCATCATCCTCAGAGCGTTCCTGGGAGGGCCAATGATGTGACCATTTGGTTTATGCGAGATTAAGAGCGTCAGAGTATGGGATCACCTGTGATCTGATGGGGATCAGGTTAAGCATTCCAGTGCAGGAATTGGCTGTGGTGAGATGGACAGGACCTCTAGAGACCTTGAAGGAGCCTTTGTGCTGAGTTCTCACCTGGGATTAGGGCTGAGAATAGGGATATGTGAGGTTCGAGTTAAAGATCTCGAGGACTCTGCTCTGATGGACGCAGGATCGCTCTAGACATGTCGAAGTTGATGTCATCACCCAGGGATGGTTGGTGGCGACTACGGGTTGATTATCGATTGTGGCGTAGGAGATTCTATGCGGGACGGTATACGTATTTGAGGACAAACATGGCATTTTGCCCTGGGACAGGTATGGAGTCAGTGCCCAGGGGATGGTTGGCGGGTTCATTGCATGAGCCTTACAGGGACGGTGAGACGGACTCAGAATCTACCTCAGTGGTTTGCGAGTATGTGGGATGTTTCGGATGAGCTACTGATACCTCCATAGGGATGTAGACCGGTGTGATTTACCACTGTGCTGCCATCTCTATGACTCCGCGCCGGATGGCACGATTGAGTTCTGGGAACTTCGAGTCAGTTCGAGGCTATTGGTTGAGGTTCATTAGATGAGCTTACTTCACCATGACCAGGTTCTAATTGTAGAAGAAGAAGGACAAAGACCCTTGATGTGCATTGATTACCGGCGCAGGTTGAACGGGTTACAATCAAAATCGGTGCCCATTACAGTTGGTTGTTTTTTGATCGGTTGAGAGGAGGCGCGAGTCGCGAGAATGACCTTACGGTTACCAATGAGTTGTGAGGGTTGAGAATGGAATATCCTAAGGCGGTTAGGACGCGTGTGGGCACTTTGGGTTTACGGGTGATGCCTTTGGATTGTGAATCTGTAGCGCATTCATGGATCATCATGGATCTTGACCTCTTGAATCGAGTTTATCATAGTCCGTGGATGACATCCTAATCTACTCTGGTCAGGTGGGCATGGTATCGCGGATCGTTTTCGCAGTTGTTGAGAGACCATCATTTTGTATGCCAAGTTCCCCAGTAGTGTGAGTTAAACTGGTGAGATTTGGGACACGTGGTGTCGACGCCCGGGAGTGGCTCAGTTGGCTGGGAAGGTAGAGCGGTGATGAGTTGGGAGTAGAAGTCAGTCTTGAGATAGTTCTTGGGATTGGCTGGGTATTACAGGGAGATTCGTGAGATTTCTCTAGGATAGCGGCACCTATGACTGGGTTGACCGGAAGGAGTCGAGTTTAGGTGGGATTGGGCCGATGCGATGAGGCATTTCTAGGAGTTGAAGGAAGACTTCACTTGGCTCCCATCTTGATGATCACGGACGGGGACAGGTACCTGATGTATTGTGATGCCTGGGAGGCGGATTAGGATATGTTTTGATGCGATCCGGGAGGGTGTGCTTGGTTCTCGTCGGTTGAAGAATCCACGAATTACCACATGACATGGGTTAAGTAATTTATGGTCTTCGCCTTGAAGGTTGCTGCCACTGCTTATCTGACGAAGGTTGAAGTGTACTCCAAACCATAAGTAAGAGAGTATGTTTTTCACTTGTGGGACAGCCTCAATGAAACCATGTGAATGGATGGGTTCTAAGAGGATTATGACTTTGCTTTGCATTACCATCTTGGTAAGGCAAATGTGAGTGACCAAATACCTTTGATTGAAGTCCACGGAGCGTTGTTTGTGTAAGCTTCTTGGGGTAGGCGGATGTGAGGAAGTTGCATGCAGGATAGTTTGGGCTGATGCAATGAGCAACTGGGGTACCTTGGGGAGTTTAGTGGCTCACCGTCTACAGTGGCGAGTGATTGAGTCAGTGGCGGGACGTAAGAGATAGAGTGGCATCCATCGAGGGGCTAGGAAATGCGGTCGGTGCACGGGTAGTTGAGGAAATTTGGACCGTTCCACGTAGATGGTTGTTTCGATATAGGGGACGGGTAATGGTTCCCCGAGTTGGCCAGGTTGAAGAGGAGATTCTCGGGGGGTTTCACTTGCTCTCGATTTTGGTACATCGGTGGCACGAAGATGTACCAGGGATCTTTGTTGCAGGCACTATTGGAGTGGGATGAAGAGACACGTAGGGGACTTTGTTGGCGATGTCTCACGTGTCGGCCCGAGGTTAGATTTGAGCACGAGGAAGCGGAAGGGCTACTTGACCATTGGGGTGGCTGAGTGGAAGTGGGAGCACGTCACGATGGACTTTGTGACCCACTTGCCACGGACCATGAATTCCGGTATGGGTGATAGTGGACCGGCTCACGAAGTCGGCACATTTTCTAGCCGTGCGGATGACATTCGCCTTGGAGAGATTCTGCCGGTTGTACATTCGATAGATAGTCCGGCTACATGGAGTACCCGTATCCATAGTGTCGGATGGGGACCGAAGGTTCTGAGCGCACTTTTGGAAGAGTTTCCAAAGGCTATGGGCTGGTTGACTATGAGTACAGTTCCACCCTCCCGAGACGGATGGTCGATCGAGAAAGGACTATACGGTATTAGAGGACATGCTACGAGCATCGTCTGGATCATAAGGGCGTGGGAGGAGCATTTGCCCGCTAGTGGAATTTGCCTGCAACACTTGGTTACCGAGGCGAATTATACGGATGGCACCGTATGAGGCATTGTATAGGAGGCCGTGTAGATCACGTTATGTTTTGGACCGAGGTGGGAGAGAGGCTCCGTGTTTGGTCCCTAATCGATTAGAGACTCCAGGAAGGTGAGCTTGATACGACAACGTCTTCTCATGGCTTAGAGCCGGCAGAAGAGCTATGCGGATGTGCGACGTCAACCCTTAGAGTTCGAGGTTGGGGATCACATCTTCTTGAAGGTGATTCCTAAGAGGAGAGTGGTCAGGTGCGCGAGGTGGAAGCTATCGCTAGGGGTTCATTGGACCTTCGAGGATACTAGGGGGTAGGCGCGGATTGGCGTGTGCCAGGTTGGCGTTGCAGCCCGACCTTGTCGAAGTGTCCACGGGTGTTTCCGTCTCCGTGCTCAGTATACTCGGATCAACTCATGTGGTGGATTGGGGGGGACCCGGTTGAGGTTGACACGGATAGGACCTTCGGAGGGACCGGTGTGCATTATTGATAAGCGTGATCGGGGTTTTGCGATACGATCTTGTGAGGCTAGTGAGAGTGCTATGGCGGCACTATGGAGTGGAGGAGTCAACGTGGGAGCGCGAGGACACGATGCGGGCTACCTATCCCTTCCTGTTTAGGGATGAAGGTACGTGGTTTAGTCATTTAACATTTAAATGGCTAGTTACATGCATGATAGAGTGCACGTTGCATATGCATGTGAGTGATTGTAATTGTCTAGAATTTCGGGATGAAATTCCTTTTAAGGAGGGGAGAATGTAAAGATCAGAGAATTTGATTTCGGGGAAAAATGGCAAATATTATTAATTTCGATTACGAGTTGTTAATTTGCATTAAAAATCCGAAATTAATTCTACTCTGATCTCGGATGTGAAACATATTGCAGATTGGAATCGTCTGCCGAGAGTATACAGCAGTTTAAAATTTAAAATGAATTCCGAGATAATGGTCGGCCTGCACGTTTTTTTGAGCATCGCGTTTCGGGTCTTAGTAAAATTTCGATGCGAAGAAAGTCACATATAACACGTACTCATGTGCCATAAGTGGCAAGAGTAGATAAATGATAAAAATGGACGGTCGAGATAGTGCCGAATGTCAAACTGAGAAAGGATGGACATAACGGTCATTTTTTGAATTGTTTAAGTCACTAAAAGACAAAAAAATGGAATAGTGATCTTCTCCCTTACAAATTCAAATGAGCCAAAATGTGGGATGATGCAGTAGCTGGAGAAGAAAGGAAATGGCGACTTTTTAGTGAGAGAGAGTCTTCATTCTCTCTAGAAATACGGGCGATCTAGGCCAGGTGTTCGGAGTCTTCGGGACAAGAAGGAGAGCTGCTCTCACGCCGAAGAGGGTTTCGTGGGTACGGATTGGGGAGTTTCCTCGAGCTACGAGGGTAGGGGTTTCTCCCTACTTGGGTTTTTACTTTATTTAAATTGTTTTTCAATGTTTCGGTTGGCTTGGGGCCTTGAGCGGCCGTTTGATCGATCCAAACTTTGGGATCGAGATTGATGTGATTTTGAGCCAAAGCTGGAGCGGTCGTGTCCATGGGCGAGTTGGTGGATTAATTGTGCATTTATGTTGATGCGTGTATTGGGTTTGTATGGCCGGAAATGGCCGTGAAACGGAATTCACCAAGTGAGCCAGAATTAGTTATTAACTTTGGAAGGAGCAGTAACCTAGGGTGCTGCTGTTCTAGCTTGATGATCACAAAATGATTTTTGTGAAAATATGTGTTGTTTGGTCGAAGTGATTTTAAATTGGTGCTGGAGTGTTTGATCGATAATGAGTGAATAAGAATTTTTTGATGTATGGATTGATTGAAACACATGAAGGCTAATTTTGATGTATGAATTGATTAATTACATGACATGATTGTGTGGTTGGATGTGTATTGGATATGTGCATGTTTATATTTTGCATGTGAGTTAGACTGTATTGGAATTGGCATACATGGAATTTCCATATGCCTTTGGGTACCCCTAGGACATAGGAGTGAGTGCATGAAGGATGGTCTGAAAGGAAAGTAGTTGATTGGGTCTAAAGTGTTAATTATCGGAGGGTAGTCAAATTAAAAATATCAATCGTCGGAGCGGCCCAAGGTGATATACACATGGGAGGGTTGTCCCTGGAAACTAACAAAACAATAATTCTCGCATCTGGGGCTTAGGGCGAGTGTGAGAAGTCGATGAGGACTTCCGGGATGAGTTGGTCGTATGAGACATTGAGTAGGATCATGCATTTGCTTGAATGTATGTTTATTTTGGAACATTGCCTTTGCGGGTGGAGAGTAGCCCACTTAGGGTGATTCCACTATTGAGCATTAGCTCACCTGTCCAGGGATGGTATTTTAAGTACGGGGCGTGCGAGGGCGAGCTACGTCCTAGGGCAGAAACAGAAAGCGGGATGTGGCTTGGCTTTGATGATATTTACATGTATTAGAATTCAAGTATTTTTAATATATGTTGTATAAAAGGAAATACAAAACATTTGAACTCTTAGAACTATTGGATATAGTTGGTATGTTTTTATGAGATCGTAGTATGGGCCCAGGAGCCGTTTTTATCCATATTTGTATCATTGTGATTATATTGAATTTGCTTGGGGAGAGGTTCATGCAGGTTTTGTAGTTGGGTAGAGCTCCCCGTACAAAGGGCTTTGCCCAGATTTTACGAGAAATGGGCGTCGGGTAGCTTGGGCATCACTTGCTATTCAGCGGGTTGGCCAATCGGGTAGTCAACGGACCCTTGGGATCGGGGTGTCACACACGTGCTAAATAAACAGCCCATAGTGGGGGGCCCGACATCTAATATATCCCTTCATCAAATAATTTGGCGCTTTGTTTATAATCTGGTTTTATATTTTAATCATGAATGTTTCTATATTTCTTATCTCATTAACCTGTTTTCTATAGATAGAGCTTTTGATTCACCGTCAAGGTACACACTCTTTCCCCCATTTGGCTATGGTTATTTATTTATTTATTATAAGTTTGATGTAATCTTGTACTATCATTGTTGTTTATTTCTTGGTATCCATTGCTTGATTAAGCGGTTGTCAATACTTGCCTCATTTGATTTTGATACTTTTTAGTTATTTATTACGTGTTTAATATGTTTTGTTATAATTGTTGCTTGTCTCACGGTATCCTTAGATTGATTAATAGGTTATCATATTTGTCTTAATTTAATTATTAGAGACCCAACTTTAGAGGCTTACAGAGGCACTATGGATCTTCACCATACCTTTTCAATAAGTAATCTGACCATTGGACCATAGACTCAATTTTCATAGGCTTTTTTTATTAGGAGTCAAATTTAGGATTTTTTTTTTCACTTTAAAAAATAATAATAATAAGTGGCGACTCCAAAACAGTTTTTAAAATTGGTTTTTCAAAAATACACAAAAAAGGAGTCTCGTCTTTTTCTTGGGAAACACATCATAGGCAAAATGCGGGGTCCACAGCTGTCCAAATAATAGTAATAATATCAATGATATAAATATATAAATATATAATATATGTAGGCATATAAGATAACAGTTTGACTGAATATAATATGTTATTGGGGTAGGTTGGGAGGACGGGGATTGATGTCATTGCCTTGTAGTTGGGGTTTTTGATTTTTACGGGAGAAAGCACACACGCCACACGTTTTACAACCACCTCTTTGAAGCCCACACAGTCTGTAGTTATCTCCCTCTCCCACACTTCAGTTTTTTATTTTTCCCTTCTCTTCTTCTCCTCTTTTTTCTCCTCCTCTCCCCACTCCCAGGTATTCTTATGCGATGTACACATGCACAAGGCCACACATTTCATTTCACTAAAAGAAAGGAAAAAAAATTTGTTGTCAAATTCGTTTCTTATCATTTCAGGCGAGAAGTCAATAAACATGTGGCTACTAAATATCTACCTTTAACTTTTAAAGCCAAAAAAAAAAAATCTTTCATATTAATACTATCGATAAAAAATATGGACATCAATAAAAAGTGGATGATTAATTTTTTTTATAAATTAATTAATCATAATGAATATAATTATACTTAATTCAATTTATTGTTTAATATTTAAAATAAACAAACATATTTATTATTAGCTTATGTATGACCCTAATTAATTAGGATTTTCGTAGGCTTTTATATTCAAATAATTACTTGAAATTTAAAATCAATTTATTTTATTGTATAATTCTATATAAATAGTGAAATTATTGAGAGTAAAAAAAGGAAAGAGTTGGATAGAATTTTCAGAGTCTTGTTGTAATTAAATCAATAATATTTTCAACTTAAAAGAAGAAATAAGAGATTACATATTATTTATTTTAATTAATATAAGAAATTTATTATATTTTAAAACATTTTAATTTCAGAAATTAAAAAATTTTCTTTTAAAATTTTCTTTTAAAATAAAAATAACATTTAGCTTAATTTTTTAATTATAAATCTTATATATTTGGTAAATATTAATTTTGTATCATTAATTTTTATACAAAATAAATAAAATTTTTATTATATTAACTAAAAATAAAAAATACAAAAATTTGAATAAAAATATTAATTTTTTCAAATAAGTTTAATTATCTTATATATTTTGAGTTTCCTTAATATTAATAATATCTATTATATTAAATTTTTCGAATACATTTTTATTTTGGAGCACCATGAGCAGCTTGGGAGGTCGGAAAGACTAGTGGAAGGGCGGTAGTAAGGTGGCCCAGGAGGATGGCGTTATAAGGGTATTCCATCTTGTACGAGAGGGGGCCCAGGCATGTGCCACACCATTGGGAGGACAAACATGATAGCAAGGTACACACTCTAGGTTCACTGCATACGGGCGCATGCGGGCGGGTGGAGGATGATGAAATAGTTTTACCTTTTGGGTGAGTGAAGGTAGGAGGACTAGAATGATTTTCTAGAGATATCATTAGGATGACTTTCACAGGACATCATTACCATGAATTTTAGGACTTGAGTTGGAGGGAAATGGGATATTGACAGAGCAACATTTTCTTTGGCAGCTTTCTTGCGGGTTTTCCACTTAAACCAAACAGGAGACAAAGCGAGTAAAATGGGAAGATCATCACTACTGCATCACCCAGGAACCTCTGTTTTTCGCCATCCCCGATTATCTTCTACTTGGCGCATCTAGCATCACTTCTCCAGGTAACTAGAGGAGACCAGGGAACGCAATCCTTCTAACGCATCCAGTTGGTTGAAGAAGATTTCAACATAGCCATCAGAAGATCCTATTTGTCAACTTCATCCCGGTCTTAGTCATAAACTTTAATGGTCACCACCTACACATCTTTAGATTCACTTCATTTGACTGTTTGCTGCATCAATTGTAATTCCATGGCAGCATTTATCATCAACTTCATATCTTCTGTAGTCGTGTAGAGATTTACTATCTTGAGGATCATTTTAACATCATCAGATTTAAGGAATACATTCAGGTTAGTTGCCAGCCAATTGATTTATTTTTGTTTATTATTTCATTTGGTTTCCTCCTTAATTCTCTTATTTTTATTTTCATGATCCGAAATGACCTAGATTAGGCTTGGTGTGGATATTTAAAAGGCCACACATAGTTGATTAATTACAAACCTATATATAAATTATTAAATTGGGACCATCTCTCTCTCTCTCTCTCTCTCTCTCTCTCTCTATATATATATATATATATATATATATATATATATATATATATATTGCATTTGAAATGATAAGTTGGGAATATATTTGATTTATTTTTTCTAGAATATCTTATTTTAACATACACCTCACATGGTTGAAGTCCAAAATATCATATTATAGAAATCAAACACTATATGTCTTAAATTTCATGATCTTCATATATTCTTGAGTTGGTTTCTTTCCTTTTCATGGATGATATACTGTTATTGGTTTTTTTTGTTTTTTTATTTTTTTATTTTTTAATCCACATGATTATTTGTTGTAATAGCTATTTAGTATGCATAATATAATGATATATTTTAGTATTGAAACTTCATATTTTTAGACTACCTAATGTTGACAACTTAATTTTTAAATGAATTGGCAACAAAATCAATCACCTAAAATATTTAGTATGGTGATCTGCTCAGTGCATGATTTGTCCAGTTTGTAAATTTATAAGTGTGGTAGTAGGACATTTTATTTTCTTTCCTCTATGAACACACTTAATGTTATTGAGAACTAGGTGTAAAGATTTAGCACATACTTTTTTGTGCTTGATATTTGGAATTATTTATGTTTTCATTTCTTAATATTTGCCAATTATAGTACATGTAATCTTTTGATATATAATGTAGTTCAATTAGCAGGTTATTTCTTTACTCACTATTTCTTTAGTATTATTATTTTTGAGTTTTTGATAATATTTATCGAGAACAAGCTTTAACTTATAATACTATCAGATTATTCTTAAATAAACCCAATAATACTTCCTCAAAAGTTCCAGTGCATTTCATTGCATTGTTATTTTTAATTACGGTTTTGAATATTAAAAATTCTAAAAGGTCATGAATCATAATTGTTTTTTAAGGATTTGGTAGTTAAATTTTGATAACATGAATTTTTTATTTTATTTTTCTTTAAAAAAGAGATATCATAACACTTACTTTTCCAAGAGGAGCTGTATGTTTCACGGTGAAATACTTAGCATGTTTCCACACTAAGAAACTCTCTTAGGATTACATATTGTTGGTTTGGCAACTTTCCCGAGGATATTAAGAAGCCTCTCATTACTTAACAAAGCTTATCATTCTAGCCTCTCGACTTCACCTCCATAAGAGACTCCATTACTCGGTTAATTGGAACCACTTTTCCCTGTTTTCTTATGCTTAATTTTTCAAAGTGTTTTTAAAGAATAAAATAATTCTTTTATGCGGATATTCTACGTATTTTTGTCTTATGCTTCATCTTCATATATTTTGAGTTTTTGAGTTAGTTTTCTTTCCTTTTCATGGATAGTATCTTGCTACTTTATTTATTTATTTTAATTCCACATGCTTATTTGATATACTTTAGCAATAGCCATTTAATTTGCATATTTGACTTATAACAATATAAGTCCATAATTCACCCATTCAGTCTCACTACAACCAGTAGTTAATTTTATCTAGTGTATTTCAACAATAGCCATTTAATTTTTATATTAAGTTTATTTTAATAAACAGTTTCTAGTTCACCTACAAAATCTCACTAAAATAAAAAGTCAACGACACAAGTAATAAAATAAGTCGCTTATAGTATTAGTTAAATTAATCACATACACCGGGTTTCATACTTAATGATATATTTGAGTTTTCCTCGATTAATTAGGGTGGTATAAAATTTATTAAGTGCACCTTGTTGTCGATTTTAGTGTATAACCATGAGTCATATAACAACTTCCACGATAGTATTATAAGTACATGATCGATAGATTAATTATTGTATTTATAGTTATAGAAAATGAAGTATCCTATTTGTGATATTTAACTATTGAGAACATGACTATTTGCATGATGGATCCTTTGTTGTGGCGCCCAATCCGGGGTCAGTTGACTACGAATCAACCCGTGAAGCGCTCGTGAATGTCGGGTGACCGACATTTCTCACGAATCGGGCAAGTCTCCTTTGTACGGGGGCTCTACCGGGATACATAACTGTACACATAACTTTGTCCAATTGATCAATATAAGAATCCATGAGTAAAAGCATTTACTTGGGCCTGAAACCAATACTCATCAAATAATTCCCAGCTATATACAATAATTTCAAGGATTACGAAATTATAACTCTGAGCATATATTAAAATGAAAAACATTCTAATACATGTATGCATAATAAAACCAAAGCCCTGACGAGCTTTCTTCTCAAACTCGGTCTCTGAGATGGCCGTCTCTCGTATGCTCCACACTTTTTGAAAATGATATCCCTCGACAGGGTGAGCTAATGCTCAGTAGTGGAATCACCCTAAATGAGCTACTCTCCACCTATTTGTATATGCAATGCTCCAAAGAAAACGCGCATTCAAGTAAATGCATGATCCTACTGGAGATAATACACTGAAGACAACTCATACCCAGGAGTCTGCAGATTCCACCGCGGCTTTTTGAAAGCCACGTATGAAACAGTATTTCAACAAATATATTTGTTTTTATTTGTGGACTACCTCCGATATAAGTAGTGGACCGACTCCGATGTTATATTTGGTGGACAGCCCTCAGATGTATATCAATTGGGTGAGCTCGACGATTGATATTTTATATGGACAACTACCCTCAGATAATTATTATTATTTGGTCAACCCTCAGAAACCATTCTCTCAAGAATCACCTCATGCACTCACTCCTATTGTTCTAGAATTCCTTTTTAATGCATATGGAATGCATGATGTCAATTCCAATACAATTATATAACACATGTAAATATATAATAATGCATATATTCACATAATTTAAATCACACAACATGTCATATAATTTCACAATTCATTACACCAAAAATTAGCTCACTTGGGCTAATTATCAAACACGAGCAATTCAACTTGAATTACTCAGCCAAACACATTATTTCACAAAATATTTTGTGAACACTATTCTACATAAAAGCCGGTGAAACCTCGGTTTCTTGTTCCCGAACAAATCCTGATCATCGGTTCACTTTGTGAACTTTGAATTTCTGACCATTTCCGGCCTTATACAAACAGCACATGATTTATAGCATAAATTTATGAAATAAATACTGGCTGCAGCTGTGACACCCCAAAACCGGGGTGTCGGTGATTCCCCGTCAGCAGTGGAAACACTCATGAATGTCGGGTGACCCGAGCCCCCTCTCTCCACTGCAGGGTGGGCAGAGTCTCCTTTGTACGGGGAGCTCTACCCATATACAAACCTGTCCCAAACAATCCAATATAACATTTATATGAGTGAAAACGGCCTCTTGGCCCATACTAATATACTCATCAACATACCAACTATATGCCATAGTTTCAAGAGTTAGAATTTTACTCTTATACAACATATATTAAAAGTTTAAAACATTCTAATACATGTACTACATCATAAACCCAAAGCCACATCCCGACTTTCTTCTAAAGCGGTCTCTATGATGAGCACTTACTCCTCGTGCGCTCATCTTGAAATAATATAAATTTTTCGATAGGATGAGCTAATGCTTTCGGTAGTGGAATCACCACCCCAAGTGGGTTACTCTCCACCCTAAGTGTATATGCAATGCTCAGAAATGGCACACATTTCAAGCAAATTCATGATCATGAATGTCTAAATGACTCAACCAAGTCAGAGTCCTCATGAACTCCTCACCCCTTGCCTAAGCCATGTATGAAAGGCATCTTTTTCAAAGAAAACAATTCTTGTTGTTTTTATTGAGAAACTATACTATTGATATCGGTAAAAATATGGGAGTACCCTCCGAGGCGAATGTGTTGGAGAACGCCGGCCAGTCATGGTCCTCAAATAAATGATACGTTGGACGTCTGACCCGTTCTGGGAAGTGATCTGTGAAATTCCTTTCAAAACGTTTTAGTTTTTCTTTTCAATTTTCATGTCATGCACTCACTATAGAATTTCTAGGCTATCGCAGTGCATATGAAATGCATTATGCCATTTCAATCATTTTCAACCAATATATCAATATGCATATATTATCAAACCTACAATTACACGACATGTAATTCAACAATATCAATCATCACCCAAATTAGCTCACTTGAGCTAAACACAATCTCATCTCCAATGGCCTACACACACCATTATATTCCATATAATTATGTCATTGTGTTAACACATTAGAATCATGTATTAACCTATCTATTTCCACACAACTCAAGCCATTTATTTCATCAATTTCAAGCACCCAACACATGGACGTTTTTGGTCCAATTTGCTCAAACCCGGGACTGTTTTTAACAATCCCAAAACAGAGCAAGTGGGCTGTCCGTGGGCAGCCCACTCATCCAACATTGGTTCCTCTTGGTGGAACCGAATTCCATGCTCATTTCCGGCCTCCTACTCACCAAAACACAATTTATTATATAAATTATGATACAAATACCCAAATCAGTCCCTAAACTGATACAGACTGACCAAAAGTGTCCCAAAAATTTCCACACTTCGGTTCCAAGATTTGGAACCGATCAAACGGCCCCTCACGGCCTCAATCAACTCAAACATCACAAAACACTAAAGTGTAAAACCCAAGTAGGATAAATCCCCTACCTAACGGAGTTTGTCAAAACTCCTCAAAACCGGAACCCACGCGTAGGCCTCGATGCGTAGAGCGACTTTCCTTCTTGTCCCGACAAATTTTGACTGTCGGATCTCTCGGAAACTTAGAGAGAAGGTGCTCTCTCTCTAAAAAAAAATTCAAAAACCCTCACTTGCTGCTCCCTCCGTTTCTGTCCAGCCACTCGGTTTCTAGTATGAGGAAGATGACCATTATACACTATTTTGTCATCTTCATTAAACTTTCCTAAACCATTTACGCCCTCGCTTTAGATTTTCGAGACGGCACTACCGCCGTCCATTTATATCATTTCTCTATTCATGCAACATGTATAATATGTGTACATGTTATAGGTGACTTTTTCGTCACATCAAAAATCGTTTTCCGGCACTCGATACTTATGCCTCGAAAAATGTGCAAATTCTGACTGTCTCGGAATTAGACGAAATTTGACGCGCTAGCTAGATTTCGTGAGACGATTCCAATGGTGAAATTTGTTTCGTCATCCAAAATCTAGAGAATAAATTTCGAAATTACGATTTTGCCCTTTTTGAGAAAATTGGATTTTCTCGGGTCTTACACAGCCCCTCACTCCACACCCAATCCGTGGACTGTCCAATGGATAAAAAATTTCTAACAATTCGGTCTCAAGTTTTGGGACCGATCAAACGGCCGTTCAAGGCCTCAAGCCAACTGAAACATTATAAAACACTTAAATAAAGTGTAGAACCCAAGTAGGATAAAACCCCTACCTCTCGGAGTTTGAAGAAACTCCCTAAAACCGGAGTCCATGCGTAGGCCTCTCCGCGTAGAGCAGCTTTCCTTCTTGGCCCGAAGGATTGATTTGGCCGGATTTGCTTAAAATTTAGAGAGAGAAGTCTGATGCCTTCAAACTCCAATTTTAGTTTCGCATCTACTCGGCGTCTCCACCCATGTTTTTTCCTGTATTTCAATTGAGAAGACAATAATTGTAGCGTTTTGTCTTTTTCTACTTAAAACAAATTCCAAAATGACATCTATGTCCTTCTTTCCCCGGGGCTTTATTGACTCTAAGACTATTCACTGGCCCATTTTAATCATTTCTACTCATGCCAATTTATGGCACATGATTGTTATATGTAACTTTGTCAGTATCAGACATCGCTTTACCTAAGACCGAAATGCGATGCTCGAAAAACGTACTAATCTCGAGACTGCCCTTAATTCGACGAAATTCTTCGACGGTTAGCTAGATTTCGTGAGACAATTCCAACGGTGAAATCCGTTTTGTCATCCGAGATCTAGAGAATAAATTTTGGATTTTTGACCAAAATTACGATTTTACCCTTTTTCTAGAAATTGGAATTTCTCGGGTCTTACAACTGTGGCCTACAATATAGCATTAACACTTTAAATCACTATTAAAATAACACCTTTTTTCGGACATAAAACTTTATCATGGCTTAGTGTATTTTTATTTTTTTATTAATGATAGCATGGATAGAGGTCGATGTTAAAAGATAGAAGGTCAAGGGAGTATGAAGAAGGAGTCAATACTTCATTAATTTCAGATTACAACATTGTCAAAATCCAAGTGTCATCCGTTGTCCATGTATGAGATGTGTGGAAACTTAATGCATCATACACCTAACAAGATTCGAGAACACATGTTTTTCAATGGTATTGATTAGAGTTATCGCATATATCAGATGAGAAGGTGTCCATTAAAGTGAATCCAATCGCAATGGCACAAGGTTGCATACATTAGATTATGGTGATGTCGCTAGTACATTAGAAATGGTTCTACGCCGACAAGATGAGTGCATGAATGATCCAATGTCATTTAAAAATTGGTTGAAGATGCTGAAAACCCAGACTCAATTGCTTAAAGTACAACATGCTTTCAGATTAGCAATTGGCATAACTGAAAGAAAATATGGGTGGTCGACAAAAGATTTTTAGATTTACTCCAATTGTTAGGATATGTTGCCCGTGAACAATGAGATGCCCCTATCCATGTAATGAGGCTAAAAAAACCTTGAATGCATTAGAATGGAATACGAGAAGATACGCATGTCCAAATGATCGCATGTTTATGCAGAATGAGCCGAGGATGATCATGTCCTACTGGTGGAATGTCAAGGTGGAAGGTAAACAAGGCAAGGGTGAGAAACACTAAGGAGGCCCTAAAGGTATTGTGGTATTTCCCACCCATCCCTAGGTTTAGAGGATGTTTCAATTCCGTAAACAAATAATGACCTAAAATGGCATGCACAAGAAAGAGAAAAATGATGGTCAACTTTGACACCTCAGCCGACTCTCCTACTGCAATTAGTGAACCAAATGTGGCCACAATTTCAGATTCGAGAAACTTCCTTAGACTTGGCCATTTCAGCAGATGGTAATTTCAACTCATAGCCTATGACTAGTAGGTAGTTGTTGGCCTATCATCTATCACGTATAACCTTCCTCCTTACATGATGAAAAGAAATTACATGTTATCTTTGTTAATATCGTGACCACGCATAACCTCGGTAATGACATTGATATATATTTGGCACCATTAGTAGATGATTTGAAAACTTTATGGGAGATAGGGTGAAACATATGATGCATAAGTCGAAGTTTTTCACATTAAAGGTTATTTGTTATGACAATTTAATGATTTGCTTATAAAATCTATCTGGATGCACTATTATGATTTATGTTTGTCCATATGCGTTGAAGAAACATATTCACATAGCGCATGGGAATAAACTCAGATACGTGCCATCGAGATTCTTCCATTGAACCATCCATTTAGAAAGCAAAGAAGGCCTTTAATTAGAACAAGAGTTTAACTTACTCTCCAACACAACTTACTGGAGAAGAATTACTGAGAAAAGTTGATATGATTCATAATTCATGGGGCAAGAAAAAGAATAAACGAGGGAAATCAATTGTTAATCCTACAAGTTGCTGGAAAAAGAAGTCTATCTTTTTTAAGCTTGAATACTGGAGATATTTTTATGTTCGTCACAACTTGGATGTCATGCATATTGAAAAGAATGTATGTAGAGCATCAAGCTGAACTTGCTTAACATTCCGTAAAACAAAGGATGGACTCAATTCGACTTGATCTTATTGAAATGGGCTAAGGGCGGAATTAGCACCAAAAAGTTGGGTTGAAGGAACTTATCTCCCGCATGTTATACACTAAGTAGAATGGAAAAAGGCATATTGGAAAGTTTAGCTATAATTCATGTCTCAAGGTTATTGTTCAAACTTTGGGAACCTTGTGTCCGTGGAAGAGCTAAAGCTCCATGGTCTTAAGTCCCATGATTATCATGCACTTATACAGCAACTATTGCCATGCATGAGAAAACATCATTTTCAAAACAAAACTTGTTGTTTTTGAAAATACACCACCGGTTGCCTGCAAAATACGACTACCCCTCCAAGGTAAATGTGTTGGAGAACCTTCCAAAACAATACATGGGCTCCTCCGACGTGTAATTGTAGGACCATCTCCCAACACCATTGTCCGGAAAATCATCCTGTGAAATTCCTTTCACAACCATATTCGTTTTCTTTCAATTTTTTCATGTCATGCACACACACCTAATTTCTAGGTTACCCCGGTGCATATGAAATTCATTATGCCATTTCAACACAAATTATACAACACATGCTAATATATAAAACATGTATATATATTAACATAATAAAGCAATATAAAAACATGTTATGGCATTCACCATCAATTTACCAAAAATTAGCTCATGGGCTAATTAATAACTACGAGCACGATTTGAATTACTCAATCAAATACATTTTTCTCACAAAATATTTCGCGGAACACTATTCACATGAACAGTAAAACCCTCGGGTTACTGTTCACGGCCAAACACCCAACATCGGTTCCACTTTGTGAACCCGAAAACCATGGCCATTTCCGGCCTCATGCACATCAAAACATGATTTCTTGCATAAATCAACACCCAAGATGCTCAAACAGTCCGTGCATTGTCACGGACTGTCCAAAAAGGCTTCAACAATCTTCACATTTCGGTTCTAAGTTTTGGAACCGATCAAACGGCCGTTCAAGGACTCAAATCAACCGAATCATCAACAAAGTACTTAAATCAAGAGTAAAACAAGTAGGATAAAACCCCTATCTCACGGAGTTTGTCGAAACTCTCTAAAACTGGTACCCACGCTGCCGCTCTTGCCGCGCAGCAACTTCTCTCTTAATTCGAAGAAACTGACGGTCGGATTGAAGGATCTTAGAGAGAAGGCACTCTCTCTCTCTCTCTAAAAAAATCACAAATCTAAGCTACTGCATCTCCCTTTCTCCCTTCACGTTTTGGCTTTGGCTCCATAAGGTAGGAGATGACACTACTCCCTATTTCGTCTTATTATCATTTAACTATTCATATAATGCTTTCCATGTCCCTTCTCTTTTGATTTTGACATGTGGCACAATCTCGGCCGTCCATTTCCATCATCTCTCTACTCATGCAACATGTGTCACATGAGTACATGTTATAGGTGACTTTTGTCACATCACATGACGTTTTACGGCACCCGATATCGCGGCCTCAAAAACGTGCAAATTCGACCGTCTCCGACCAACAAAATCACGTGGTAGCTTGTGGATTTCTTGAGAAGCTTAACGCAAATCCATTGGCCATCCGAGATCAGAAAATTTCGTGTTTTGACCGAAATTACGATTTCGCTCTTTTTCAAAAATCGAATTTTCTAGTATTCATATTCTCCTTCTTAAAAAGTGAATTTCATCCTCAACGGCCACACACATATGCATCCAAACTACGTATGTAACCACCCAATCTCCAAGACCGTGTCGGTCCGACAACCTCGCTTAAGGTCCCACTATCGGCCAACCCATGATCGGCCAACCTGCATCCATGTCAAGAACGTACATCGACAACCAATATGTCTACCACCTTGTTGTCCACCCATGAGCAGTAATCATCGAGATTGTCGATCACTATCTCACACGGCCAACTCTCACCTACATCCTAGGAAGAATTCCATCATCTCTCTAAAGGCCTCAACCTCTAAGCCCAACCTATCATAAGATGATGAATGAACGAATTCGATGCATCCAATTTAAACGCCTACCTAGTCAACAAGTGCGAGAGTAGAAACATACCTTTTGCCTATCCGATGATCATGCTCAGCCTCCTGCACTGACGACGAGATACTGGGTGTCCTTCTGATGATCCTAGTCACAGAGCCTATACTCGAATTCACCCACACCGCCCCCTCCGTCCCATCTCGTGCCGCCTTGAGGCTCTACAGCACCGCGACTAAATCGCCCGACTCGCATCTGCGTGGAGGAATAAACTGTACCCTCTCATGTTTCTATGGCTAATTGGACCGTGGCTGCCCCAAAACCCGGATCCCCCCGTCTCCAGGAAATCCCGCCTCATATGCTGTGTCACGCCGGCACGCAAGACACTATTCCACCAGCATGACTAGCAACTTCTGATCCATTCAACCCACGGTCGCACTCGAACTTTGTGAACTATGGTCTCTAGGGCTTCTTCCCCAACTAGAAGAAGACTGACCTCCTTCCTCTGACACTAGTACTCGCTCCCGAAGCCTGAGCATCCCTCGATCTCTCTCTCACGCTGCACTGTCCCAAACTACAGTCCATATCCCGTAGGTGAAGTCCTACAATCCTGCCCTGAATGGACAACTTCAGCCCCATTCGACCTCCTAACCTTGGCCATGTCCGTGTCCACGTAATCAATGCCAGAAAACTGTGAGCCCGTGACCCAGCCACACATCCATCATAGTCACCGCCCCCCGCTCACGCCCAGGAACTCCCGAGTCTCACGTGCCCCGCAAAGATCTGAAAGTACTCTAGCGAACAGCCCCAAACTCGTCTATGTCATCGCTTCGTCTCAGAGGTCTTTGCCCATTTCCACCATACTGGGCCTCACTCTCTAACTGAACGCATTTAGTTTTGATCCCGGCGAGGTAATCTCCATAGCCTCTAACACCTTCTATCCCGGCATTTAACCAACGGTCCGCCACCATCGGATCTCTCCTGAATGTCGTGGAGGATGATGTTCCTTGCTCTCCGAGGTTACTCGACCTCCCCCCGACTACCGCTTATACACCAGGCAGAGGTCAATACTCATACTGCCAGCGCTCAACATCAAATAATCGCGGTGCTCACCGCACCGTGGACGCCTTATACGCCCTCGCTCCTCGACTTTCAGTCACCACAAGTTAAATGGCGCTAAATACAATACAACATCTTTAAGGCATAAACATACTTTAGACATCTATTCATAATGTATAGATTATATTATGCCCTTGCATTTATAGGCAAATGTAAGACAACCAATTCCAATATTATTTGACTATTTTATCCAAAAAAATTTTATTTTGAAAATTTCATTTTTCCAAAATTCGTTTCGTTTTATTTGATTTAATTTATTTAATTTTTTTTCTAAATTTTTTGTGATGAACAAAGTGTTCATGAATGTTATCCAAACAAAGTTGACTCATAAACAAGACTCAGCCTGTAACCGAACAGTGCATGGGCAGTACGCCTCAAAGACACCTGGTGTGCACTGTGCTTTCCCAGCGTTGTCACGGTCGCCGCGCCATGTCGCGGTCAGGGTCGCGGCCCCGCCGCGTCGCAGGCACGATGGCCGGGTCGCAGGATGCGGATGGCCGTGGCCGCGAAAGCGTCCCGCCATGTCAAAGGTCGCAGCGTGTTGTCGGTCGTAGGCCCCAGTCGGCCAGGTCGTAGGCACGCCCGGTCGGTGTCGCGACACAAATACCGCAGCCTAGCCCTCCGGTCACGATACAGCCCGTATCGTGACCCAAACCTCCTTGCTCCCCTTGCCCCATGTCACGGTACATGACCTGACCGATCGCGGACACGCCAAACGCCTGTCGCCCCGCCACAATTACACACAGTGTAACAGAACACACTTATCCCCAGCCGTGCCAAGTCACTTTCTTGGTGTCACAATACAATGATCAGACGTGACTCCAAGAGCTTATGTTCAAATACAGAGTCTACCAGTTTTGCACCTTTTTTCATTTTTTTCATTTATTTTACCATCGAAAATGCCTAAATATAGTATATATATATATATATATATATATATATATATACATATATTTTTTTTTTCATTTTTTTTCCAGAACACTCAAATAAATTTATAAAAATTTATTTTCTTTATTTTTCTTCAGTTTTACCCACTGTAAAACAAAAAATAAAATAAAAATAAAAATTTCTCCTCATTTTTTTCATTTGGCTCACGCTTTGTCCTAAAAATTTTCAACCCCTCTCGTTCTCATACACTACACTAGTGTTCAACCTTAAAATTAATAAAATTTTTATTTATTATCCAATAAACCAAACAACAAATTTATTAAAATTCTATTTCATTTATTTCTTGTTCCAGCTTACACACTTAAACTCCCAAAATTTTTCCAACACACCAAGTGCTAATTACCTAAGCACCCAATTCACATAACACATAACAATTCATGTTATGCACACCATTCACACAACAATTCATCAAACAAACACATGATCACACATCATTCACATGCATGTAGTGTTCTAGTTTTGTCCCGTGCCTTCCTAGGTAATCTCATACCTAACCCTAACATCAAGCCACACCAAGTGGTGATGTCCTTACACCTCATGACCATGGCCTAAGCCCAAGTTCCCCAATCCCTAGGTTTTCATATACCTAAGTTCTACACTCTAAGACCGTGGCCTAAGCCCAAGTCCCCCAAACCCTAGGTACTCGTGTACCTAAGCTCTGATACCAAGCTGTGACGCCCCAAACCCGAGGTGTCCGTTGACAACCCGTCAACCCGCGGAATACTCGTGAATATCGGGTAACCCGACACTATTCACAAAAATCGGGCAGAGTCTCCTTTGTACGGAGAGCTCTACCCAAGAACCACCCATCCCAACATCAACATTAGAAGACATATACATGAGTAGAAACGGCCACTTAGGCCCATACAACAATACTCATCAGTATATACTAACTAAATACCATAGTTTCAAGAGTTAATAATTTACTCTTATACAACATATATTAAAAGTTTAAAACATTCTAATACATGTATCAAACTATATCACCAAAACCACAACCCGACTTTCTTCGTAAATCTACTCTAAGATATTTGCCTCTCGTGACGCTTCCTCAGATCAAATAATATATTCCCATGTATGAGCTTAATGCCCAAGAGCGAATCACCCTAAACGGTTACTCCCACCTAAGTGCATATGCACGATCCAAAGAACACACACCCAAGTAAATTCACCATCCTACTTGAAATGTCTAAACCGACTAACTCCATGTCCCAAGTCCTCACCGACTTCACACTCGCTTGCTTTCATGTATGATAAAACATCATTTTCAAACAAACTCGTTGTTTTTGAAAATACACCAATCGGGCGTCAAAATATGACTACCCTCCGAGGCTAATGTGTTGAGAACCTAAAACAATACATGGCCCTCCCGACGGTAATTGTAGGACCATCTCCCAACACCATTCTCCTGAAATCATCCCCGTGAAATTCCTTTTCACAACCATGTTCGGTTTTCATTTTTCTGTCATAATACACACCTAATTTCTTTCTAGGTTATCTCGGGTGTATATGGAAATGCACATGCTATTTAAATACTAAATTATACAACACATAATATATAAAACATGTATATATATTAACATAATAAAGCATATAAAACATGTTATGCATTATTCACCATCAATTTCACCAAAAATTAGCTCACATGGGCTGATTACAATCACGAGCAATTCTATTTCGAATTACTTAACCGAACACATTTTTCTCACAAAAATATTTCGCGGAATACTATTCACATGCACAAGAAACCTCGAAGTTATTGTTCACTTCCGCCAAACACTCCAACATCGGTTCCACTTTGTGAACTCCGAAAAACCATGGCCATTTCCGCCTCATACATTAAAACATGATTTATTGTATAACCAACACCTAAGATGCCTAAATAAATTGTGCACTGTCAGCTGCATCGGGTCCAAAAAGGCTCCAATAATCTTCACATTTCGGTTCCAAGTTTTGGAACCGATCAAATGGCCGTTCAAGGTTTCAAACCAACCGAATCATCAACAAAGTACTTAAATCAAGAGTAAAACAAGTAGGATAAAACCTCTACCTCATGGAGTTTGTCGAAACTCCCTAAAACTGGTACCCACGCATTGCCCTCGCCATGTAGAACAACTTTCCTTCTTGCTCTGAAGAAATCCGACGGTCGGATTAGCCGAGATCTTAGAGAGAAGACACTCTCTCTCTCTAAAAAAAGCACTAATCTAAGCTACTGCATCTCCTTTTCTCCCTTCACGTTTTGGCTTTGTCTCCTTAAGGTAGGAGATGACACTATTCCCTATTTCGTCTTATTTTCATTTAACTATTCACATAATGCCTTCCATGTCCCTTATCTTGGATTTTTACACGTGGCACAATCTCGGTCGTCCATTTCCATCATCTCTCTACTCATGCAACATGTGTCACATGAGTACATGTTATAGGTGACTTTTATCACATCACATGTCGTTTTACGGCACCGACACTTTGCCTGGCATCCAGGTAAATTCCTAAATTTCTCGTAATCCCAGAAATTCGACGTGGTATCTAGATTTCACGAGACGATTCTAACGGTGAAATCCGTTTCATCATCCGAGATCTAGAAAATTTTTAGGTTTTGACCGAAATTACGATTTTACCATTTTTCAGAAAATTAGAATTTTATGGGGTCTTACAGCTTTTTTCAAGTATAAATGCAATTGGGATTCCTTCTAGTATGAAAGATGAATGGAAATATGGGAAACCTTTACCCGAGGCCTTCGGTAAATGACTATTAATGAGTATATCCTAAAGGAGCAAGCACATCATTATGTTCCGCAAAATACAACCATTATGCAAACCTTATATGCTAAGTGTTGTGTCTCTTGGAACATGACTTTGTTATCTACCTTTTGTGGATTCGTGACCATGACATGCCTATTTCATTTCTGACAAGATCACATGAAATATTTGAAGGCAAAGTATCCTCGCAATCTAAAAGTGGGTGAAGTGGCTAGGAGGATGAACATGCGCACATTTCTAGCTATTGACTCGAAAAGGTATGAAACTCAAAGTGCATCACCTACCTAGAGTCAAATAATTTTCTACTCATTCTACATTCATTATATATTATGGATGAACTCAGGAGGCTGCTGATGAACAAGCAAAGGAGAACCTATTGAAGAGGATCTTAAGTGGCTCGCATATGACCAAGACAATGCTCTATTTATCCCGCTTATATCATTAATGGTTGTCGCCACTATGCTCAAGGATCGTGACAAGACACGAAAGTTGTCCAAAATAGTGGTGTTAGTATCAGGGCATCAACTATGTAAATTCGTGAAGCAAAGATAAGAATCTTCAGGCTTGGTGAGATGTGTTTTTATGGGGGTCAGAAAAGAGATATGGGACCTTGATTATAATATTATGTTCAAGATTTGTTGTTTTAAGTGTGATTGCTGATAATA
Organism: Tetrastigma voinierianum; assembly: GCA_016808115.1. Classification (NCBI taxonomy): domain Eukaryota; kingdom Viridiplantae; phylum Streptophyta; class Magnoliopsida; order Vitales; family Vitaceae; genus Tetrastigma; species Tetrastigma voinierianum. The sequence goes on along the minus strand of JAEQBH010000880.1, from coordinate 1,203,629 downwards.
AGAGCTGTGGTCAAAGTTGATGAGCTTGCTCTACATTAGTTGATCTACAGAAGATAGGACATAAATCAGATCCTTTTATTTTGGCATCTCAAGCTAAACAAGTATTTTATGTAGAAGACCAAGTTGATCCAAGATGGTTTGTTGTTCTTTCAAGGCCAAGAAAGGACTCTTTTGACATAGAGGGTGATGACAACTTCACAAACAATTGTATGGAACATCACCCATTTGTGATTGCAATGCCTAATATTGAGTCCTCCAATGAAGTTGAAGACTCAAATGAAATTTGTATGAGAACCGATTGGTGAGGGGATTTGGATTGAACATTAATCATATTAGGCATGTTTTATTTTTTTGTACTACCTTAGTTACTACTAAGTGATTAATAGAAAGGTATTGTATTACAAATTATCGTTAACATATACGACATGTAATTGGATATTATAGTTTTATTTTTATTCTTGTTAGCTTTATTTTTCTCAAGTGACACCCCAAACTCGGGTCTTTTTTTTTTTTTTTTTTTACCAACCTTCAACAAACTATATAATAGAAGCCTCATTACATGCATATTCACGTGTCACTTAATTATTAAAAACAAATGACATAACGGTCCTCTCATTCAAGACTGCACTAGTGCACTTACTGCAATAATCAATTTTTCAGAAACAATATGAGCACCAAATGCCATTCACAGGCATATTGTTAGATTCTATACTCAGAGATCTTTCCATAGAGTCCAAGAACGCGCAAAACGGACTTCGGATGAGGAAGTTATGGTCATCCGAAGTTGGCGCTTCACAAGAGCAACAATTGACATGTAGAACCGACAGGTACCTACTGTCTTTCGTATTTTTGAACACAATATGAGCTCAGATTATATTGACCCATATATGGATGGATTCTAGACTCAAAGGGCTTTCCATAGAGTCTACGAACGTGCAAAACGGACTTCGGATGAGAAAGTTATGGTCATCCGCTGGCACAATCGAAGCCACCCGCCGAGTTTCGCTTAAGAGCCCAACTAAGGAGGCTACACCTCACACAGCCTTCATTCTCTCACCGAGTCACGTAAGAGCCCCAAATTTCGCACAAAGAGGCCTCGCTTCATGCAGGAGCCTGCACCCCTGCCCAAAGAGGTCAGCCTGCTGCAGGAGAGCTCAACACCGCGCAAAGAGGTGGGGCTCAGCAGGAGAGCTCTGAAGATCGCCAAAGAGCTTCGCCTCATGCAGAGAGCTCACTCACCAAAGAGGCCGCCCGCCTCTACACAAGAGGTCAGCTCATGCAGAAGAGCTCAGCTTAGCTTTGCACAAGAGGTCAGTTCATGTAGGAGAGCTCAGCTCAGCTCTGCACAAGAGGTCAGCTCATGCAAGAGAGCTCAGCTTTGACCAAAGAGGCCAGTTCGGCCAGATGAGCTCGGCCACAACTCATTCTCTCAGACCCTTCTGAGTAAAAAGGCCATAACTTGGGTTGTAGAGGTCCGATTTGGGTGATTCAAAAGCCTACATCAAGCTTACTAATGGGGATACAATATACCAGAAGGAAATAGGGCCAAATACCCTTTACTTCCCAACAAAAAATCAATATTAAAGTTCAGCTAATACATAGGATCGAAACAGAGCGACTTCCTATGGTTCAGAAGCAACTAAACATCCTCTCAAGGCAAGACACAGCCCTTACCAAATTGTATTAAAACATATAATCTGAGTTTAATTACAATTTATTAATATCACGAGTACAAAATTTTGACAATAGTTCGGTTTAAACAAAAACTGGGTTTTCTACCCAGAAATTTTATGAAGGAACACGATAGGCCATCTTTGATCTTCCTCTCAACTAAGACCTCATGAAGTGCCTTCTCTTGGTGTCCCTCCGATACCTGAAAATATTTTTCTTTCCACAATAAGTGAGCTTATGCCCAGTAGAGAAAATTTCACAAGGGCTACTTCCCCACCTAAGTGCACATGCAATGGCATAATCAACAAAATCATTCACACTCATTCATATAAAATATGCATATCTCTATATGAATGTCTATGCCATGCCCAGTCCTCACTGGCTCTCTCATACATGCAATTTGCCAAGTATGAAAACTAGTTTCAAAACAAAAGCTTTTTATTTTTGAAACACATTGAACAACCTTTGATATCAGACAACCCTCTGAATATTTTGCACATTTGGACCACCTCCGAGTATCGAACCATTGGACCATCTCCGAGTATCAAACCATTAGACCATCTCCGAGAACTCCTTTATTGGACAACCCTCTTATAGAGTTCATTGGACAAACCTCCGATATAATTTATTGAACAACCCTCCGTTAGAGTTAATTGGACAAACCTCCGATATAATTTATTAGACAACCCTCCGAAATAATTTATTGGACAACCCTTCGAAATAATTTTATTCATGCACTCACACCCGATTCACGCGATGACCCCGTGCACATGCAATGATAATGTCACTGCATAATATCTCATGTTACATGCATGATGGGAACTACATGCAACACTCATAATACATGCTTCACACCAAGCATCACGTTAATATATAACAAGCATGCATATATTAACATCATTTTTCACCCAACTGCATGTCATTCAAACAAGCAATAACAAAACAAAACCGGATTTCCACCTCCAATCTCAGAGAACAAAGATATACAAATTTCACAACCAAAAATCATCCTACTAAGATCCCAACCACAAGACCACAATCGGCCCAACCACTCAAACCACTAAACCCGTAACCGGTCCCAACCAACAATAATTTCCTATCAAATTATTTTAAACCAGCCCACTACTCGGATAACCTGCTGCGCCATTTTATGCTCTAAACAATGACCAACTAGAGAGAGAGAACCCCTACCTCTCGAAGTGCTGATCCATTCCACGGCCAGGTAAACTCATCAGAACCGCTCGGTTCTCTTTCCTTTCCGTTGTCTTTCTTCTTTCTTTTCTTTTTCTTTTCTCTTTTCTTCTCTTCTTTTATTTTTCCTTTTCTCCTTTCCACCGAACAAGTTTTCTTTAGAGGAGAACATTTTATTCAGTGTAGAAATATGATTAGTGCCCAAAGTTCTATTTTTGAGCCCTATTCAAGATAGGTTTTGAGTGCTTTTGCTTAATTTCAATCATTTTTCTAATTAAGCCAATTGTCATGTGCATGTCCAGATCAGTGTTTTTAATTTTGTTTTCGATATTCTTTTGGTTAGTTTTGCAGGTCTTGGGAACTTCACAGTTTCGGGCTTCTTATCAAAAGGAATGAGCGGAACCTCGATGATTTCACTAAGCTGAGGCGATGAAATGTCAAGATGCAGTGAAGAATTGAAGACAAAGTGGTGAATAAAAAGTGCAGGAAGGGATGCAGTAGCAAAACAGAGAAGCAGGAGCAAACCAGGGATTTTTGATATGATTGCGAAGTTTTCTACTGATCAAGGTACTCGCAATCATAGCTTAAAATTCTCAAGCAATCCTAGCGAAATTTCGCTATGTGAAATTTTCGCTAGGTTAGCGAAATTTCGCTTAGCTGGGGCTTAAAAATTACTGCCTTAGCGAAATTCCTCAATTTCTCTTATTCATAAAATTCGCTTAGGTTAGCAAAATTTCAAGCAAGATAGCGAATTTTGCTATGCTAGC